>ML661902.1:13641416-13763846 GCA_007570785.1 Antilocapra americana
GGGGAGGGGAGAGGGAGGGGGGTTCCGGAGGGGAAGCATATGTAAACCCATGGTGATATCATGACAATGTATGGCAAAAACAATTTAAAAAAATAAATAAAAAAATAAAAAATGAAAATTAAAGGAGTAGTTAAAAAAAATAAAATAAAATTAGGATTGGGGAGTAGGAAACAGAATCTCCTATAAAGTATTAATGGTAATAGAAAGTGAGATTATTTTCAAAGATCAATTTAGCAATATCAATCAAAACCATTGGCTCACCTAAGTCTACTGGTAGCAATTTAAGCTAATGATTTACACACATATGTCCACAAAGATGTACTGTGAAGTGTTTCTTGCAGTATATTAATAGTTTGCAAAGCTAAAACAAATCTGGAAGCGATTTAAAACACTGGTAGCATAGGTAAAACATAATGTATTTATACAATAAAATATTATGCAAATTTAAAGGGAATGACTTCAATGTTTAAAGCCTGATAAACATCCAAAATGCACTTATAGTTGACCCTTGAACAACTGGGGAGTAGGGAATAACAACCCTCAAATCAGTCATTATCTACATATGACTTTACAGTCAGCCCCCTGTTTCAATGGTTCTGCATTCAAAGATTGAACCAACAGAGGTTCTTGTGGTTCTGTAGTACATATTTAATTGAAAAAAATTTGTATGTAAGTGGACCCATGCAGTTCAAATCAGTGTTGTTTAAGGGTCAACTGCACTGTTCTGTGTAATACATACTTTATTAAGTGCAAAATGTAACTGTATATGATATGTTTAGGCAATCTGTGTTTGTTCAACTGTAAACCTAATGCTGGGTAAGACTGAGCAGGAGGAGGAGGAGAAGGGGGCAACAATGGTTAGATGGTGTCGTTGACTCAATGGACATGAGTTTGAGCAAACTCTGGGAGATAGTGAAGGACAGGGATTTCTGTCCCTGTGTCCTCAGTGTTGGACATGACTGAGGGACTAAACAACAACAAAAACAGAGATAGAAATTCATTCATATTTGAGTTGACTCAAAGTCAGGTGTAGAAGAATAGAAATTTCAACTACTTATTTTAACTTTTCATACTGAATTTTTGTATCATATGCTTTTGCTACATTCATATTTTAAACTAAAGAAATTGAAATTTCAAATAATTATTCAGTTTTAATGAATTTCCATCGAAGTCACTATGGGAAATACATACCAACCAAGATGTGAACTTCACAGTGTCAAAATTTTCATGTTTTGAAAGAATAATTAAGACATTGATGGTAGTTTTACTGCCAAATAATGGGAATGTTATATGAATTATGAAAATGCACAATAATTAGGTTAAAAGTAATAAATTACTTTTGGAAATTTTTATTTGAATTGAACAATTTATACATATAGTACCTATTTATGGCAAAATGTGTACTATAAAACTGTAGATCCTGTGATCTGAGACTACTGTAACTAATTTAGGTAGGACATGCATAACTGCATATTTAATTCTGCACACAGCATTTTTTAAAATAAAAAGCCAGTTTCTACTTTTAAGCTTCCATTATTTCCATGAACCTTTAAATTTCTCAACAATAAAAGATATTTCCTTTTCCACTGGGTGCATTTATACCATTCTCCTCCTGGATTATTAAAATGTCATGGAAAGGTCATTTATTTAGCTTATGCTGCCTCACCACACAAACATAAATGTTGCTTGAGCAAATTCACTCTGCTTCCTGCTTGTGAACACTGAAAAATGTCCTCATTGGCTGACATAATATACCAGTGAAATCAAAAGCAGTGCCATTTTTTACTCCATTGACTGAATCAAAAATAACGTTAATACAACATTCATCATCATTTCTGAAAAGTTACAGAAAAAAGTGATATATTTCATATTATTTTCTTTCTATTAGAAACACATAGTATTATTGAAACTGCACTGAGATACTACATACTAAGCCTTAGATTTTCCTCCAGTGATGTGATCAAGATGATCATGAAATCATGATCCTTAGGGATTCATTGTGAAATTTATATAGCATCTAATATTTCATGCTACAAAAGTAATCTTATGAAAATAGATTTATTTATCTAAACTGTAAGATTTAAGAAAAGCATGCAATTAGATATTTTAAACTCAGGAAGAAAAGCTACACAAATAAACAAATTAAACATAAATAAAATTAATGAAATATACATATAATTTCTTGAATGCATTTCTTGCATAAATGTGTCAAGTTTTTTAATTTATATAAGTAAATTATAATACCCTCTCAAAGCTTCTAAATACTGGTGACACTGTGGTATCTTGAATGCCTTTCTCATTGCTTATGGATACATATTTTCATAATATATGTACACATTTGTGGTTGCTTAGTCATTCAGTCATGTCCAACTCTTTTAGACTCCATGGACTGCAGCACACCAGGCTTCTCTGTCCTTCACCATCTCCCAGAAGTTGCTCAAACTCATGTCCATTGAGTTGGTGATGCCATCCAACCATCTCATCCTCTGTTATCCCCCTTCTCCTCCTGTCTTCAATCTTTCCCAGCATCAGAGTCTTTCCTAATGAGTAGGCTCCTTGCATCAGGTGTCCAATGTACTGGAGCTTCGGCTTCAGCATCAGTCCTTCCAATGGATATTCAGGACTGATTTTCTTTAGGACTGACCAGTCTGATCTCTTTGTAGTCCAAGGGACACACAAGAGTCTCTCCAACACCACAGTCCAAAAGGATCAGTTATTTGGCCCTCAACCTTCCTTATGGTCCAGATCTCACATCCATATATGACTACTGGAAAAACCATGGCTTTAACTTATATAGACTTTGTTGGCAAAGTGATCTCTCTGCTTTTTAATATGCTGTCTAGGTTTATCATAGCTTTTCTTCAAAGGAGCAAGTGTCTTTCAACTTCATGGCTGCAGTCACCATCTGCACTGAATTTGGAGCCCAAGAAAATGCACACACATAGAAGCTCTTAATACTCATTGTTCTGAAAATCCTTTATGTCAATAAACATTCTGATTTTTTTTTAATTTTCAAAATGGGCTCAATATCACTTTCTTTCTATTCTCCTGAGATGCTTGTAGAAAATGTAAAGGATGGGCTCCCAGCTTGAGAAAATCATAGTCTAGTGAGGTGACATAGGAGACTCTGCAACTTTAATAAACTTGATAGTGGATTCTTAAATGTATTTAGTTTAAAAAGAGCACAATTTTCTTGCTATTCAAATGTATATGAACAATTTAGGAGAACTTTATACACACACATAAACTAGAAAAATAGTCTATACATACATGTGGATATATACTCTACATATGAAATTTGGATATATCAATTTTTATATTTCATATCTTTAAATTATATATGCACATATATAAATATATATCAGCTTTCTTCGTAGTCCAACACTCACATCCATACATGCCCACTGCAAAAAATGTAGCTTTGATTAGACCGACCTTTGTTGGCAAAGTAATGTCTCTGCTTTTAATATGCTGTCTAGGTTGGTCATAGCTGTTCTGTCAAGAAGCAAGCGTCTTTTAATTTCATGGCTGCAGTCACCATCTGCAGTGATTTTGGAGGTCAAGGAAAGAAAGTCTCTCACTGTTTCCATTGTTTCCCCATCTATTTGACATGAAGTGATGGGACCAGATGGCATGATCTTAGGTTTTTGAATACTGAGTATAAGCCAGCTTTTTCACTCTCCTCTTTCACTTTCACCAAGAGGCTCCTCACTTCCTCTCCGCTTTCTGCCATAAGAGTGGTGCTATCTGCACATCTGAGGTCACTGATATTTCTCCTGGCAATTATTCCAGCTTGTGCTTCATCTAGCCCAGCATTTCACATGATGTACTCTGCATATAAGTTAAATAAGCAGGGTGATAATATATAGTCTTGATGTACTCCTTTTTTGGAAGCAGTCCATTGTTCCATGTCTGGTTTTAACTGTTGCTTCTTGACCTGCATACAGATTTCTCAGGAGGCAGGTAAGGTGGTCTGGTATTCCCATCTCTTAAAGAATTTTCCATGTTTTGTTGTGATCCACACAGTCAAAGGCTTTGTAGTAGTCGATAAAGCAGAAGTAGATGTTTTTCTGGAACTCTTTTGCTTTATCTGTGATTCAATGGATGCTGGCAATGTGATTTCTGGTTCCTCTGCCTTTTCTAAATCCAGCTTGAAGTTTTCAGTTCACATACTGTTGAAGCTGCACTTGGAGAATATGAGAATTATTTTGCTAGTGTGTGAGATGAGTGCCATTGTGCAGTTGATCAAACATTCTTTGGCATTGCCTTTCTTTGCGATTGGAATGAAAATTGACCTTTCCAGTCCTGTGGCCACTGCTGAGTTTTCTAAATATGCTGGCATAAAGAGTACAGTACTTTCACAGTCTCATCTTTTGGACCTGAAGTAGCTCAGCTGAAATTCCAGCACCTCCACTAGCTCTTTTCATAGTGATGCTTCCTAAGGACCACTTGACTTCAGATTCCAGGTTGTCTGGCTAGGTGAGTGATCACACCATCGTGGTTATCTTGGTCATTAAGATCTTTTTTGTATCGTTCTTCCATGTATTCTTGCCACATTTCTTAATATATTCTTCTTCTATTAGGTCCATATTGTTTCTGTCCTTACTGTGTCCACCTTTGCATGAAATGATCCCTTGGGATATCTAATTGTTTTGAAGAGATGTCTAGTTTTCCCATTCTATCAAAGCTATAACTTATTTATCTTTCCATAAATACCTAATAATGAAGCTAAAAATCCATTAATTAATAATTAATAGCTTCCCATGTTGCTCTCTGCAACGAATCTGCCTGTCAATGCAGGAGATCCAGGAGATGTGGGTTTGACCCCTGAGTCGGGAATAACCCCTGGAGGAGGAAATGGCAACCAGTTCCGCTCCAATATCTGTTTTAAATAAACAATGTTTTTCAAAGAACATCTTGCCTGGTCTCAAGCAAAGTAAGAAGTTCAAATTATGAAACTATGGCAACATTCTATTAAGATGTGATAGAGAGAAAAACAGATACTGGATGGGTATGCCTCATTCCAAGCTTTCTTGAACCGTTTGCATCCCTGAAAATAGAATTTTAAAGACCCAAAGCAGCAAAGACCTGCAGGAGGTGCTGGAACAGTTCCTTGACTCTGGATTGCTGATGACTGGGCTGCTCGTAAGGGTTTGGTTCAGCGGTTTTCTTATAGAGTTCCATGGACAGGAATGTGACAACCAGCCTCCTCCTGCCACGACATGGCAGACATAGAATTCTCCCTGTGTCTCTTGCTCACAGGACTACAGTGCGTTTATAAACTGTGTCTGTTATCAGTTATGCACTGCCTGATCTCCAGGGACTGGTGTTCAGTCCCTCTTGTGTTTAAAATGTGGGGTTAAAAATGGAAGCTGTGAGCTTCCCCAAATCTTCCAGTTTGATTGGGAGATGAAGTCAGGAGAACCAGGTATCAGCTTCCAGAGGAGTTTTCAAAGAGATGGCTGACACCTCATTGGAAGAGCTGCTCTGATAGCCAGTGGAAGCTGCCTCTGCTTTTCAAAGGGCATGGTGGGGAGGTCGCTCAAAACCAACTATGTAGGGCTGAAGAGTTCACACGCTAGTGGAAATGTAGCTGTCTATATGAGTCCTGCTCTCCTTATAAGGTATTTCCAATTTTCTTTCCCTTTGACAGTCCAGACATAGTAGGGATTTCATTTCTAAAACTGAGGAACCTCAACTAATACAGGGAGTGAATCTCACACACACAACAGGCTGGCTCCCACTAGTAAAATAGTTTCCATGGGAAGAATTCAGGAAAAGGGGAACATACCATTGTCATGAGGAGCCTTATTCAGGAGCATATAAGGTAGACCACCTTCTATGGCCTGAGTGCTTGATGTGATCCAAAGAACAGACTGGACAGAATTAGAAGGAACCCTTGGAGAAGGAAATGGCAATACATGTATTGTATGCAATACATGTATATGAAATCTAGAAAGATGGTAATGATGAACCTATTTGAAGGGCAGCAGTGGAGACACAGGCGTAGAGAATAGACTTGTAGTCACAGGGCGGGAAGGAGTGGGTGAGATGAATGGAGAAACAAGCAGGGAAGTATATACAGTATTATAGGTAAAAAATATTTAAAAACAAATTTAATCAAAACACTCTTGATATCTGTGGGCAATGGAGCATAATACAAAGTCAGATATAATTAAAAAGGTTTTGCAATTTGACAAAAGAGACAAGGAATACAACTCTAATACAATTGTTGTGAAAATGTTTGTAATTTGCTTACAGGAAAACATTTATCATTTTAGTCCCTGATTCTGTTACCCATTAGCAGGTTAAATGTCGTAATCAAACTTGTCAAATCCACTTAGTGATCCATAAATTAAAGTTGACCTTCCAATTTAATTCTTTTCAAGTTAATGTATATTAAAATTAGTGTGTGAAAAAAACATTACTTAAATGTACAATAAGTATCAAAATACTTACTGCAAAATTCAGATTTATTTAAGACACCAGAGTGATAAAGCATACCTTCTTTAGATTTCATTATCTTTAATATAGTAAAAAAAAATAACAAGTAAGAAGGCTCTTTTTAGATTTTATCTTTCCATTCAAGAGAAACTGTAATAATTGTAAAGTGTCTAAATTGCTCCAACCTGCCAATTAACAAGCAGTACTAAACTAATTAGGTAGTGGGAACTCAAAAACTGTCAAGAGACATATATCTATTTAACATAAAACATATTTTTAGAGAATAATCTATGTTAACCACCAAAAAGAAATAGACTTTTTGATGGTGGCTATTCTGACTAATGTGAGGTAATACCTCATTATAGTTTTGACTTGCATTTCTCTAATAATCAGTGATTAGAGAATATTTTCATGTGCCTTTACTCCATCTGCAGGTCCTCTATGGAGAAATGTTTATTTAGATCTTCTGACCATTTTTTAATTTTTTTTAATATTGAGTTATATGAACTGTTTGCATATTTTAAGATTAACTCCGTATTCAAATCTTTTTCAAATATTTTCTCCCATTCTGTAAGTGGTCTTTTTGTTTTATGGTTTCCTTTGCTGTGCAAAAAGCTTTAATTAGGTCCCATTTGTTTATTTTTGTTTTTATTTTCATAACTCTAGGAGAAGGATCCAAAAAGACACTGCTGTGATTAATGTCAAAGGGTATTCTGCCCCTGCTTTCCTCTAGGAGCTTTATACTATCTGGTGTCACATTTAGGTCTTTAATCCATTTTGAGTTTATTTTTGTATATGGTGTCAGAGAATATTCTATTTTTATTATTTTACAGGATGCTAGTCAGTTTTCTACATACCACTTATTGCAAAGACTGTCTTTTCTCCATTGTATATTCTTGATTTCTTTGTCAAAGATTAATTTCCCATATGTACATTGGTTTATTTCTGAGCTTCATATCCTGTTCCTGTGAACTTTATTTGTTTTTGTGTCAGTACCATTCTGTTTTGATTACTGTAGTTTTTATGGTATAGCCTAAAGTTAGGAAGCCTGATTCCTCTAGCTTCATTTTTCTTTACCAAGATTGCTCTGGCTATTCAGAGTATTTTGTGTTTCTATATCTGAGGAAAAATAAGGCATAATGCTGACTAATTGATGCCTTATGTGTTTCTGGAGAAGACTCCTGAGAGTCCCTTGGACAGCAAGGAGATCAAATCAATCAGTCTTAAGGTAAATCAACCCTGAATACTTGTTGGAAGGACTGATGCTGAAACTGAAACTCCACTGGATTTTTCGGTCATCTGTTTCAAACAGCTAACTCATTGGAATAGTCCCTGATGATGGGAAAGAATGAGGGAGAAGGAGAAGGCAGTGTCAGAGGATGAGATGGCTAGATGGCATCACAGATGCAATGGACATGAACCTGGGAAAACATTGGGAGATGGTGAGGAATAGAGAGGCCTGGCATGCTGCAGTCCATGGGGTTGGAAAGAGTTGGACACAACTGGGCAACTGAACAATAGCCTCTGGGGAAAGCCATAATATGAAAAGATAAACACATCCCAATATTCACCGAAGCCTTATACAGAACAGCAAAGACATGGATTCAACCTAAATGTCCATCAACAGAGGAATGGATAAAGATGTGGTATATTTATAGAATGGGATGTTATTCAGCCATAAAACAAAATGAAATAATGTCATTTGCATCAACATGTATGGACCTAAATATTATCATACAGAAAGTAATTGCAAGACAAAGACAAATATCATACCATACTGCTTACATGTGGAATCTAAAAGAAAAATGATACAAATGAACTTATATACAAAACAGAAATAGAACCACAGAAAAATAAAGCAAACTTATGGGTACATAAGCGGAAAGGCCAGAGAAGGCAATGGCACCCCACTCCAGTACTCGTCTGGAAAATCCCATAGATGGAGGAGCCTGGCAGGCTGCAGTCCATAGGGTCACCGAGAGTCGGACACGACTGAGTGACTTCACTTTCACTTTTCACTTTCATGCATTGGAGAAGGAAATGGCAACCCACTTCAGTGTTCTTGCCTGGAGAATCCCAGGGATGGCGGAGCCTGGTGGCCTGCCGTCTATGGGGTCACACAGAGTCAGACACAACTGAAGCAACTTACCAGCAGAAGCAGCAGCAGCAGCAAGGGGAAAGGTGGGAGGGATAAGTTAGGAGTTTGATATTACCATATACACCCTAGTATATACAAAATAGATAATCAATAAGGATCTACTGTATAGCACAAGGAATTTAATATTTATTAATAAACTACAAGAAAAAAATCATTTTATAAGGAATATATATATTCTTTATATCTGAATATATATAAGGAATATATACATATATATTCTTTATATCTGAATCACATTGATGTATACCTGTAGATAACACAACATTATAAATCAACTATACCTCAGTTTAAAACAGAAAAAGAAATGGTTTAGAAAGAGAGAAAGAAAATACATTTGCTCTGACAGCTGTTTGTGAAACTTATCAATTGGAAGGTGAAAAGTCTTTACCTTTTGGATGAGGAGTTGATGCTTGTTCCAAAGCAGTAAAACAAAGCATGCAATACCCTAACCAGTTTAAAGAATAAATAAATAAATGTTTCAGATGGCAGTGAAACAGTGGTTGTAGATAGGTATGATGGATGAGATACTACTAGAAAGGCAGGAGAGTTATGACACATGATGGAAAAGTCCACTACCCTCCTATGTACTTTGATAAAGTCCAAGACCATTGATAGTTACTACTCTAAAGTGATTTCTCCTACAGTAGATACACTATCTTAATGATTTGAAGAAACTTCTTGCTAAAAATATAAGGTAATTCATCTTCCTGGTGATGTCCATTATAACCTTTACAAACTTTCCATCTTTATGTGTCCTTAAGTTAACATGAGGTAAAATAAGGTAACTTATTTTTGATTGCCAACTACCATCAGTCTTTGAAGCTTTCAGACATTGAGTCATTCCCTTGTTCCTAAAGCAAATATTCATCTTTTTATTTTTCTGGTGAGCAAACCTATCAGAAGTTAAGTCCCCAAAAAACCACAGTATTTTTTTTAAAAACTACTTACCCAGATGCAATTCTACTTAATTTTATTAATCATACTACTGGCATAAAAATAATATTTAAACATACATTTATTTTCCTCTGATTTCCCAGGCTTTTTAGTACTCATATTAATAGTTGTATTTTACATCTGTGTACATGTTAATTTACTCCATATTTAAATTCAACAGACATGTCTGTATATAATACATACCATATATACAGATACTATTATGAATATAACATATTTAATGCATACATCAGATTCAGACCATTAGACTCTTATAATGAACATGCTCTTCTGTCAGTTTGAAAGGATAATTTCACATATGCAATTGTATTTTCCTAGCCAAATTCAATCAGGTAAAATTCAATATAATATTATTTGCAGTTCCCTACTTTGAGTGGCCATGCTGCATTAATTCATCATATTAAAATGAATAACATTAATTATGATGAAGCCTTTAATTTTCAAACACTTTCAGGGCAGAGTTATTACTTCCGTTTCACAAATCAGGTAAGACAAGCTCAGAGGTTAAGTGGTTAAATTACACAAGCTTCAAAGAAAATTTCAAACCCAAAAGGCCAAACTACTAGCTAATTCTCTTGCTTCACTATTTCACAATTCAAAAGCCATTTTTGAAGATATGTATTACATAATACTCGATGCAGGTATAGTTATTTTTGGCTGACTCTGAAGTATTTAGTTCAGAATGATCACTTTAGGGATCAGGTTTTCAGCATATGTCAACATAAAAGATGATGGTGACATAAATAATTATGATAGATTGTCTACATATTTGATCTGAACTGAGGTTCCAAACAAACTCATCTTGCTGCTATTATGTTTAGGGAATTGTTTAAATTGCTAGCAATATGAGCTAGCTATTTGTGACCTGCTGTCTTCCAAGGTGTTGATAAAGATAAATCACTACACCATTTTACATGCTTCTCTTTCTACCCCCACTTTACCCCTCTTTTTCACATCCAACACATCACAGTCCTGTCATTATTAGTGATAGTCCAATTTAGCAGACTTTAATACATTGTTCCATTATGTCATATTTTATTAAAACTTTGCATATTGATGAGTATTCATTTTTCTTGAACTTTCACATTCACTGATATACCCAAAATTTTGTTGCCTAAATTTATTCCATATCTGTTTTTCTCTCAGAAAAGAATCCTCTGTCACCTTTCCATGTTTTTATAACATAATAGTATTTGAAAACATTGGTAGCATTTATGATGATACAATAAGCACTTCAATGAACTCTTCTCCACACTGAATTTGCTTTTTTTATTTACTGATAAACTAGTCTTCCACTTTATTCTTCATTACTACATCCACTGACCTGAACTGGATATTAATCACTTCCTGACTGATGGGTTATAGGAGTTTCATAGCTTTTCAGTCTGTTATTTTCTTTTTTTTACTTCAATAATTCCAAGTATCCTGGTTAGCTGTTTTTTCTCTACACTTGCTTTTCTCAAAGATATTAAAAATCATATATGCTGTCAACTTTTTAATGAATTCAATTTAAAGTAATCTGGCTATAATTCCATGGACTCCACTATCAGCACTGTTTGAGGTGGATTCTTTTGCCAAAAGCCCCAAGTAGAGCACATTCAATGGCCAATAAAACCCACCCCTTTCTACAAAGAATTGTGGAGGAGCTCATCCATACTTCCTGTGGAGCTATCTTCCTGAGGATAAATTCAGAAGAAGGTAATAGTGAGGGTAATATAGTATCCTTTGTTGCAGCTGGCCTCAGCATTTCATACTTATGACAGTCCTCTGCATCATCCATTACAAATTTCCCTCCCCTCCAGTTATCACCTTAGAAAATATTGGCTTTTATGTGACTCCACCCTCCTTCTTAGAGAGTTTGAAGCTCTGGTGTCACTTGGTAACCTCAGGCCACAGTTGCTGTATTTGTGCAATCACAGTTAAAAAGAGGAACAGGGGGAGCACGAGTGAAGCTGGCATTTCCAGATTCCTTCATCTCATTTTGTGTGAAAATAGCCTATAACATCCTGCGGATCAGGATCAATTATCAACATGGTAATCCTCTTTCAACTGTTGGTCCCTGGATAGAAGTCCAATGTGCCCAGAGGGAAGCTATAGCTTATAGTTCAGTGGAAAGCTTTTTGTATACACTGCCAAGCACATGCAAAATCAGAACTTCTAACCTTATAATCCCAGTAGGTCAATAAGAATTATCTCCCTTTTTCCGAAACACATGTGTAGTACAATGACAAAACTGTATATTGTCACTCTGCTTATTTAACTTATATGCACAGTACATCATGTGAAATGCTGAGTTGGATAAATCACAAGCTGGAATCAAGTTTGCCAGGAAAATTGTCAACCTTAGATATGCAGATGATATCACTCTAAAGGCAGAAAATGAAGAGGAACTAAGTTGGACCATAACAAGCCTCTTGATAAAGGTGAAAGACAAGAGTGAAAAAGCTTGCTTAAAACTCAGCATTCCAAAACCTAAGATGTTGGCATCCAGTCCCATCACTTCATGGCAAATAGATGGGGAAAAACTGCAAACAGTGACAGACTTTATTTTCTTTGTCTCCAAAATCACTTATGGATGGTGAATGCAGCATGAATTAAAAGATGCTTGTTCCTTGGAAGATAAGCTATGATGAATGTGTGTGTGTGTGTGTGTGTGTGTGTGTGTGTGTGTGTGAGTCACTTCAGTCATGTTCAACTCTGTCCATGAGGCAACCCCATGGATTGTAGCCCGCCAGGCTACTCTGTCCATGAGATGCTCCAGGCAAGAATACTGGAGTGGGCTTCGATGCCCTCCTCCAAGGGATCTTCCCAATGCAGGGATCAAACTCACATCTCCTGCAATTCTTGCATTATATTAAGATTTTTTTTTTACTGTTGAACCACGGAGTAAATCCATGATAAACCTAGACAGCATATTAAAAAAGCAGAGACATTACTTTGAGACAAAGGTCCCTATAGTCAAAACTATATTTTTTTTTTCCAGTAGTCATGTTCAGATATGAGAGTTGTACCATAAAGAAGGCTGAGCTGTGAAGAATTGATGCTTTCAAACTGTGGTGCTAGAGAAGTCTCTTGAGAATCCCTTGGACAGCAAGGAGATCAAACCAGTCATGCCAAAGGAAATCAATATAGAATATTCATTGGAAAGACTGAGGCTGAAGTTGAAGCTCCAATACTTTGGCCACCTGATGCAAAGAACCAACTCATTGGAAAAGACCTTGCTGCTGGGAAAGACTGAGGCCAAGAGGAGAAGGGACAACAGAAAATGAAATGGTTGGATGACTTTATCAGAACAACAGATGTGAGTCTGAGCAAACTCTGGGAGGCAGTGAAGGACAGGGAATCCGTGCATGAAGCAGTCCATGGGGTTGCAAAGAGTTGGATACGACTTAATGACTGAACAACAACAACAACAACCTATATTGCACAGTGCATATTGAAAAATGAAATCCATCTTTTCCCAGAATTTCTCCCTTAGTTGTCATTTCAAAGCTGCTTTCTATGGCAGTTTCCATTGCTATATGAGGAAGACTTATTCTGGATGACCAATGGATCACATCATAATGGACCCACTAACTTTCCTCTGATGTCAGTCTTCTGAATGAATTCCATGTCATATGAGACACTTTGTTTTTATATCAGAAATTCTGTTTGCCCCTATGTAGTAATGCTAATGAAGGCTTCAAAGTGAAAGTGAAAGTCATGTCTGACTCTTTGTGACCCCAACTGACTATACAGTCCATGGAATTCTCCAGGCCGGAATACTGGAGTGGGTGCCCTTTTCCTTCTCCAGGGGATTTTCCCAACCCAGGGATCGAACCCAGGGTTCCTGCATTGCAGGCAAATTCTTCACCAGCTGAGCCACAAGGGAAGCCCAAGAATACTGGGGTGGGTAGCCTATCCCTTCTGTTGTTGCTGTTGAACTGTGGTGTTGGAGAAGACTCTTGAGAGTCCCTTGGACTGCAAAAAGATCCAACCAGTCCATACTAAAGGAGATCAGTTCTGGGTGTTCATTGGAAGGACTGATGTTGAAGCTAAAACTCCAATACTTTGGCCACCTCATGCAAAGGTTGACTAATTGGAAAGGACCCTAATGCTGGGAAGGATTGGGGGCAGGAGGATAAGGAGATGACAGAGAATGAGTTGGCTGGATGGCATCACCGACTTGATGGACATGGGTTTGGGTGGACTCTTGGAATCAGTGATGGACAGGGAGGCTTGGCATGCTGCAATTCATGGGGTCGCAAAAAGTCGGACACAACTGAGCAACTGAACTGAAATAGATTAAAGTCTTAAAGAGTACTTCTTCCCCAGCTGAAATAGAAAACAAAAAATGGTAGAATTTTATCACTTTCCTGTTCAAAACATATCTTAGGGTAACTGTTTTTTTCTCCCCATTATGCTGTTTGTATTGCTGATCAAATCACTGATGTTGTCTCATATTTTGTCTTCAAGAGATTCTTATAAACTTAGGTTCCTCATTTTTTCCCTTCATTTTACAAAAGTGTAAGTTACAGAAGACAGTGGTTTATCCCATAGTATAAGAAGATTGCAATGTATATTCATGCCCTTAATTCTGTGAGGAGAGAGTATAATATGACCATTATTATTATTGTTACTATTGCTGTTATCAAACCAAATACAATCATTACATATCAGGCCTTATGTTTTAGGATCTGGTGCTATAAAGAATAAGTATTAAAAAATGATTGTGACACAAACTCAGAGAATAGCAAAAAGAATAAACCACTACCCTTGTAGTGGTTTACTGGTCAAAGCTTATCCTTGTTTGAAGAATGAACTGCTCCACTAGAGAACTGTGGTTACAAAATATGTGGCTCTTCACATCAATGTTCTAGTTCTTTCAGCCATCCCACTTAGGGAAATTACACTACATAATTTGAAGACAAAGGGTGACAGATAGGTCCCATGCCTCACATAATAAAGAGACCTAGGAGTACTCAGATTCTATAAAGGAAAAATAATAAGTATAAGATATAATTTAGGAAAATAATTAGAAATTTCAGGAAACTCTGTCAATTTATAGAGAAAAGTCATTATAATGAGAATCCTGGTGCTAGGCCAAAACAGTATGAAATATGGGATGCTCAAGTCCTCTCTGCATTTTTGCTGCAGGAATTAAAGACACTTGTTATGAGACCATGGGGACCATCTGGCTTTCATAGTTTGTCTTTCTTAGTGATTAATCAACATTAGCCCCTTAAAACTTTCTGTAAAACATCACTTGACCTCAGGATTTGTCATAACTATTCTATTGGGCTTGTAATTACTATTTCTTTTGTTTTCTAAATATGGATTTCTAGTGCAATTGCATCCATTCATATAAAAGCTCATCTCATTATAATTGAGAGTTTAACAATTGAACTTTTATGCCAGGAGCTATCAGTAGTTCACCTACTATCAGTAATATAGTCATTATCACTATGAAGGAAGAAGAGGTACAGATCCCAAAT
Organism: Antilocapra americana; assembly: GCA_007570785.1. NCBI lineage: Eukaryota > Metazoa > Chordata > Mammalia > Artiodactyla > Antilocapridae > Antilocapra > Antilocapra americana. The sequence continues at coordinate 13,656,447 of ML661902.1, forward strand.
CCCATTTTAGTATCAACTTTCTCGGACCAATGGGATACCCACATTTGGACTGTGCTCTCCTCGAAAAGAAGATCCAGAGGTGGACATTAGTTGGCAGGACAATTTTTGCACGTGTATGTTAGAACCAACATCTGTGCTGAAAAAGAAGAAAGCAAAATTGGGGAGGAAAAGACATAGTCACAAGTCAGCTAGGAGCTAGGGGAGCTTTGAAGAAAGAATGACACTACACACTTGTTCCGGGTGGGGTAACAGATGAGGCATTGAACAGGTATTAACACTGGCTGCCCTTGAGAAGAAGGGATGAGGCTGGGTGAAGCAGTTTTCTTTAGTTGAGGGTAATAGCATCAGAGGGCTGACTGCTTAAGGTTGACCGAAGCACAGGAGGCAGTTCAGTCGTTCTGTCATGAAGGGAAAATTGGCTGGCACAGAACAGCATCTGCTACACTGGATAACTATAATGGTATTAAAGAAAGTGAATCAATTATTAAAAGTTTCTCTAAAAAAGAAATCCATATGATTTCACTTAAACATTAGTTTGAATACTTAAGATATAAGTAACTTCAATATTTTACACATACTTCCAGGGAAACAGTTCAAGAAAGAACACATACCAAGCCAATTTATGAAGCCTGGAAACATTGGTAAATTTCATTTACAATTTTTAAGGAGGAAAGAAATTTCCAAATTTCTCTCATGACCTTTCAGGTTTATAATGCAATACTAATAAATTTAATTTCTGCCTCAAATTGTTGCAGCTTTGGCAATTGGGAACTTCTGTGTCTTTCTGACACATTGATTTTATTTCTTAGCACTTCCTTACTTTCAGTCACTGAAAGGTGTTCCATGCGTATCTTGAATGTCAGGTCCTAAACCCTAGAATGACCAGTACTTCAAGAACTGAAGAAAAAAGAATTAATATCCTACTGTTTCAGATGTAGTTCACATACTTTACCAGAGAATATTCCCTAATCTTCTCTCCAATCTTTATGATATTACTATCATCCATTTAACTTACTCCTATGGTATAGTAGTAGCCCAGTAAGTTACTACTGTTGCTTTAAATGGTTACTTACATATATGAAGAATAAGGGAAGTAAAAGACATTTTAACCCTAATTTTTTCCTTCTACTATGTGACAAACTTCATATAAATCTAGATATCCAGGTATTTCTTTTTCCTGAAGAATGTCTTTTAATATTTTCACAGGCAAGTCTACAGAATTCCATCATTTTTTGTTTCCTGAGAGTATATTTATTTCTCTTCCACTTTTGAAACACAGTTTCACTAGATATAAAATTCTAGCTTTGTTTTTAACAACAACGACAACAAAAAACACTTACATTGCAGTTACTGACAAGAAGCCCACTATAGTGCTTATCTTTACTTCTCTAGGTAAGGTTTTACTTTCCTCTGGCTCTTTTCCACAATTTTTCTCTGGATTTTGTTTCAGTTTGAATATAGTATTCCTATGGGTAGTGTTTTGCTTTGCTTTAATTCTGCTTAGTGTTATTTGAGCTTCCTGGATCCATGGTTTGGTGTATGTTACTAACTTTGAAAGGTCTTAGTTACCTCAAATATTTCTTCTACTCCAGTTTATCTTTCTTCTCTTTGGTATTTTAACTATATGCAAATAAAATGCCAGTTAATGTGAAACCCAGTCATAAAGACTTGGGATTTTTGCTTTATGAAAACAGAGAATTGATATTCTTTTATGCCATGAATGTGCATTCAGAGTCCATGAACCATGCTCTGTTTTTATTGAGGGACAGAACGTTTTTCTGTCAGACTCTGTTCTATTTCTTGGCAGAAACATGGCGTGGAGTGCATCTCTTGGCTTCCTGCTAGTGCACAGGGCACTCCTGCACAGCCCACTCGCCATGCCTACCAGCCCTGCTCCAGGACATGGTCTCTCCTGGTTCTGTTCCTCACTTACTTCATATCCTCTGCTTGATGGGAGTGTGTGACACGCTGCTCTGACACTGCATTTGTCTTTATGCTGGTGCCCTTGGTCACTGCATATGTCTCTTACGGCAGCAGTTTAAGGGACTCTGCAGGGCTGGAGAAACCCTGCATTCAGGAGGTCTGTGTGCAGTTGCTAACAGACCAGTTACATGCCTTAGGAAGGTAATCAAGAGACAGATCTGGAGGTTTTCTTCTCCACATTCTGATACCATGAGCTAATGCAAACAAGGGTTAGGGGGTCTTAGTGTGCTAAAGGGCTTCCCAGGTGGTCCAGTGAGTAAACAATCTGCCTGCAACGCAGGAGACCCCAGAGATATGGCTTTGATTCCTAGATTGGGAAGATCCTGTGGAGGAGGGCACAGTAACCCACTCCAGTATTATTGCCTGGAAAACACCATGGACAGAGGAGCCTGGTGGGCTAGTGTCCATGGGTCGCACAGAGTCGGGAAGGACTGAAGCGACTGAGCACTGCACATCTGTTGCACGTGCTCAAACTGTCCCACTGATCTTGATGTCCTATTTTGCTTTCTGCGTGCTCTTTTCTCTTCACATTTCAGCAGGGGAGATTTCTATTGGCTTTTCATCAAACTCATTCCTCTTTCTTTGGCAATTGTTGTACACTGATGTGCCCATCCAAAGTGCTCTTTATTTCTGTCATTTTTTTTCCCTCTAGCATTTTCATTTTCCTTGTCTATCACTCTGCTTACATTCTCCATCTGTTCCTGCGTGCTGTTGGCATTTTACTTTTGGGTCCTTAATATATTAATCGTAGTTATGTTAAATTTCATATATTGTAATTCCTACATCTTTGCTGTATCTGTCTCATTCTGATAACTGTTTTGCTTTTTCTGACTATGATTTTTCTTGCATTTTAATATTCCTTGTGATTTTCTGTTAAAAAACAGATGGGATGTACAGGAACTTAGGTAAACAGCCTTTGGTACAAGGCTTTATTTTAATCTGCCAAGGAGTTAGCTGTGTTAAATGTTTGTTGGCCTTCCCAGGTGGCTCAGATGGTAAAGAATCCTCCTGCAATGCTGGAAACCTGAGTTTGATCCCTGGGTCAGGAAGATCCCCTGGAGAAAGGAATGGTGACCCACTCTAATATTCTTGCCTGGAGAATTCCATGGACCAAGGAGCCTGGAAAGCTATAGTCCATGGGGTTGCAAAGAGGTGGACTTGACTGAACAACTAACACTATCACTTCTTTCAATGCTTGCTGTAACTGTTGACATTAGAGGCTTCAAATTTCTCTAATGTCATAGTTTACATCTCCCTTGTTGACTCTGGGCCTCTTAAACACTTCTCTAGAAAAAGTGCTTGTGTCTTGCAGCCATAATTCATTGTTATTATACTGGAATCTTGTTGCTATGGTGTGCACTGAAAATCTTATAATTAAATTTTTCTATCAATGTGTTGATGTTTCTTGGGTATTAACTTCACAAGAGTTTCTTAGTTTTTCTACCAATTCTCTGATATAAAAAGGCTAGAGGAAATGAAGTGGAAGAAATGCCCTTTCCACAGTTGGAATAAGATTCTGATAAATATTTCCCTTGGAAAGTAGATGTTGGTTATGAAAAATTATCTGAAATATTTCACAAGATTATTCTGCCCATCCGACCATAATCATGGGATAACTTCTCCAGTTCTGTGAGACCCGGTGTGACTCCTAGAGGTAAAATCCACAAAACTGTATGGGATTCCCAAGACTGTGGCCCCAAGAAGTCTGTGATTCTCATGCTGCTCTATACTCGGGTCCCAGGAATTCATCAAAACACCACTGAAGTATTCCTACTAGTTTATGCCTTCAGCTGTTTCTCTTTCAGGTAAGTGCATCTAGACTGTGAATCTGGATTCACTTGGTAAATAATCTGACTCTTCAGATTTCCCTGGTGGCTCAGATAGTAAAGAAACTGCCTGCAATGTTGGAGACCCAGGTTCAATCCCTGGGCTAGGAAAAATCCCCTGGAGAAGGGAATGGCATCCCACTCCAGTATTCTTGTCTGGTGAATATCACGGACAGAGGAGCCTGGTGGGCTAGAGGTCATGGGTCACAAAGAGTCAGTCATGACTGATCAACTAACAAACACTAGATGTCAGAGTTGTAGTTTGCCCTGAAACCCCAGTTCTCTGATGGGTGGAAGAAAAGTCATTACTTTAAAGTTGTTCAGAATTTCTTTTTTGTAACAGTAGGAATGACAACTTCCAACATTTTTACATATAGGATCAAGTTATATGTAAGTAGGAGTCCAATCATTTTAATTTAGTGAGATTTACTACAGTTTTCTTTGTATTTATCTTTAGATTTTTTGAGCATCTAGTACCTGTGAGTTTATTTTTTCATAAAATTTTGAATCATTTGATCATTATTCATTTATTTGTTCTCCTCCAATTACACATCTTTGCTTTCTCGAGCTTGTCCTGTTGTTGTTGTTGTTGGGTTACTAAGTCATGTCGCACTCTTTGCAACCCCGTGAACTGCAGCACACCAGGTTCCCTGTCCTTCACTATCTCCCAGAGGTGATTCAGACTCATGTCCATGGACCTGATGATGCCATCCAACTATTCGTCCTCTGTCTCCCCCTTTTCCTCTTCCCCTCAGTCTTGCCCAGGATCAGAATCTTTTCCAATGAGTCAGCTCTCACATCAGGTCGGCAAAGTATTGGAGTTTCAGCTTCTGCATCAGTCCTTTCAATGAATATTCAGCGTTGATTCCCTTTAATATTGACAGGTTTGATCTCCTTGCTGTCCAACAGACTCTCAAGAGTCTTCTCCAACCCTACAATTAAAGGCATCAATTCTTTGGCACTCAGCCTTCTTTATGGTCCAACTCTCACATCCATACATGACTACTGGAAAATCACAGCTTTGACTATACAGACCTCTGTCAGCAAAGAGATGTCTCTGCTTTTTAATCAGTGTCTAGGTTTGTCATAGCTATTATTCTAAGGAGCAAGCATCTTTTAATTTTGTGGCTGCAGTCACCATCTACATTGATTTTGAAGCCCTAGAAAATTAAATCTGACACTCTGTCCACATTGTCCCCATCTATTTGCCATCAAGTGACAGGATCAGATGCCATGATCTTCATTTTTTAAATGTTGAGTTTTAAGTCAGCTTTTTCACATTCCTCTTTCACCTTCATCAAAAGTCTCTTTAGTTCATCTTTCTCTGGGTCATTAATTCATTGTTTTTAAAATTTCTCTAAGCTCACTGCTACTTCATCTTTATTACTTTAACCAGCAAATTTCAGTTGCCTCAGTCGATTGAGATTATTGTCCCCTGCTATGAGTCTCATTCCCTGTATTGTGGTACACATAATGACTTAGAGCAGAAAGCCAAGTGGTAACAGAGCTCACATCATTCAGTTATCTTCCCTCGCAGATCACTTGCATTCACTTCTTATTTTCCAACGACTAAAACCAAATTTGTGAATATTTCATAGTGTTGTCTACTTACAGCAGAAGGAGCTTTAGTTCTAGTTATTCCTTCATGGCTAAAAAGAGAATTGCATTACATATTTTGTGCCCAACTTGTAAGTAACAGTTAACTGTGTTTAAAACTGCAACAGCATGTAAAGTGCTGTGCTGTATTTCTTCCTTTTTACCATTCTAGATCTATTTGCCACATTTTTGCAGTACCTGGGTTTTGGCTTCTGCCCTTTATGCACTAACTCAGGCTGACCTCCATGCCAATTATCATTAGCTCAGATGACAAGATGAGAAAATGAAGTCAAAGTATTATCAGTTTGTCTTTATGCTTCTTTGACTGGCATTATTTGCCACTGTCAACACTTTCAAATGAAGGTCATAGCTGATGGCAGGTAGTGTCTCTACCCTAACTAAAGAGCTTGCTGATCTCTGGCAACAGCTTTTTTCCCTGAACACTTCCCTCACAGCAACTCCTTTTTATTGGTTCCTGACTCAATTCCAAAGGAAATTTATAAATTGTTACTTAATAAAAGTTTTCAGTTACTCTTTTTCTTGTGCCATGTGTGGGCATTTAACCACAAAAAGGTTACAAACTGAAAATAGTTTGAGATAGGTACTGAGTATGAGATTATTCTTAACCTAGAAACATATGGAAAGATCTTTACAAGACTAGATAATGTCCTAGAAATGAGCTATATGACACTTTTTTCTTTTGTAAGAAAAAACAATAGACCTTATTTTTTTAAAGTCAGTTCCTTCAATGTAATATGAAGTAAAAACTGATCTTTTACAACCAATGACAGAAAAAATAACATAAACTACTTTTCCCAGTACTCTTGGTCTTGAATAATAGCTACATTTCTTGGGAAACTACTGCTTCATTTATACAATTTGTGTATCACACTGTATTCAATTTTGTCAAGCTATATTAAACTAAGAATAAAAATTTCCTGTGAAAATATCAGGGAACAAAAACAGAAAATTTCCTTGCCTTTAATTTTGAAGAAACACAAGTTAAAAATAAGGTCTAAGGAAGAAAATGCATAACTCAAATATGCAGACAACACCACCCTTATGGCAAAAAGGGAAGAAGAACTTAAGAGCCTCTTGATCAAAGTGAAAGAGGAGAGTGAACAAGTTGGCTTAAAACTCAACATTCAGAAAACAAAGATCATGGCATCTGGTCCCATTACTTCATGGCAAATAGATGGGAAAACAGTGACAAACTTTAATTTTGGGGGCTCCAAAATCACTGCAGATGGTGACTGAAGCCATGAAATTAAAAGACACTTACTCCTTGGAAGAAAAGTTATGACAAATCTAGGCAGCATATTAAAAAGCAGAGACATTACTTTGTCAACAAAGGTCCATCTAGTCAAAGCTATGGTTTTTCCAGTAGTCATGTATGGATGTGATAGTTGGAGTATAAAGAAAGCTGAGCACTGAAGACTTGATGCTTTTGAACTGTGGTGTTGGAGAAGACTCAGGAGTCGCTTGGACTGCAAAGAGATCCATCCTATCCATCCTAAAGGAAATCAGTTCTGAATATTCATTAGAAGGACTGATGTTGAAGCTGAAACTTTGGTCACCTGATGTGAAGAAGTGACTCTCTGGAAAAGACCCTGATTCTGGGAAAGACTGAAAGCAGGAGGAGAAGGGGACAAGAGAGGATGAGATGGTTGGATGGCATCACCGACTCAAAGGACAGGAGTTTGAGTAAACTCCGGGAGTTGGTGATGGACAGGGAACCCTGGCAAGCTGCAGTCCATAGTCTTGGAAATGACTGAGCGACAGAACTGAACTGAAGGAAGAAAAAAATGTACACAAATTATACTAACATAAAATGTTATGATGTGTTTAGAAAAATAAATTATTCTGTCTTTAATTTTTCCCCCTTGGAAGCAACAATCTTCAGTGAAAAGGCATTGAGATTCCCACTGGTATGAACTTCCATTCAGGTAGAAGTATTTTCTTGTAGCATGTTTCCTTCAAACATCATGATAAAAGTAATATTTCACTACATGATTAAAATAATTGTTATTAACATTACTCAAACTCTAGTCATCTAAAGAATTTTCAGTGTATTACATTTTAATATGAATATGCCCTCCAACCAAGAAATTTTTATAAAAATAAAAAGAAGCAGAGGAAAGGAAAACCTAATCTTACTCAGATAAAGCAATCTCTCATCTGTAAAAATATATTTAACTTAATTATATTTCATTATCACTGTGTATGTTACCTCAAACTTTTAAAAAGCTGAGACTATCAGAACACACACAAAAAGGAAAATATTTAAATATAAAATATTCTTCAGTTTCTGAAATAACAAATAAGCCATGAAAAGAAACTAAAACAATAAAACAAATCACTCATTAAAAGAATTTAATTATAAAGCTCAGTTTCCTTTTGTATTCAGAGTACCTTACTTCATAATATTTATTATTTAATCGATGCCACAGAAATTCCACTTATGAAACACTAAGCATTTTTCTAAATAAAAGTAATAATTTTATACATATGAAAAGTGTAGAAAAATAATTTTAAAAAATAATTAAAAGAACATGCATGTCTGTGCATGTTGTGCTTTACAGGTGTGGTTCAGTTCTTAACATGTTAACAATTAATAATAGTTTTATCCATTTGTTTGCTGTGCATTTATATTTAGTATGGCTATATGTAGGAGCTATCAGGATATTAGCTATTAGAGAACTAAGAAAGATTTATGGCCTAAAGAACATATCTCAGTTCATGAATAGGAAACAGAAACTCAAAGTTAATAGGATATGTGATAAACATAAGTAGTATAAACTAGGCTACAGGAAAAAAAAAAAAATCACATCAGGATGGAAAGTTTTAGTGTGTCTGCAGCTGAGTATCCTAAGAGTTAAGGCCGCAGCCCAGGGCATTGATGACTGAGATACAAAACTCGAAGGAGATGCCAGGGCACTGACAGAGCTCGTTCCACTTCACATTTTTCTCCAGGATTTTTTATCTTTACTTTTTTACAATATTGGCAATTCCTAGTTGAAGCAGTTGCACCGTTCTTAATTACACAGTCCCCAGTATCTGTGAAACTAGTTAAATGAAATAGCAACAACAACAACCCCAAAAACAGACAAACATAAAAGCCTCTTGTAGAACCACACTGGGTATAAATTGCAAAGTCTTTTAAAATATACTTTGAGTCTCCAAAGTGGTGTCTACCACACAGTAGTACTAAAATTATAGTTCACATGATGCTTCTTTTCATAGTTACAGTATGAACTGTAGCCATTGTTAAGTTATCTCTCAGGTAAACTGCATAATTCATTTTCTTATTACTTGAAATACAAGTGAATAGTAATTTACTTTAATTTTTTTTGTTTTTGCTGTAAAGTATCCATCCTGAAAATAAAAGCATTGAAATGTATGAGGTATATACTATCAAATTTAATCTTATTTGTATATATAGCATACATTATGGAATTAGTTTGAAAAACCTTGCTAATGAATTTTTATAAAACAAAGAAATGACAAAATATGACAAAACTTCATGATTTTTTTTGCCTTTTTATCCCATTGTTTGCCCTATGACTCTAAAAAGCATTATGTGTTTCAATTCAAGCATTTTCATTAATTCCAGAAAACCTGATTAAGACTTTGCTAGGGCCAACAAAAATTATAAACACTCTTACTTATTAACATTTCAAAAGATTTTTTTTTTTTACTATAGAAACTTTTCTTTCTAAAACACATTGCATTTATATCTCTACAGGTGAGCAAATTGTAAAAGAACTATGCTGTTGTTGTTTAGTTACTAAATTGTATCTGCCTCTTTGTGACCCAACGGACTGCACTACACCAGGCTCCTCTGGCCTCCACTATCTCTCAAAGTTTGCTTAAATTCATGTCCATTGCGTCAGTGATGCTAACTAACCATCTCATCCTCTGCCGCCCTCTAATCCTTCAATAAGCCTTCAATCTTTTGCAGCATCAGGGCCATTTCCAATCAGTCTGCTGTTCACATCAGGTGGACAAAGTATTGAAGCTTCAGCTTCAGTATCAGTCCTTCCAATGAATATTCGGCGTTGCTTCCTTTAGTGCTGACTGATTTGATTTCCTTGCTGTCCAATGGACTCTCAAGCACTATAATTTGAATGTTATCAATTCTTCAGCACACAGCCTTCTTTATGATCCAGTTCTCATATCCATAAATGATCACTAGAAAAACCATAGCTTTGACTATCTGGACCTTTGTCAGCAAAGTGATGTCTCTGCTTTTTAATACACTGTGTAGGTTTGTTACAGCTTTTCTTCCAAGGACCAAGGGTCTTTTAAATCCATGGCTGCAGTCACTGTCTGCAGTGATTTTGGAGCCCGAGAAAAATAAAAAGTCACTGCTTCTACTTTTTCCCCATCTCTTTGCCATGAAGTGATGGAACCAGATGCCATGATCTTAGGTTTAAAGACTGAGTTTGAATGTAAAACTAAAGACATCAGACTAGTTATTATGCATGCTAGTGTTTCAGAAATTTTCTTACATGTGTATTTTACATATTTTGCATTTTTTTGTAAGTTAGTAATTATATAACATCATTTAAGCTATATGCAAAGCAAATTTATAAAATGAGGTAAAGCTAGAATTAAAATGCATGTACCATCAATATTTTGAAAATTTGTACATATGCTCTAGAATTGTATCATTATTTTTCTGTAGGCACTAATTAACGATTTATGATTTCACTATTTCACTTCAGCCACCAACAAATGTGCATTGAATGCTTACTGTGTGCAAGGTGATATATATGTGTGCATGAACATGTTTATATACGTATTTTTTCTATATAATTATTTCTATATTTTAGATGCTTTTTTTAGAAGTTCAGTGATTTCACTAAGTAAACGTGATTATGATGCGAACACAGGTGAAATATGGTTCTGAGAGATACATTTTAAATGTAGAAACTAAAAAAAAAAAAAGGATGGAATTGAATATATGGAAAATGCTTTGATAATCTCTAAATTTTTTACAATTTTTAAATTGGAGGATAATTGACTTACAAGACTGTGTTAGTTTCTGCCAAACATCAATGTGAATCAGCCACTGGTATACCAATGCCCTCTCCCTCTTGAATCTCCCTCTCACCTCCCACCCCATTCCACCCCTCTAGGTTGTCACAGAGAACCTGATTTGAGCTGTGTCATACAGCAAATTCCCACTGGCTATCTATTTTACATATGGTAATTCATATGTTTCCATGCTGCTCTCTCAATTCATCCCACAGTTCTTCCCCTACTGTGTCCACAAGGCTCTTCTCCATGTCTGCATTTCTACTGTGGCCCTGCAAATAGGCTCATCAATCCCATCTGTCTAGATTCCAAATATATGCACTAATATACAATATGTGTTTTTCTCTTTCTGACTTGCTTCACTCTGTATAACAGACTCTAGCTTCATCTACCTCCTTAAGACTGACTCAAATGTGTTCTTTTTTATGGCTGAGTAATATTCCATTGTATATATGTACCACTACTTCTTTATCCACTGATCTGTCAATGAACATCTAGGTTTCTTCCATATCCTAGCTATTGTAATTAGATCTTAAGTGAACATTGGGGTACATGTGTCTCTTTCAATTATGGTTTTCTCAGGTATGATAGTATCTATTTATAGCACTGAAACAGATATGTGCTTAAAAGATAATATATTGTCAAAAAGGAATAACGTAAAGTATTGACATATAATGTATACTTAAACTTTATTATACTTAAACATTATTCAAAAATTTTATAATAGTGCTTGGTGGAGTCCTCTGTGCACATTTGTTATCTGTGCACATTTAATTGAATGCTTCCAATATCTAAGGTTAGAACTTTGCTTTTCATTTAGAGCAACCAATTAAACAACAAAGACACAAAAGAAGAATTAATGGACTAAAGATATCAAAGATTAAGACACATCTAGGAGAACTCAATAATGCATTTTAACCAACAATTTCTCTAAAGCAGTGTGTGAAGTTCCATACTAATGTACCAAATTTGTATTAACATATCAATCCACATGAGTCACAGTATCAGTTACTGGGCTAAATTAACATAATAAAACATAGATGAGCTCCTTATTAAGGGGATACCATCAAAACTAATGTTCTAATGAACCAAAGATCCACAGTTGGTTGCTGGCCCTAAGATGTATATATGCAAAAAAGTATTAAGACCTTACTTTTGCCAAAGAATCTGTGAGACAGTCCTACTCCTGAGAATTCAGCTAACTGAGTATGCAGAAGTTCCGCTTCTACTCCTCACAAAGCTGTTGTCACTGCACTGCGGGTGTGCTCAGTCGCTTCAGTCGGGTCCAGCTCTTTGTGACCCATGGACTGCAGCCTGCCAGGCTCCTCTGTCCATGGTTTTTCCAGCCAAGAATACTGGAATAGGTTGCCATTTCCTTCTCTAGGGGATCTTCCAGACCCAGGGACTGAACCCACATCTCTTACTTCTCCTGCATTGGCAGGTGGGTTCTTCACCACTAGAGCCTCCTGGGAGGCACCTACTGCACTGCAATGAGTCAGGTTATAGCTAACCCCATCCCTTGACCCACAGTCAGATTTTGTGGATTCAGACACTGCTTAAAACAAAATTATTGTTCCACTATCAAATTTCTCACAAGTACATCTGCTTCATGAAAATTTGATCACAAGAATCCTAGCTGCAAATAAACATGAGTAATGTAGTATTTAGGTTGCTTGTCTTTGCACTATAGGAAGGCAAGCCAGGAAAGAGAAGTTTGCTTTTTTGTATTTTTTAATAGTCTATAATTCTCACCATGAATTTCTTGATTTCTCAGAGCCAACTCTGTGGTTTCTCCCACAACCACTTATCCTCTGAGAACCAAAATGTTTATTTCAAATGCAAATAGAACAATATAATTTCCACACTTAAAACATCACACTATTTCCCCATTGTCCTTTCAGTGAAGAATAATAACTTTAATATAATCCAGGAACTCTGCTTTGTCTATTCCTACCTTCCTCAGCACTCTTTCCTCAATTCTAATCTCTTCCCATGCTCCAGCTGCACTGATGTATCTTCATTTCCTTAATTATTCTCTTCCCTCCCTCTGTGAGACCTTTTGTATATAATGTCTCCTTTTTCTTTGAAAAGCAGATTTATGTCAATTTCTACTCCACTTAGTAAAGTTTTATTCTTCAATAAAATATCTTTCAATACTCAGTTCAAAGATCACTTCTTTAACAGATAGCAGAACATAACATCCAAGACTGAATTAGAATTCAAGCTCCAATATATAATCTGGTGGAGCCTTAGGTAAATTATTGAAACATTGTGTGGGTTAGTTTCTTAATCTGTAATATGGGGAATTTATGCTATTTTCCTCATAAAATGATTATGAGTATTAAATGAATTAATACACAGTATAGTCATAGAATATAGAAAAGTACCAGACAAACAGAAAACAGTCAGTGGTGGCTATTTTAATTATTATACTTGAGGGAAAACTATCCTGATCTTAATGACTAGATAGATTTTCCTTTTTTAAAAGGTGCTTAGAAATAGTTTAGATGCAGATTTTCACTTATTTTTGATTTGTCACTCTAGAAATGAAGATTTTCAAGAGTAGAAACCATGTCACTATTTTGGACTCTCTTCACCGCTTTAAGGAAATGGCAACCCACTCCAGTATTCTTGCCTGGAGAATCCCATGGACAGAGGCGCCTGGTAGGCTACAGTCCATGGGGTCGCAAAGAGTTGGAAACAACTGAGCGACTTCACTTTTACTTTTCACTTTTCAGTGCTGAAAAGGAACTGACACATATTGAGTACTGAATAAATGTTTGCTGAAAGAATAAACGGAAGTCAGGATAAGAAACTTCTTCATAACTTCACAACTTTATTCTTTTTTTTCTCTTTACCTTTCACTTTGGAAACTTTTTATTCATTTATCTTCAAGCTCACTAATTGAACTACATCCATCCTACCAATGAGCTGTCAGAGACATTCTTCATTTCTGTTAAACTATTTTTGATTTTTAGTTCTTCCTTTGATTCTTTCTCAGAGTATCTATCTTTCTAATTACATCACCTGTTTGTTCTTGCATAGTATCTTTTTCACTAGAGCTCTTAACATTTTAATCCTGATTATTTTATACTTTACAGAGATCCAAAATCTGTTTCTTACCATAGGTGTGATTTCGATTTGCTTTGTATCTTCAATTTTTTTTTCTTGAATTTTTAGTATGCTTTGCAATTTTCTTTTTTTTTTTTTTAGCTTTAACTCAGAAAGGACATATTGGGCTTCAGGGGTTAATGTTCATAGGGCTGAAGTGTAAGGTTTTATGTTATTTTGGGTAGAGGTTCAGTTATCTTTAATGTTTTCTGTATCCAGACCATTCAAATCCCTCTAATGTCCCTATTCTTGCATCTCCTGTTGTCTTTCTGCTTTCTCAAGACTCTGCCTTGCAGCTCTTTCAGCTATGTCTTTTTTTTTTTTTAATACTGGGTCTTTGTTGAAGTGATGGTGTGGGGTGATGCAAGAGAATTCAGTGATCTTGTTGCCAAGTCCAGACTTGCTCTACTCTCTGCAGAACAAGTCAATGAATTGGAGATCATGTGTTGAGGCAAGGGATACAACTTAGCCAGCCTACAGACATACTGACAGACTGTCTCAAAATAACCATCTTGTCAGGGTCTGGATGCTAGATTCTTTTATCAAACCAGGGAGAGAAGTGGTGAGAAATTAAATTCAAAAGGCAGAATAGAAAGGGTGGGGAAATAAGGAAATAAAGTAAAAAGGACCATCAGTCTTGCAAAACATTTCCAGGAATAGCCAGCCTTTGGAAGGGATGTGTTAATCTCTTCTTTCTTGTAGCCATTCACTGGTAGGCAGGGTCAGATTATCTCTTTGTGAGCTGAACAAAGACACTTAAACAGTCAGGCTGAGGAGTAGGGTCCTTAGGTGAACCATTATGTATGATTATAATAACAGCAGCAACAATGAAAAGTAGGTCAAAGAAACAGTTCCAACATAGGATCAGAATTTGTTCTTTTTGTAACAATCTTATGATTAAATTTCAGTCTTTAATGGATATCTGTCCCTGGGCTATGACTTTTTACAAGTGATTCTTAGCTCCCTTTTCTTGGGTGAAACAAAAAAACCTGCTGAGTGGGACCTGGAGTCAAGAGCATACCTTCTTCCAGGTTGGATATGTGCTAAGTCATTTCAGTTGTGTCTGACTCTGTGACTCTATGTACTATATATAACCTGCTAGGACCCTCTGTCCATGGGATTCTCCAGGCAAGAATACAGTAGTGGGTGGCCATTTCCTTCTCTAGAGGGTCTTCCTGAGCCAAGGATAGAACCTGCATCTCTTATATCTTCGGCATTGGCAGGTAGGTTATTTACCACTATTGCCACCGTTGGATAAGGCTCTGTTAAAGTCTTTACACTTTAGGATAGGCTTCTTCAAATGGAGAATGCTCTTACTGCATTTTAGTTTTCAATTATTTCTTTCTCTTCCCATGCCAAGCTAACAGACCGTATTTCTTGGCTGTTCACCAAGAGAACTTGGTGAGGTTGTTGGAGGTAAAACTCCATCCCTTAGACTGGGGCTTTTAGAAATTTTATAGTCTTATGTCAGTCTATATTTAGCTTCCAGAAAATTATCAAAATTAGCATTTAAATAAACCCAAAGGTTCACATTTTCAGTTCTTTCTGTTCCAGGTTAGTTGATTTTGGCTGTATCAAAGTCTTTTGTTTTTTCAGATTTTAAGGTGGCAGTATGTTCTGCAACATCAACTATTAGATAAATTCAAGAAAAAAAAAGTTTCATCTTTTTATTTGTTCACTATTTTTCTAGTTGTAAAAATGAGAGAAGACTAAGTGTCAGGGTTGAAATTGCAAGTTCTATGCATTTGCAATTTTAAATAATATACCTGCACCTCAATTTCTTGTTCCATGACTCACCAACTATAGGAAACATCTATTGATTTTCCATTTTATAAAATGAAATTTTTACTGTCTTCGTTCTACTTTCATTTCCCAATATAGTAAACCATTTACATGTTAAATATGTCTATTACATTTTGTATATATGATATATGCTAAAAGGTATGTCTGTGAGGGTAAAGATTTTTGTTTTGCTATGTTTTGATTTTCAGTTAATCCAGAAGACTATTTGGAATATAGTAAACCCTCAAATAATATTTATTGAATAAGAAAATGCATGAGTTCAAAGTGAATAAGAAAAACTGTTAATAGCTATACTTTCAAATAGTTGGTAATGTATTACAAGAGATGAAACATAAAACACTTCAGAGACATAGGTATTGGAGTAAACGTATGGCCCACAAAGATTTCAGAGTAGTTTCCTAGAAGAGACCACATGAATGTCTCCCAAAATAACTCAGAAGGCATTTCTCTTAATTTTGCAGAAATAAAAGTACAGTTTGTCAGAATGATGCTTCTAAGTCATCAGGGACAGGATTATATGACCCAAACTTATAAGGATAATAAAAATAAATTAACTGAACAGTAAAATATAATTGGCAAAGAAGCAGAAATTAAATTTCTTTTCTAAATATTTTCTCTATGAAATCATATCACATGTGGAAAACTAAATTATAAATAGAAGGTTGCTTACTGATCATAAAATCAAAATAAAAAGATCATACTCTATATTTCACATGCTTACCAGTACCTGACTAAATCAACTGGACTATCATACATCCAGAAATAAAAAAGCTGCAATCAAAAGATACCTCCGGGTACAGATTTATATTCCTTAAGAGTCACTTCCATCAGTCTCATCTCTGCCTTACTACTTTGGCAGTTTTTATTGCATTTCCATTTATGATCAACACTCTCACTCTGATTAATGAAATTATTAAAGGTAGGTTTTTGTCATAGCTTGTTTATTATAGAATCTCAAACTGGTTAGACTGTACTTGTCTTTAAAGTTATTTTCTATGTTATGAGTTGACTTATTATCTATTATTTCTAAATTTTAAACCCAAAATAGACCTTATTCTAAATTCTGCATGTTTAAAAAGATGATGTCATAGCTTACAACACTGTCAAATGCATGTTCACAAGTAACTACAGCATGTAACATAAGATGTACTAAAATAGAATAAAAAAGAATACTGTGACATATGTGAGAAGGGGAAACAATAAAGAAATTGGAGAAGTCTTAATTAACAAATTTGTGTTACTTTTTATTTTTATTGAATCTTCACAGTGTTATAAAAGTCAAATATTGATTCCTCCAGTTCCATTCTTTTTTCTCTAGACTGCTTTGGCTATTCAAGGTTTTTTGTATTTCCACACAAACTGTGAAATTATTTGTTCTGGTTCTGTGAGAAATACCATTGGTAGCTTGATAGGGATTGCACTGAATCTATAGATTGCTTTGGGTAGTATACTCATTTTCACTGTATTGATTCTTCCGATTCATGAACATGGTATACTTCTCCAACTATTTGTGTCCTCTTTGATTTCTTTCACCAGTGTTTTATAGTTTTCTATATATAGGTCTTTTGTTTCTTTAGGTAGATATATTCCTAAGTATTTTATTCTTTCATTGCAATCGTGAATGGAATTATTTCCTTAATTTCTCTTTCTGTTTTCTCACTGTTAGTGTATAGGAATGCAAGGGATTTCTGTGTATTGATTTTATATCCTGCAACTTTACTATTAGCTCTAGTAATTTTCTGGTGGAGTCTTTAGGGTTTTCTATGTAGAGGATCATATCATCTGCAATCAGTTAGAGTTTTACTCTTCTTTTCCAATCTGAATTCCTTTAATTTCTTTTTCTGCTCTGATTGCTGTGGCCAAAACTTACAAAACAAGCCTGCATGAGTTCAGGCTCCTTTACAAAGCTGTAGCCACCAAGACAGTATGGTGCAGGCACAAAGACAGAAATATAGATCAGTGGAACAAAACAGAAAGCCCAGAGATAAATCCATGCACCTATGGATACCTTAATCTTTGACCAAGGAGGCAAAAACGGAAAAAAGACAATCTCTTTATCAAGTGGTGCTGGGAAAACTGGTCAACCACTTGTGAAAGAATGAAACTAGAATACTTTCAAACACTATACACAAAAATAAACTCAAAATGGATCAAAGATCTAAACATAAGACCAGAAACTATAAAACTCCTAGAGGAAAACATATGCAAAACACGCTCTGATATAAATCACAGCAGGATCCTCTATGACCCACCTCCCAGAATATTGGAAATAAAAGCAAAATAAACAAATGTGACCTAATTAAAATTAAAAGCTTTTGCACAACAAAGGAAACTAAAAGCAAGGTGAAAAGACAGTCTTCAGAATGGGAGAAAATAATAGCAAACAAAGCAATGGACAAAGTATTAATCTCAGAAATAACAAGCAATTCCTGCAGCTCAATTCCAGAAAAATAAACGACCTAATTAAAAAATGGGCCAAAGATCTAAACAGACATTTCTCCAAAGAAGACATACAGACGACTAACAAGCACATGAAAAGATGCTCAACATCACTCATTATGAGAGAAATACAAATCAAAACCACAATAAGGTATCATTTCACGTTGGTCAGAATGGCTGCTATCCAAAAGTCTACAAGCAGTAAATGCTGGAGAGAGTGTGGAGAAAAGGGAACCCTCTCACACTGTTGGTGGGAATGCAAACTAGTACAGCCACTATGGAGAACAGTGTGGAGATTCCTTAAAAAACTGGAAGTAGAACTGCCATATGACCCAGCAATCCCACTGCTGGGCATACACACCGGGGAAACCAGAATTGAAAGAGACACGTGTACCCCAATGTTCATTGCAGCACTGTTTATAATAGCCAGGGTATGGAAGCAACCTAGATGTCCATCAGCAGACAAATGAATAAGAAAGCTGTGGTACATATACACAATGGAATATTACTTGGCCATTAAAAAGAATACATTTGAATCAGTTCTAATGAGGTGGATGAAACTGGAGCCTATTATACAGAGTGAAGTAATCCAGAAATAAAGACACCAATACAGTACACTAACACATATATATGGAATTTAGAAAGATGTTAATGATAACCCTGTATGCGAGACAGCAAAAGAGATATAGATGTATAGAACAGTCTTTTGGACTCTGTGGGAGAAGGTGAGGGTGGGATAATTTGGGAGAATGGCATTGAAACATGTAAATTATCATATGTGAAACAAATCGCCAGCCCAGGTTCAATGCATGATACAGGATGCTTGGGGCTGGTGCACTGAGATGACCCAGAGAGATGGGATGGGGAGGGAGGTGGGAGGGGGGTTCAGGATGGGGAACACATGTACACCTTTGGTGGATTCATGTCAATGGATGGCAAAACCAATACAATATTGTAAAATAATTAGCCTCCAATTAAAATAAATAAATTTATATTTTAAAAAATTTAAATATTTAAGCAGAGTACTTAAAAGTAGAGAAAGAAAGATAATAATCACCGATGCCATCCAGTCATCTCATCCTCTGATGCCCTCCTCTCCATATTTTTCCCAGCATCAGGGACTTTATGAAACCTCTAAAGCCCCTATAAGAAGCCACTAAAGGCCCAGATACAAAACCATTACTTTGGAACAAAGAATGGGCGAGTACACTGTGTGTGGATAGACACAGGGGCAGACTCGGAGGAAGAGTCCCTGTGTTGCACGCTTGGGCCAATTAAATCACTTATATGGTACATTTCTTCTGGTTTTCCTTTGGCTAATCATTTTGATTTGCCTGGTTCACAGTCCACATTTGGCATATCTCAGGATCATTCCATGTGTGCACCTGCGTTTCTTAGCCAAGGTGGATCCTACTGCAAAGGCCTGTGGGCATTTGTGCATCACTCCTTGTGCACGTATGATTGAGGAGGCCTCCTGACTTCAAAGAAGAGAAATACGTGGTCTGGGCAGGGCCAGCCTCCTCCCTTAAATGTCCTTCTATTCTCATCTTGGAGTTTGAGGCTTTCCTGGTGGCTCAGATGATATAGAATCCACCTGCATTGTTGGTGACCTAGCATCGATCCATGGGTCAGGAAGATTAACTGGAGAAGGAAATCGCAACCCACTCCAGTATTCTCACCTGGAAAATCCCATAGACAGGAATCTGGTGGGCTACGAGTCCATGGAATCGCAAAGTCAGACATGACTGAATGTCTGAGCGACTAAGCATGCATGCATACATTCTGATCTTGTAGTCTCAGTCACAGGGAATGAATCTCCAATTGCTTTACCCTGGGGGGACCTATCGACCTCCTATCTCAATGCCGCTGAGTAGATATGTGATAATGTACCATTTCGTTCTTCATGGGAATAATTAAAGTGAACAATGATCTAAGGTAAAGGAATAAACAACTTCATGATCCTGCTCAGAGCTTAGATTTTGTAAAGCCAAAGGCTTGTGGTGAGATATATAAAAGGAAAAGCAGATTTATAATAACTGCCTGTCACATGAGATTGTTTAGTATACGGTGGATAAAACAGAGGAATGTATTAACAAAACTCATCCTTCTCATCACAGATTTCCCTCCTATAACCATATAGAATCAACTGGACTGTAATTGGGTTTATCAACAGAAGCATTTGGAATTCTGATTTTTTAATTGCTCAAATTCCCCATAATAGCCAAACAGGGAAAAAAAAAGAAAAAGGAACAATGACTACTGTGAAAAAGCACAGTATTCAGAACAATGCTGACTATACAGGACTAATTTATCACCACTGTCATATTCATATAATTCCTTTTTGTCTTGAATTTGCTGTGTTTATCTTGTTTCTGGGTGAATTAACCTTAGAGGTGTTTAAATTAATAGACCTTATTTGATATTTCAACACATGTTAAATTTTATTCATAATAAACTTTAATAAAATATTAAATGTCATGATTTTATGTGATATTTTGATAAAAAAATATATTTATTTCTTCAGCTAAGTTTAACACATCAGGAAAATGTGTTTTTTTTATAGGAATTTTAGCCTAATTTTTGAGACTGCTACAGAGGATATTTAATATATACTATTTTAATTAAAAGTAAGAAATGCTAAAATTTTTCTAACGAACACATATGTTCATAGATGGAATAAAGAATATATATGAAAAAATATTTTCCTATAATTCAATTATTTATAGCAAAATAAGGAAGAAAATATATTTTTCCTCTAAATTTCAGTTTCCTGATTACAAAACTCTTTATGTGTAAAATAGTGTCACACATGACAACTCATATACAATAAAATAGAAATGTCAATATGAATTAGAAAACTAAGTTTGTTAGAGTTGTGTTTTCATATTGCTCTGGAAATTATTTAAAATGCTTTAAATTATGACAAAAATCATGTATTAATTCATTTAATTTTATTATATTACAATTTATTACATGTTATATTGTTAATTTTATTACAGTAAACATTGGCTGAAGTCCTTTTAGGCTTCTCTATGTTTTGAAAATAAAGATTTTTAAATGGTCAATAACAATAAGTGCTTAATTTTTAAATTTATTCTCATTCGGACAAGGGATAGTCCTTATATTGGCCTTAAAATTTAAAATATTGGCCTTAAAATATTTTGAAAATATTGCTTTTATTTTGTTCAAGATGTCTTCAATGGAAATTTTTGACTGCCTAATATATATAAGCACGGGTTCCAATTCATGCAAAGAGAAAATTTCATGCAAAGATGGGCTCAATAAAGGACAGAAATGGTAGGGACCTAACAGAAGCAGAAGGTGGCAAGAATACACAGAAGAACTATACAAAAAAGATATTCATGACCCAGCTAATCACGATAGTGTGATCACTCATCTAGAGCCAGACATGCTGGAATGTGAAGTCAAGTGTGCCTTAGGAAGCATCAATACAAACAAAGCTAGTGGAAGTGATGGAATCCCAGTAGAGCTATTTCAAATCCTGAAAGATGACACTGTGAAAGTGCTGCACTCAATATGCCAGCAAATATAGAAAACTCAGCCGTGGCCACAGGACTGGAAAAGGTCAGATTTCATTTCAATCCCAAAGAAAGGCAATGGCAAAGAATGCTCAAACTATTGCACAATTGCACTCATCTCACACGCTAGTAAAGTAATGCCCACAATTCTCTAAACCAGACTTCAGCAATATGTGAGCCATGAACTTCCAGACGATCAAGCTGGTTTTAGGAAAGGCAGAGGAACCAGAGATCAAATTGCCAACATCCTCTTGATGATGGAAAAAGCAAGAGAGTTCCAGAAAAACATCTATTCCTGCTTTATTGACTATGTCAAAGCCTTTGTGTGGATCACAATAAACAACGGAAAATTCTGAAAGAGATGGGAATACCAGACCATCTGACCTGTCTCTTGAGAAATCTGTATGCAGGTCAGGAAACAACAGTTAGAACTGTACATGGAACAACAAACTAGTTCCAAATAGGAAAAGGAGTACGTCAAGGTTGTATACTGTCACCCTGCTTATTTAAGTTAAATGCAGAGTACATCATGAGAAACGCTGGGCTGGAGGAAGCACAAGCTGGAATCAAGATTGCCTGGAGAAATATAAAAAACGACAGATATGCAGATGACATCACCCTTATGGCAGAAAGTGAAGAAGAATTACAGAATCTCTTTATGAAAGTGAAAGAGGAGAGTGAGAAAATTGGCTTAAAGCTCAACATTCAGAGAACTAAGATCATGGCATCTGGTCCTATCACTTCATGGCAAATAGATGGGGAAACAGTGGAAACAGTGGCTGACTTTATTTTTCTTGGCTCCAAAATCACTGCAGATGGTGACTGCAGGCATGAAATTAAAAGACGCTTACTTCTTGGAAAGAAAGTTATGACCAACCTAGACAGCATATTCAAAAGCAGAGACATTACTTTGTCAACAAAGGTCTGTCTACTCAAGGCTACGTTTTTTCCAGTGGTCATGTATGGATGTGAGAGTTGGACTACAAAGAAAGCTGAGTGCCAAAGAATTGATGCTTTTGAACTGTGATGTTGGAGAAGACTCTTGAGAGTCCCTTGGACTGCAAGGAGATCCAACCAGTCCATCCGAAAGGAGATCAGCCCTGGGTGTTCATTGGAAGGACTGATGTTGAAGCTGAAACTCCAAGTTTTGGCCACCTGATGCAAAGAGCTGACTAACTGACAAATACTCTGATACTGGGAAAGATTGAGGGCAGGAGGAGAAGGGGACAACAGAGGATGAGAAGGCTGGATGGCATCACCGACTCAATGGACATGGGTTGGGGTGGACTCCAGGAGTTGGTGATGGACAGGGAAGCCTGGTATGCCTCGGTTCATGGGGTCACAAATAGTTGGACACAACTGAGCAACTGAACTGAACTGAACTGGATACATTGATCTGATCTAGTCATTAGACACTAAGCATGCATTTTAGAGAGAAGGACATAAACACATACACAAATCAGTGAATCATGTTTGTTGTTTAAGAGACTCTTAAGAAAATGTAAAAGTTTAGTGAAATATGGTCAGTGGGAAACTACAGGATGTGTCACATGAGAGACGTAAATACTGACAAAGAGCCAGATATGAGACAAACTGAGGTAAAAATAGTTTAGAAGCAGAGTACAAATGTGAAGTTCTTGAGACAGGAGTGAGCTTCATATGTTTCAAAAAGAGTCTGGCCAGAGAATTTGTGGCTGTTGCTTAATCACTAAGTCATATCTGCCTCCATGTGACCCCCATGGATTGCATGTAGCCCACCAGGCTCCTCTGTCCATGGGATTTCTCACACAAGAATACTGGAGTGGGTTGCCATTTCCCTCTCCAGGGGATCTTCCTGACCCAGGGATCAAACCCTGGCAGGCAGATTTTTTACCTTTGAGCCACCAGGAAAAGAGTAGAAATCAATTGTATAAGTGTTCATGAATATAAAGTTTATTGAATAAATTTTATATATATATATATACATATATATATATATATATATATATATATTATATATCCATTTTAACCTTCCTTTCAAGACTAATTCTGATAATGTGCCCCTCAAATGCAGTGCATGCTCCAGCAATTTGAGAAATACTGGATTTTTTGATGCTATCAAATCATTGAATAAGCATCTGCTCTTCATGAAAATTCCTTATCAGTTTACTAGCTGTCCATATGCTTCAGAAATTTCCACTTCTACTGTAGGTCTCAATTTAAATTTCATCGCTTTGGTAAAGTACTGCACAAACTCCCAAAATTAGCTTAAGGGCATTTCTTTTTAACACTCCTTCTGGGTTTTAAAATATATTTTCATTATAATACATATAATTCTATGATAATCATTTGGAATTGGAGCATATATCTATCTACCTATAAGATATGTCCCCATAATAAAGATGTCTTATTTACTTTGTACCCCCAGGTATGTTATATATAGTAAATGTTCTAACATCTACTATATTTGTATTGGTTTAGATAAATTAATTTGATTCAAATACTATGTCTGAATATATGTTTTATGTTTTACAAGTCATAATGGAAAATAAAGTGGTGGTCTCCCACTGAAAACTTTGAGTAATGTACCAAGGATTCTGAAGCTAAAGAAGGTAGGGTGTAATGATCTTACTTCAGAAGGGAGAGTGCACTCATGTTATTTCAGAAAGGAGAGTAGAGGCCTTGACTATTGTAAAAGCACTGCCTTTCTTTCTTTGTTCCCTGGTTATCAATCAACATATAGCTTTTCTTAAGGAAATAGTAAACATTTGTATTTTCCTAGTAGAAATGAATGCTTATAGTTTTCAATAGTGCAATAAAATTACATAGAAATAGCTATGTTGATCTAGTTTCATTCTTTTACAAGTGGCTGTCCAGTTTTCCCAGCACCACTTGTTAAAGAGGTTGTCTTTTCTCCATTGTATATTCTTGCCTCCTTTGTCAAAGATAAGGTGTCCATAGATGCGTGGATTTATCTCTGGGCTTTCTATTCTGTTCCATTGATCTATGTTTCTGTCTTTGTGCCAGTACCATACTGTCTTAATGACTGTGGATTTGTAGTATAGCCTAAAGTCAGGTAGGTTGATTCCGCCAGTTCCATTCTTCTTTCTCAAGATTGCTTTGGCTATACGAGGTTTTTTGTATTTCCATACAAATTGAGAAATTATTTGTTCTAATTCTTTGAAGAAGACCTCTGGTAGCTTGATAGGAATTGCATTGTATCTATAGATTGCTTTAGGTAGTATACTCATTTTCACTATATTGATTCTTCCAATCCATGAGCACGGTACATTTCTCCATCTGTTTGTGTCCTCCTTGATTTCTTTCATCAGTGACCCGGCAATCCCACTGCTGGGCATATACACCGAGGAAACCAGAATTGAAAGAGCCACGTGCACCCCAATGTTCATCGCTGCATTGTTTACAATAGCCAGGACATGGAAGCAACCTAGATGCCCATCAACTGACGAATGGATAAGAAAGCTGTGGTATATATACACAATGGAATATTACTCAGCATTAAAAAAAAATTCATTTGAAGCAATTCTACTCAGATGGACGAAACTGGAGCCCATTATCCAGAGTGAAGTAAGCCAGAAGCAAAAACAACAATACAGTATATTAACACATATATATGGAATTTAGAAAGACAGTAATGAGAACCCAACATGGGAGACAACAAAAGGAACGCAGATGTATAGAATAGACTTGTGGACTTTGTGGATGAGGGTAAGGGTGGGATGAGATGGGAGAAGGGCATTGAAGCATGTTAATTGTCATGTGTCTAATCAATCGCCAGCCCAGGATTGATGCTCGGGACTGGTGCAGCGAGATTTCCCGGGGGGGAGGGAGGAGGGAGGGGGGACCCGGAGGGGAAGCATATGTAAACCCATGGTGATATCATAACAATGTATGGCTAAAACAATAATTAAAAAAAAAAAAATTAAAAAAAAAAAAAAAAAAACCACCCCCAAAAAAAAAAAAAAAAAAGAAATAGCTATGTTGAAAACAAACTGTGTATGACATTTCTAACTTTAATTACTTCATAGAGGAATTAAATATCAATGTAGTGTTAAGAAGGTTATGTTTTTTCTAGTATCTCATGTCTACATATCAATTTAATGACATATTTGTTTTCTTCTTATTAGTTCAAATTATATTTCACTGGCGCTTCTCTCTAAAATTAGTTGTAAATCAAGGATATGCCTTTATACAACTTTAGGTATGTGAAATAAATAAAAGGAATGACTTTTGAATGTTAACATTTCTATTCACCTTCCCCACTTTACATAATCTGATAAGCTAAGGATCTGTATTGTATAATTACCTTGGATCACTGAATTAGAGTAAGAAAGAAATAATCTGTTAAATTACAATTATCTTTACCTATTTCACTGATGTAAACTTGTTCAATATGAACAAAACAAGTTTTACCACAAACAAGTAACTTATTATCACCAATACCCAAACATTATGACAAAGACTACAAAGCAATACTCTACAGAGTGTCATTGAGTGCCTATGAGTAATACAAGCTGTTAATGCATTTTCTTTTGGAAAACATTTCCATGAACTTCCTTTTCACTATCTTGGATGAAATGCCTGTAACTGTATTTTTTTCTAGCAACAATATAAACCTACATTCAATTTTATAGGCAGTTTAATATATCAAAAAACTCTCCTTTTTAAAGAGAAAATTCAAAGGTCTGCAACCTTTTAAGAATAAGCAACTTCTTTAAAGTTATTCCAAAGTTGTCATTGTTGTTTTCTTTAAAGACATTACAAAACTTCAAAGCACTGATAAGACAGCCAAAAAGAACTTCTTATGAAATCAAGAGTTATAAAAATAAAGCTATTTGGAGTTCTACAGTGTTATAGGACTACTAGATGTGAATTTTTTACTAGGTGTACTTAAACAAAATAACACATAGGTAGTTATCAAGTAAAAAAGCTGCTAAACTGGAAATTATACCAAATGTTGTTTTACTTATAGCCAAATTCCTTTGTATTTCATGTCACCTTCTACATTATGACAAAAAATATTCTGGAACATAGGATCTGAAATGACTGTTAAACAAGTAAAGTATTTATATATTTAATCTTTCAGTGTTTAATGCAGTGAGGATTCTTTCAAGCATAAAGACATTGCTGCCATTCAAAGGGACTTGTTGTTGTTAAGTTGCTCAATTGTACCTGACTCTTTGTGACCCCAGGGACTGTACCACACGAGGCTTCTCTTTCCTTCACCATCTCCCAGAATTTGTTCAAAGTAATATCCATTGAGTCAGTGATGCCAACCAACCATCCCATCCTCTGTCATCCCCTTCTCCTGCCTTCAATCTTTCCCAGCATTAAGGTCTTTTCTAATGAATCAGCTTTTTGCATCATGTGGCCAAAGTACTTTAGCTTCAGCTTCAGTGGCAGTCCTTCCAATGAATATATAGGATTGGTTTCCTTTAGGATGGACTGGTTGGATCTCCTTGTAGTTTTAGGGACTCTCAAGAGTCAACACCACAGTTCAAACGCATCGATTCTTCAGCGCTCAGCCTTCCTTATGGTCCAACTCTCACATCCACACATGACTACTAGAAAAGCCCTAGCTTTGACTGTATGGGCCTTTGTTGGCAAAGTAATGTCTTTGCTTTTTAATATGCTGTCTAGTTTTGTCACGGAGCAAGTGTTTTAATTTTGTGGTCGCAGTCAATATATGTAGTGATTTTGGAACCCAAGAAAATAAAGTCTGTTACTGTTTCCACTGTTTCCCCATTGATTTGCCATGAAGTGATGGTACCAGATGCCAGGGTCTTCATTTTTGAATGTTGAGTTTTAAGCCAACTTTGTCACTCTCCTCTTTCACCTTCATTAAGAGGCTCTTTAGTTTCTTTTTGCTTTCTGCCATTAGAGCGGTGTTATCTGCATATGTGAGGTTATTGATATTTCTCCTGGAAATCTTAATTATAGCTTGTGCTTCATCCAGTTTGGCATTTCCACATAATGTATTCTGCTTATAAGTTAAATAAGTAGGATGACAATATACAGTCTTGAAGTACTCCTTTCCCGATTTGGAACCAGTCTGTTGTTCCATGTCTGGTTCTAACTGTTGCTTCTTGACTTGCATACAGGTTTCTCAGGAGGCAGGTAAGGTGGTCTGGTATTCCCATCAATTTAAGAATTTTCCATAGTTTGTTGTGATCCACACAGCCAAAGGCTTTAGCAAAGTCAAGCAGATAGTGTTTTTCTGGAATTCTGTTGCTTTTTCTATGATCCAACAGATGTTGGCAATTTAATCTCTGGTTCCTCTGCTTTTTGTAAATTCATCTTGAAAATCTGGAATTTCTTGGTTCATATACTGTTGAAACCTGGCTTGGAGAATTTTGAGCATTACTTTGCTAGCATGTGAAATAAATGCAACTGTGAGGCAGATTGAACATTCTTTGCCACTGCTCTTCTTTGGGACTGAAATTAAAACTGGGACTTATACTATATATTTTTCATTATAAATATGCTCCTGAGAAGGAATTGGGGATGGTCTTTATCCCTGCCTCCTGTACAATATCATGAACCTCCATCCATAGTTCTTAGGCACTCTGTCTATAAGATCTAATCCCTTGAATCTATTTGTCACTTCCACCGTATAATCATGGATCATGGATCTGGTCCCATCACTTCAGGGCAAATAGGTAAGGAAACAATGGAAACAGTGAGAGATTTTATTTTTTTGGTCTCCAAAATCAATGCAGATGATGACTGATGCTGGAAAAGATTGAAGGCAGGAGGAGAAGGGGATGACAGAGGATGAGATGGTTGGATGGCATCACCAGCTCTATAGACATCAGTTTGAGTAAGTTCCGGGAGTTGGTGATGGACAGGGAAGCCTGGTGTGCTGCAGTCCATGGGGTCACAAAGAGTTGGATACAACTGAGTGACTGAACTGAACTGAACTGAGAGGGAATTAATTATAATTTAAATTTCAATTAGTAGCTTCATTTATATCCTTTTTTAATAGTAATATTAACATTTTCATTTATTTTTACTAACATTTCCTCTTAATTTCCTTGAAATTGATCACATCTTTGACCAGCTTTATATTTTTGGTGTGAGAATTGTTTATATAACACTTGTTTCACCATCGTTTTCAACTGTTTTCCCAAGCATCACTTCCTTTTCATATTCTCAAAGATACATTCAGATATTTAGAAGGTAAGTTTTACTACATGCACACACATACACACATATTTTTTTTGCTGTAAAATTTTTGGAATAATTTTCCCAATTGATGTTCATTTCATATTCTTTCTGATACTCTGTTGTCTAAAGGATAACACTATTATGTTCTCAAATTTATTCATATTTTCCTTTAGTGTTAGTAATTGGGAAAAATTACTTATATCATCTATGATTTTGTTGTTGTCTAGTCGCTAAGTCATGTCTGACTCTTTTGCAACCCTGTGGACAGTAGTCCACCAAGCTCCTCTGGCCATGGAATTTCCCAGCCAAGAACAATGGAATGGGTTGCCATTTCCTTCTCCAGGGGATCTTCCAGACCCAAGGATCAAACCTGCACCTCCTGCATTGTCAGGCAGATTCTTTACCACTAAGCCACCAGGAAAGCCCATTTCAACTAAATAACTTTTACATTCATGTGTCACTCTAAAATTGTGAAAATTTCTATGACTTTCTAGACTAATTATCCTCTGAAAATAATAAAAATACAACTATTGTCCATTTAATTTCCAAATATATGTGGCTTTTAAATATCTTTGATATTAATTTCCCATTTTGATATTAATCTCTCACATAAATGCTTTTTTCTCTGCAACTGCCCTCTGTGTTTTTGCAGTCTTATAACTTTATTTAGGCTTTCAATGGCTAAGTCAAAGATCTCTCTTGGTAAATATCATATAGCACTTGAAAATATATGGGTTATTTTCAAATATCTTTTCATATTGATTTCTAGCACAGTGATAGAGAATAGACTTGGTACGGTTTCAATACCTTTAGACTATGAAATTGTTGCACCCTGTTTTATGTCCCTGGATATGTTCCAGTGTCTCCTAGTTTACAGTCTATGGGAACTTCAAAAGAATTTGTTTCCTACGGTTGTGTGAAAATTGCATAAATCTTACTTATGTTGAATTGGTTCATGGTGCTTTTCAGGTCTACTATATCCTTCTACATCTCTGTATATTCATTCCATTAATTTTTGAGAGTTTGATACTGAAACTCCAACTATCTTATGTTATCTACTTAATAATAATTGTAATATATAGTGGAAGTATATATAGTGGAAGTATATATATAGTGGAAGTATATATAACTTTGTTCTCTTACAAATGTGTTCTCATATTTCCATAATTAAAAAAACAGAAAAGAACAAAAGGGGAAAAATAGAACTATAGAAATGTTGTCATAAAGTCAACTATGATAATAGCATTAGCAGCTCTTCAGGGTAAAGTTTCTTTAATCAACCTGTCCCATATTTGTTAAATGAAGAATGTAACATTAATTAACATAATTTATCTTCTGACAGAACAGTGATCTATTTAGAAAAGACTCAAAATACTTTCATTCATTACTTAAAAGAAGAATTCTACATTCAACTGGTTTTGCACAATGATATTATTTTGAGACTAGCACTTTCAAAATGATGCATTTGCTCAAAAATGTTGAATGAAACACTGCATTTGTATAAATATTCATCTGCTTTAAAGAGTAAGTACCAAAATTAAAATGCAGAAATAACCCAACATAGAGACCTAAGATAAAATTTGTTAGCTGCAAGATATAGAGAATAATAAGTAATTATAAATATCTATGTATAAATACATTTCTTAAAATCAAAGAAAAACAAGGCACCATGCTAAGTGTGGATATAAGGAAAAACGCCCTTTGGTTGTTTGTGTAGTTATATGTATAAAATTATGTATTTAAAAATTCTGTTTGTTAATGAACACTTAAAAATTAATTCATTACTTTCCCCCCTGGAGTCAAAACTGTTTATCTTGCTTTTTCAACTAATTTATGGTGTTGATGACACAGAATGCTGGGCTTCCCACTCTCTCCCTTTTGACCTCTATATATAACGTTAGTATTTGAGAACATGATTGCCAAACTCTTTTGCAGTTAGACCTGGTCATGTGACAAAATTGTGGACAGTAGAATGATAGAGAAAGAGCATGCATCAGTTTCTATACTTCTTAAGAACTAATTAGCACTCACAATTTTCTCTCTATTGCTTTGTTCCTCTGTCTCTTCTAGGGCCTGAAACGTAGATGTTACCATCTTGGATCTTGGTGACTTTGGCCAAACACCAAGAATAGTTGTGAAGTAAGCTGGAAGAAGCTTGGATCCCTGAGAACTTTGAGAAATGGCACTAACATTAGCCTCGGATTACCTAGACAAAGACAAACATACATGGACAACAAATTAATGTCTCTTTTCTTTAAAGCAATAATATTTTGACTTACAGTTATATCCAACTTTAAATTAGCTAATTCACAAAGCTTCCTTATAATCTGATTAAACTCTATCAGTGATAATCCAAGTCAAATATTTTAAATTCTTTCTTGTATATTTCAATCTTTATTATATATTATTTGAGGCCACAGATTTAGTTGTGACTACTGACCTCTGGGTTGAAGCCTCTTTCCTCAGGCACACCATCTTTAGGGAACAAATTTTCCAGAGAAACCAGTAATAAATCAGAGAAGGTTACACAAATTACATCAGGTATCATTAGACTGAAACAAATTTCTCTTGATTTAAGCCATTGTTATCAGGATGAACGACTATTCTATTGATTTATAAAGATGTATTTGCTTCATTTTCTGATTTTATTCAGGTCTGTATCTTAACTCACTAAGAAATGATTGAAGGTCAGAGGAAATTGAAACCATGAATGTCTTCAACAAAGTGAAACATTATAGAAATAGTCAAGATGGATTGCAACTGCAAGGGACAACGGAAAGCAGTCACAAACTATCACTCCACTACATAACTATGACTGCTGAAGTTCTAACCCTATGCAGTGATGACATCAGTGTTCAATGCTTCACATCAGCTAGTTTCCCCATTAGTGTTTCTTTCTTTGATAACTGTACTCTGGTATTCTAATAGTAAAGAAAATGTGGATACAGGGAGGCAATAGCCATACTTGAGTTGCTTATTATTATCAAAAAATGCTAGGAGTTAAGTGTCTTAACCTGGGTCATGCCTCTTTTATTTTTTAATTTATTTTAATTTTTTTTCTTCCTTTGGTCCTTTCAGCTCAGTCATCTTCCATTCTAAGCTCTGTCCTATGTGTTTATAGCCACTGAAACTACACAGCTTATTACTTACCTTTAGAGAGAGAGAAAATATAATGATTCCCATACCTCTTAATAATATTAAGCAAAAATCCAAAGATTCATTCCTTGCACTATCTGTAACTCAGTCCACCTGTTAAAGAAATGCCGCCATCTTGATCTTACTGGTTTAGTCATATATTTCATATCCATTGCAATCACTTTTGCAAAGAATTTGGGGATTATCCTAATCGGTTTACAACAGTGTTTCTCTCTATGGGTTTAACATTTAATGTGTTGCACTTCAGAACATTTACTATCTCTGCTTTTGGGGTTTTGAATATCACTAGCAGCCTTCAGTCATTGTGACAGGCAAATATGAGCACATTTTCTAAACATCTTCAGGAGCCAGGACAGGCAATGCAATTTTCAAGGCCTAGTGCATTAAAAATTTCAAGATGGTAACAACAGAGCATTAAGCCAAGCATGAACTCTTCTAAACAAGGGACCCAATATGACTGCAAAAAATTGACATCCATGAAATGGTAGATGGTGGTGAAGTATTGCTTCATATTGAGAATCAGTGTTTTTGAAAAGCCAAGCCCTAGCTTCAAATCAATA
The DNA here is from genome assembly GCA_007570785.1 of Antilocapra americana. Classification (NCBI taxonomy): domain Eukaryota; kingdom Metazoa; phylum Chordata; class Mammalia; order Artiodactyla; family Antilocapridae; genus Antilocapra; species Antilocapra americana. The sequence continues at coordinate 13,688,667 of ML661902.1, forward strand.
GTGTCGCTCAATAGAATCTGATCTCAAAAACTCTTTAATATGGGTTGGCTAAAATTCATGTTGGGTTGACAAACATTATATTTAATGAACATCCTCACTGCTTCTTATTTTGATTTGAATATAAGTACTTAAGGCTTCCCTGGCAGTTCAACTGATAAAGAATTCGCCTGTTAATGCAGGATACCCTGGTTTGATTCATGGGTTTGGAGGACCCACCGGAGAAGGGATAGGCTACCAACTCCAGTATTTTTGGGCTTCCCTGGTGGCGCAGCTGGTAAAGAATCTGCCTGCAATGTGGGAGACCTGGGTTCGATCCCTGGATTGGGAAGATCACTTGGAGAAGGGAAATGCTACCCACTTGAGGATTCTGGCCTGGAAAATTCCATTGACTGCATACTCTATGGGGTCTCAAAGACTGAGATACAACTGAGCAAATTTCACTTTAATTTCAATAGATATTTTTGGTTAAGAAACTCATTACAAAGATTAAGAAACTAGTTCATCATTTCAGATACTTAGCATGGGATGCTTTCCTGAGGCAAGTAACTATAAGAGGTGACATCTCTGAGGTTATGAGGTAATTCAGAGAAAAGGAGAAAGGGAGGAAATAAATGAATAAAAACAAAGAGAGGAATGGGGAAAAATGCATCATTTCATGAGTGGCAAATTGTAATAATAGCAAGATTTTTAGAGTTGTTAATTTGAAATAAAAAGCATATCTATATCTTAGTATGTCATAAGAACTGATATAATTTTCTGATGAACTGGATAAATGCTTTTATGTTGAATGAAGTGTAAAGGGGAATCCTTGTGACTATGTGACTTTTTGGAATTACATTTTCTTTTCATCATATAAAAATTGCAAACAGACTTCTAAAGAGACCAGTAAGTGAAAAGATACTAAACATAATTACAACAATGTTTAAATAAGACTTTAACTTTGTACTTCTCAGAGGAACTACTAAGCAGTTTGAATACTCTCACACACAGCATTCCTTGGACCAAAGAATCCCTGCAAAAGTTGAATATTTTAACATTAATTTCAAGCTGAAGTTAGTAAACTGAATATTTTGAAACAGAAGGAGAAAATAGTGGAATAAAATTATAAGAAAAGAAAAAGTAAAAATATATTCAATGTAGACTTTTCAGGGATCAGGAAGAATATGAAATAATTCAAGATAGCCTATTTCTATTCTGATAGAAAACAGAACTCAATAACAACTTATTAATCAGCTGTATAAAAACCTAGTATAAAATTTGGTTTGGTGATGATATAATGGTGACTATGAATTAAACAGTAGCTCAAATTCCATAATTACAGCCCTAACGCAATCAGTAAATGAAAATACCATAATTTATAAAAAGATTCAAAATTATAAAAGATAGATACTATTATAATCCATTATGTTGTTGTTCAGTCGCTAAGTCATGTCCAGACTTTTGCAACCCCACTGAAAGACAGCACGCCGGGCCTTCATGTCAATCACCATTTTCTGGAGTTTACTCAAACAAGTCCATTGAGTTTATGATGTCATCCAACCAACTCATCCTTGTTGCCTCCTTCTCCTGCCCTCAATCTTTCCTGGCCTCAGAGTGTTTTCCAATGAGTTGGCTCTTTGCATCAGGTGGCTAATGTATTGGAGTTTGAGTTTCAGCATCAGTCCTTCCAATGAATACTCAGGGCTGATTTCCTTTAGAATTGACTGGTTTGATCTTGCTGTCCAAGGGACTCTCAAGAGTCTTCTCCAGCACAACAGTTCAAAAGTATTAATTCTTTAGTGCTCAACCTTCTTTATGGTCCAACTCTCATATCTGTACATGAGTATTGGAAAAACCATAGCTTTGACTAGACAGGACCTTAGCAAAGTGATGTCTATGCTTTTTAATATGCTGACTAGGTTTGTCATAGCTTTCCTTCTAAGAAACAAGTGTCTTTTAATTTCACTGCAGCCACTGTCCACAGTGATTTTGGAGCATAAAAAAATAAAGTCTGTTTCCATTTTTCCCCATCTACTTGCCATGACATGAAGTAATGGGACCAGATGCCATGATCTTAGTTTTCTGAATGTTGAGTTTTAAGCCAGCTTTTTCACTCTCCTCTTTCACTTTCATCAAGAGGTTCTATAGTGTCTCTCTGCTTTCTTCAATTAGAGTGGTATCATCTGTGATCTAAGTTTGTTGATATTTCTCCTGGAAATCTTGATCCCAGCTTGTGATTCATCCAGTCCAGTATGATGTACTCTGCATATAAGTTAACTAAGTAGGATGACAATATACAGCCTTGACACACGTCTTTCCCAATTTAGAACTAGTCCCTTGTTCCACATCTGGTTCTAACTGTTGTTTCCTGACAGGCATACAGGTTTCTCAGAAGCCAGGTAAGGTGAAATAGCTATTTTATTCGTGAAAACCACTACACCATAGAACATCCTTCATATGTGAGTCTTTTATATATAAATAATGCTGCTCCTGCTAAGTCACTTCAGTCACGTCTGACTCTGTGCGACCCCATAGAGGGCAGCCCACTAGGCTCCCCTGTCCCTGGGATTCTCCAGGCAAAAACACTGGAGTGGGTTGCCATTTCCTTCTCCAATGCATGAAAGTGAAAAGTGAAAGTGAAGTCCCTCAGTCATGTCCGACTCTTCACGATCCCATAGACTGCAGCCTATCAGGCTCCTCCATCCATGGGATTTTCCAGACAGGAGTACTGGAGTGGGTTGCCATTGTTTCTTCATATATATAAACAGTAGTGTTAAATAAATTACTAAAAACTTCCCTCTGTTTTCCATTAATTTTGTTTTCATAAAATATCTCCTAATGTAATACAATCATTAGGGAATTTCAAATTATTTGTTGTTCAATCATTTTCACCAAAGTTATTTGTTAATTAACACTAGCTAGTTTAACTACGGCAGGAGTATTTCTCTCTCTTAAAGATCAGGTTGCTGGGCATATACACTGAGGAAACCAGAATTGAAAGAGCCACGTGTACCCCAATGTTCATCGCTGCATTGTTTACAATAGCCAGGACATGGAAGCAACCTAGATGCCCATCAACTGACGAATGGATAAGAAAGCTGTGGTACATATACACAATGGAATATTACTCAGCATTAAAAAAAAATTCATTTGAAGCAACTCTACTCAGATGGACGAAACTGGAGCCCATTATCCAGAGTGAAGTAAGCCAGAAGCAAAAACAACAATACAGTATATTAACGCATATATATGGAATTTAGAAAGACGGTAATGAGAACCCAACATGCGAGACAGCAAAAGGAACGCAGATGTATAGAATAGACTTGTGGACTTTGTGGATGAGGGTAAGGGTGGGATGATATGGGAGAAGGGCATTGAAGCATGTTAATTGTCACGTGTCTAATCAATCGCCAGCCCAGGATTGATGCTCGGGGCTGGTGCAGCGAGATTTCCCGGGGGGGAGGGAGGAGGGAGGGGGGTTCCGGAGGGGAAGCATATGTAAACCCATGGTGATATCATGACAATGTATGGCTAAAACAATTAAAAAAAAAAAAAAGCATACAAAAAAAGAAAAGTTCAGGTTGCTTTTTAGTTGAATACTGCTTTAATTCACTTATTCAAATAATTCATTCACTCAATCATTCAAAAAATTTGATAATATTCTATATATGAATCTCTGTTTAGATCTTGTAGTTATAATGATGAGAATGTAAAAGAAACACAATCACTGCCACATGGATCTTACAGTATGTGGAATAGTCTACCCATGTTTCAGAAGCAATTCAAATAAAATTATTTGTGTGAACAGTATTGAAGGAATCTAGCTTTTCAATCCTTTCCTATTAATATCCAAGAGCCTTATGTTTAATATTTTCTTAAAGTCATCCTCCTACATAGTTGCGTTTATTTCATGTTTTAAAAAAGGCCATTAATGAGAATATGTCCCAAATTCTCAGTTTTCTATAAGGGTAGGCTTTGACTGGTACCAGAAACACAAATGGTATCAATCAATGCACCAGATTAAGAACTGTTCCTTCACAACACTTACAATGTTATCTATGAAGGATAACATAATAGAAATGTTATCTATGTTATCTATGAAGATGGCTTATTCAGAGATGGTACTCAAAACTTGCTTTCTTAGTGAATGCCTAGATGGGTAAATCTGAAGAAAGTTTTGACAGACTGATATTTCTCCTCAGTCCCAAAACCTGAGGAGTCATAAGAGAAGAAATGAAGAGAGGAAATGATCTATGAAAATGTTCTGATAAATAAAACAGTTCAATCTGCTATATCAGTGTCCTCAGAGATAGGGTGCTCAAGATGATTCAATGGGCTGTAGAGATAAAATACTAGAGCTTTTATTTATTTATCCTTATCTTTTTATCTGAGAAATAAAAATGACTTTATAAAAGCTAACTTGTTAATTAATAGTAGCAAATGGATATATAGCAGCTCTTACATTTGAAATGACCTGAAAGTAAAGTGAAAGATCAATAAGCTGGACAATGCAGTGGAAATTTTACCTGTTTCATCAGTTTCTATAAGAGTGTTTAAATTGACTGTAGGGTCTATTATCTAGAATACTTATATTTACTTTCACATTCTCATATAGTAGATAAGTAGATTATAACAAATTCCTGTTTAGAAACTGAGGTCTGAATGTAATGATGATGCTGGCACAAGGAGAAAAAAACAACCAACAAACAAAAAAACCCATCAGAGCTGACAGTGCTACTCCTTCATATGCTTTCCTCAGAAATTTGATGCGATTAAAAGTAATTACAATCTTTTTGAGTTTCCTGAGCCAGGGGCTCTGTATCAACCTAGAGAGGTGGGATGGGGAGGGAGATGGAAAGGAGTTTCAAAAGGGAGGGGATATATGTATACCTAAGGCTGATTCTTGTTGAGGTTTGACATAAAAGAGCAAAATTCTGTAAAGCAATTATCCTTCAATAAAAAATAAATAACATTTTTTAAAAGCATCAAAAAAATAGCAATGACAATCTAAAGTGAAATCTAAAAAGTGACATTGAGATACATTATTTATACTTGTACTGATGATATAGCTTTGTGTAATCTACTAGTATTATCAGTGACATGCTCCAAGTGGGCAGTGCATCTTGATATTTTAGCTAAGGATGATACGAAGTCAATGCAGTTTTCAGCCAGTTCATAGTTCAGTCATGTCCAACTCTTTGCCACCCCATGGACAGCAGCATACAAAGCTTCCCTGTCCATCACCAACTCCCAGAGCTTGCTCAAATTCATGACCATTGAGTCAGGGATGTCATCCAACCATTTCATTCTCTGTCATCCCCACCTTCGCCTGCTTTCAATCTTTCTCAGCATCAGGGTCTTTTCCAAAGAATCAGTTCTTTACATCAGGTGGCCAAAGGACTGGAGTATTAGCTTCAGCATCAGTCCTTCCAATGGATATTCAGGACTAATTTTCTTTAGGATTGACTGGTTGGATCTCCTTGCTGTCCAAGGGACTCTTAAGAGTCTTCTCCAACACCACAGTTCAAAAGCATCTATTCTTCAGCACTCAGCTTTCTTTATAGTCCAACTCTCACATCCACACATGACTACTGGAAAAAGCATAGCTTTGACTAGATAGACCTTTGTCAGCAAAGTAATGTCTCTGCTTTTCAATATGCTGTCTCTGTTGGTCAGAGCTTTTCTTCCAAAGAGCAAGCATCTTTTGATTTCATGGCTGCAGTCATCATGTGCAGTGATACTGGAGCCTAGGAAAATAATTTGTAACTGTCTCTGTTGTTTCCCCATCTGTTTGCCATGAACTGATGAGACCAGAAGCCATGATCTTAGTTTTCAAAATACTGAGTTTTAAGCCAGGTTTGTCAATCTCCTCTTTCACTTTCATCAAGAGGCTCTTCAGTTCCTCTTCACTTTCTGCCATAAGGGTGGTGTCATCTGTGTATCTGAGGTTATTGATATTTCTCTTTCTTGATTCCAACTTCTGCTTCATTCAGCCTGGCATTTCTGCATGATGTACTCTGCATATAAGTTAAAAAGCAGGGTGATAATACATAGTCTTGACGTACTCCTTTCCCTATTTGGAAGCAGTCTGTTGTTCCATGTCCATGTCATGCTTCTTGACCTGCCTACAGACTTCTTAGGAGGCAGGGAAGGTGATCTGGTATTCCTATCTCTTGAAGTACAACACTGTTAGTATGATATTTAAACCCATTCCACTTAATCACTTTATAAATATATGTAAGTTATAAAGTATAATAAAATTAATATCTAAAAAAATAACTTCATGGACTGGAATTCCGCCAATATCATAAATCTGTGTGTTTCCCTCATTACTTCACCATTAAATTTCCTTAAATTCATGAACTTATCACTAATCTGAGTGCTGTGATTAATTCATACTTTACTTTTTATGTTTTTATTTCATCATGTCTATACATCTTTAAACAATATTTTGTTTATATTTTGCCTTTAAAGCTCTGTGTAATATATACAGTCCCAAAAGTGTTTTTATCTCTTGACATGTTCTTCAAAAATATTTCTGTTGATTCATGTAAGCAGAATCAATTTTTATCTTAGTGCTATGTACAATTTTATTTTATTAAAATACCACATTTTAGTCAGTCATTTTCTCCTAAATGGGCACTTTATTTAAGCTCTCATTTTTTTTATGTCTTGAAAATATCTTTTTCTAATTTTAATTTGCCCTTTACCACTTTTTAGGTGATCTGTGATGGGCAGAAATTATTGATTTCACCTGAATTTAAATTTATCTTATTTTATAAATAATATATTCCATTTCTTTTTATAATAATACTCCCTATCTGAAGTTAATAAGTTCATTATATGTTATAGTCTATTAAGAGCTTTAAAATCTTATCCTTTATTTTTAATAATTTAATCCATCTAAGTCTCAAAGAGTCAGACATGACTGAGTGACTAATGACAACTACAATCCATCAAATATTCTTTGCCTAGATTTCAGGCAAGATTCTCCATATGGTAAACTGTGTACTTAGTCACTCAGTCGTGTCCATCTCTTTGCAACTCCATGTACTGTAGCCCACCAGGCTCCTCTTTCCATGGGGATTCTCCAGGCAAGAATATTGGAGAGGGTTGCCGTGTCCTCCTCCAGTAGGCCATTACAGAACAGGAATACAGGCAGAATGAAAAGGAGCAATGCTTTCTCCAAAATCATCTGAAATAACCACTGAGTCCTCTTGGCTCCAGCTTGAGAAACTTCTGGTGGAAGAGGTGTTAGATTCATGGTAAACTATACCTGCATCATTTACTGCCTATGCATTTAACTCTTTATTGAGTGAGCTCTAATATATTAGTCATAAACTTTGGATAAATATTAATTCCTCTCTGAATTTTTTTCTGTTCTATTAAATTGGTAAGTCTGCCTTCTCTGTGAGAGTCCACAAATGCCTGTAATTCTACAATATTTTACTGAGTTTTGATATGTTGTAGGGCAATTCCTCCAAAGTCTATCCTCCAAATGTATTTTAGCTTGAGTCATATTTAACATTCATATTCTAGAACCTAAAAAAAATTACACATATACTGAAAAAAATTGCACTAAAACTACTGATTAGTAATTTTAGAGAGTTTACAACTTTATAATTTTGAGTTTCTAATAATAAAGTTGCTTCTTTCATATACCTGTCACTTAAAAATATGTTTTGCATATTTTTCCAGATTTATTACTTATAGCTTCATTGTATTTTGTTTTTGTATCTTAGCCAAAGTATATAAAATGTATAGTAGTATAATCAATTGATTCAAGATAATTTATATGACACATGTATGTCATTATGCTGTACACTTAAAATTAATATAACATTTTAAATCAACTATAACAGTGTTAGTTGCTCACTCATGTCCATCTCTTTGTGACCCCATGGACTGCATCTTGCAAGGCTCCTTTGTCCATGGAATTTTCCAGGCATGAATACTAGAGTGAGTTGCCATTCCCTTCTCTAGGAGATTTTCCCAACTCAGGGATTGAACCCAGGTCTTCTGCACTGCAGGCAGATTCTTTACCATCTGAGCAACCAAAACTTCAATTTAAAAAAAAAAAAAGATAAACAATCAAAGTAAAAAATCAAAAGGCTTTGTTTATTTCTTCTGTCTTTAATACTAAGACCTGCTGTTTCCTATGTGTGGTGGTGTCACCTATTGTTTGACTGTCTCCTTGAGTTCCTGTGTCTGATTTTCATAACTGTGGTTGCTTCATGTGGTTTTAGTTTCATGGTGAAATTTTTGGTTATAATTTTCTTAAGCCTGCAGTATTTGCTTGATACTTTTTTATGCTGTTTCAAAAGAATCATTTATATATGTTCTGTCCTCTTGTGAAAAGTTTGACTCTCAAGTATTTTAGCTTAAGAACTTACTCCATTATGATTTACTCTGAGAGATTATCTTCATATATTGTACCCATGTAAGCCTATACCACATCTTTCCTTTATTAGTTTCTGCCACAGTGAAAACTAACTCCTCTGGCCTTTACAGTGATGACTTTGAAGTGATGACTCTGGACACTCTGTGGTACCTAATATCTCTTTTTTCTCAATCTCCTCCAAGTGCTTGGCTCTTAGTTTAACTGCAGATCTGAGCAAAGTATCTCTTGTTGCAGGTGGAGACTTCTCCTGGAAATGTATTTTTTCTTTGGTGTTTTTAATGATGTGCTCCCAATAAGTTCTGTCTCAAATCACCATTCTTTTAAGTTCTTCCAACCAAAAGTGTCTTGAGGGGCTTCACACATAACTCTGCTATTTTAAATTACTGGCGTTCTTAAACAACAGCTATTTATGGTTTGTCTGTGGCTATTTATACTTTTTTAAATTATATATGTTTTAGATAATTGAAAGTTAATAGTTTCTCCCCATTATTTTATCTTATCTGAATGCATTCTAGGAAAGGTGGCAAGGTTCTAAACTAAGTAGCTATGATTTTTCTATTGGAGTTTCCAGGTAAACAAATTTGGAATAAAGCATTCCAATTTATTGATATTCATTCACACTTATAAATTGTGCGTATATACATATAACATATATACACATAATAAAGTTACTAAATTTTTTAAATTGGTCTTTTAACACTTAATAGAACTATAAGCATTGTACAACAAATTATATAAGATTTTTTCTATGTTAAGAATAATGTTATCCATATTTGTAATGAAAATTACTAACACAAAATAACGTAAAGTAATTATATGGACTAATACCTTTTCTGCTACTGTAAGAAAAGGAAACAGGTGGTTTGTACATAAATAACTTGTTTATTCCCATAAAAATAGATCCGTTCCTCCTGTTTCTTATACTATTCATCTTTCTTCATTGTCTTTTTTCCCTAAAATATGTACAGTAGTTTGACTTTTTTTCCAATATCTCTCAATGTCTTTCTGTAGAATATTTTCCTTGTCCTCCCTCTATTTTATGTTCATTTTACTGTATTTTTGTCTTCTTCCCTTATGTTATGGAATCCTATTCATTTTCTCTCAGGAAAGTATGTTATTTTGATGAGCAAGGTCTTGCTTTTAGAGAATGATGTCAAAATCCCAATACTTCTAGAAAATCATAAGGAATAAATTGTTCAACTGCTAGTACTAAAAAGTGTTTATATTTTTTTAATGTAACTAGACTCAGCTAAGCAAAAGTTTAAAGCATCTTTCTGTTGGTCATGGAGATGGATGTGTGGTATTTGAAATGCAAAGAAGGGGAGTAACAAAATAGGTGGAGGGGACTGTCAACATTAGCATGGGTAACAGAGAAATACAAGAGTTGAGGGGGTGAGAAATGTGATTATCTCATTAACTGCTTAACTGAAGAAGGTTTGTGTTCTGTTATTTAGTTCTGAGAAAGAGGTTAAGTTTCTGGAGGTTCAAAATACCAAAACTCTTAGGGATACCACATTTACAAGGAAGGATATGAGTTGAACTTAAATCCAAAAAGTGAGTTTATATTGTAATTCAAAAATATGGGGTAAAAAACAGGAAAACAAATTGGGGAGTTCAGATTTGAGATTAGAAATTATTTTACTTTAGATAATGCATGAGACATAAAACAAACAAAAGTTAGACATAAATTTATATATTATAATATGGACTATGACCTGATAAGTATATTATAAACTAGTTTTATTAACTGATGGCAACAGAGTACATTTCACTAAAGTTCACATTGCTTTCCCTTTGTACTCTTCTGCATCTCCTGCTTTTTCCATAGAGCATCCAATCACATGTGTTAAAGATTCTGCACTTCTTATATTTTATATTCTCAAATGTTAATTGACTCCAAAGAAATAAGCTTTTCATTTGTAAACTAGTGGTGCTAGTGGTAAAGAATCTGTCTGCCTACGCAGGAGATGCAGGTTCAATCCTTGGGTTGGGAAGACCCCCTGAAGAAGGAAATAGCAGCCCACACTAGTATTCTTGCCGGGAAAAAACCATGGACAGAGAAGCTGGGTGGGCTACACTCCATGGGGTTGCAAAGAGTTGGACCCAACTGAGAGTGCACACGTGTGTGCGTGCACACACACACACACATACACACACACACACACACACACACACACACTTTAGAGTTGCATGTCTACTTCTCCAGAAATTACAAATACTTAAAGCTGATGCAAAATGTATTCAATTCTTGTTAGAAAAATAAAATTTAATCTTGTTATAAAATAAATGTTATAGAATAGAGCAAATTAATTCTAGATTAAATTAAGTTTTATTCAATTTTATCTCAAGAAAGCATTTAAGAAAAATCGATTTATGATATTTGATGGTAACTAGTACTAGTGAATGAAATCAAATCTTTAACAATTCACACATTTGTTCAAGAGAAGCAAGCTCTTTCTACTTTCTAATTATGAGTATATGAATTAACAAAACCTCATTTGAAAAGTTAGGAAACTACAAGACTTTTCATTCATTAACTCATATATCAATTCATTTACTAATTTAGCAAATAAGTAAGTGTTCATATCTACTATATGATAGACACTTTAGTCACTAAGAAAGAGGCATGGATTTGAGGAACAGTAATTATAATTTCACTATTGCTAATACTCCAAAAAGTTATATATGAAAATATAATTTGCATACTAACTTATTAATCAATGTATAAAACATATCCATCTGAAGTAGAATTGCTGGATCAGATAATTGTATTCTACTTACTTGAGAAAAAATAATTAGTTTTATATTTTCTATGAAGGAAAAATAAAAAGATGTGGTTGTACAAAGATCTATATGGCCTGGCGTGCTGCGGTTCATGGGATCGCAATGAGTCAGACACAACTGAGCTACTGAACTGAACTGAACTGAATATAATAATGCCTGTTGCAGTTTTATTTATAAAAATGAGTAATGGATGTTCATCAACTGTATAACAAGTAAATATAATGGAATACATCTAAATAATGGAATTTTATTCAATAATAAAATTAAGTAAATCTAGACATGTGTAAGAACATTTCATGAATCTAAAAAAATATATGCTAAATGAACAAACACAGAAGTCTAAAAGATGCTTGATGCCATTTAAATTATGTTCATTAAAAGTCAAAATTATACAGGAAGTTCTAATAAATGGCTGCCAGAAATGATATCAGATTAATAGATTCATAGGGGAAGTTTTGAAATAACCAAACTATCATATTTTGTCAAAGGTGGTGGTAGTTCTGTGATTGTGTACCTTATCAAAAATCATTGAATGGTGTAGATACAAAGAGTGTGCAATTTCAACTTCTATAAACCTGACTTTAAAAATATGTATCAAATAACATGCAAATGAATGAAATATATATTAAGTCATACAGTTTTAAATATTTCATGGAAAAATGATATATACAGAGATTTTGTGGCTACATTTCCATTTTTGTTTGGAGAGATATGTTTAGAGGTTAAAATATTCTGAGCCAGAAATTCATCTGAGAATATAATTTGTAGGTATTGTAGACAGTTGAATGAATATCTTATTGCAGATAATGGATATTATTGCTATCAGAAGGAAAAACAAGTGAAAATCCCCTGCAGTAGAAGAGTCAGAAAAGAGACCATTGTGACTAGTGCAAAGTGAGAAAAGCAAGAAAACAACATTAGAAGGGTACAGAGGCAAGGAACTATGTTACATCATACAGGTTCCCAAGACTAATGTAAGATATTGGCTCTACTCGGAATGAAGTAAGAAGGTATTGACAGATGGAAGGAGCATCTTAATGAAAGCATTGCTTTGGAAATAACATTCTTACTATAGTTTAAGGAACAGGCTAAAGGGAGGAAGGGCAGAAGGAAAATCTTGAGGAAAATATTTCTATATTAAGCAGACAGGGCTTGATTATGAAGGCATGGACTAGGATAATCCTTTGTTAAAACAACACATTTTTTTTTCCTTAGAATAAAACTGAGAAAGTTTACTGTAGAATTGATTATGGAACATAAGAAAACAAAGATTGGTGGTAATTTCCATATTTCAGATTCAGAGAGATGAATAAAGGATAGGAAGGATTGGTGAAGAAGTAGACGGGGGACTGGACTAAAGAACAAAATGTAATTGCAAATCAGGCTTCCAAGAAGCGATTTTAAGTAGGCAGTTGTATAATGTCACCTGGCTACAATTAAGAACTCAAAGCCAGAAAAATAAATTTGGGAATGTCCAGTGTCAATCAACAGTGAACAAATTTGGTTACTAAGGAGCTGATAATAGAAAAATTCAAGGGCTAAACCCTTGCATTAGCCAATATTTCTACTGATGGAAAAATATGTATCTTAACATTTAATAAAATGATTTTAAAATGTTTAGCTAAAAACAAAGCTATACAAAAACAATAAATATCTACTGTTACCTTTAGGAGGGAAATATGAAGTAGTGGTAGAAAATTACAGCATTACTATTTTAAATACTTATAAGAATAAAATAATAGTATTAAAAATAAAAGAACTGACATTGTATCTCTACTTGTAAAAATGATTTTTTCATAAAAATATTGTCAGAGAGCAAGATATTCACAAAATTAACTACAATATAGTAAATGCAGAAAATTTTACCAAAGAAAATATTCATTTAAAAGATCATTTCATCGGCGGTTTGATTTTCCCTTGCATTAAACATAAGCCAGTGTTAAACAATATAAGTCATGGAAAGAATGAAAAATATCAAAATGACTGTCTTATAAACTATAAGACTGTAAATTTGAGAGACATGAGGTAAATCCCTTTGGAAAGAAATCTTAAACCAAAGTTTATGGTAAAGATTACTTGAGACAGAAATAGATCTAAGACTCAATTTAGACTACAAGAAAAACACAGATGGCATGATCATTTTTTCCATAATAAAGACTTGAGAAAATTTATTTTTAAAGTTTTTGATTTATGGTTCTTTTAATAGTACATGTGCTTCCTTTATATGAAGAGGGAAATATTTAAATTTCCTCTTACTAGAGAAAAATATTTTTAAAAACTAATTAATTTAATTGGAGGATAATTAATTTACAATATTATGACGGTTTTAGCCATATATGGACTTGAATAACCACAGGTGCACATGTGTCCCTCCATCCTGAACCCTCCTCTTACCTCCCAAGAGAAAATATTTTTGTAAATTTTTAGAATTTGTAATAGAGTTCAATTTGATACAACACAAAGTTTATATTTTGTTAAATGAAGCAGGATGGCTGGAAGACAATTATTAAAGAGAAATTTAAGATGGCCAACTAACCAAGAAAAATAATTGCATTAATGTAATTTTAATTACATAAATAGATATACATTACATAAAATTATAAGTATTTTAAAATACATCCTATTTACAAAATAGGATGCACTAAAGAGAACAGAATAGAAACAGACACACTGTGGTCAGAAGTACATACTGAAAGACAGACAGGACCTGCAATATGTAAATTTATGTTTTCATTTTTTAGTCTCATCTAGAGATCATTGATATAATGCCATATATATAATGCCATATAATTGGGATGGCAATGAAAAATAATCAATCTTTCTGGGTTAAGGAACTAGAAAAAAAATAAATCCAAGGAGACGGAGACTACTAGAGGGTGGGGTGGATCCTGAAATACCAAAAGGGAATACACTAATTATATCTCTGATGCATGAACCATATAGCATATTTAAAATACATCTAAAAAATAAATAAAATGCATCTGACTTATTCAAAAGAAATAATTAAGAAAATGAAACTTTTTTTTCAGATGAAAGACAACTAGGACTGATCTGGAATAACTAAATGTTATTAACAGAAGTAACACCTAAATATTTTGAATTGATTATTTTAATAATCACAATTAATCAAATCAAGAGCTGCAAAATGAAAAAAAAGACCATAAATATTAGTGATGGAATAGAAAAGGTTAAAATGAAACAAATGGAAATTGTAGAACTAAAAAATATATCTAGCATTTTAAAAAGAAAAAACTATTGGCTTGCTTAATAGCCAAATGAAGACCAGAGGAAAGAGTAAGTGAATTTGTAGGTAGATCTTAGAAATTGCTCACAGTAAAGAATACAGAAATGATTGAATGAAATGACCAGAGCTACAGAACACAGGTAATTAAGATGTGGTCCAAAATATGTAATTGTAATTCTACCTTCAGAAAGATAGAAGAAAAAAGTCCGAAATTTCTCAGATCTGATATGAAAGGGGCAATAAATGATACAAAATACTAAACAAACACCAATCAGAATAAATCCAAAGAGGCTCACATTGAGACAGATAATAATTACTGGTACACATTGTGACACATAATTATTGATACTCAATAAAGACAGGTGGTTATTGCCTGAAGAATCCCATGGACTGAGGAACCTGGCAAGCTATAGTCTATGAAATTACAAAAAGACGGACATGACTGAAGTGAATGAGTACTAGTGGTAAAGAACCCTCCTGCCAGTGCAAGAGATGTAAGACATGCAGGTTCAATCTCTGGTTGGGGAAGGTCCACTGGAGGAGGGCACAGCAACTCACTCCAGTATTCTTGCCTGGAGAATCCCATGGACAGAAGAGCCTGGCAGGCTACAATCCCTAGAGTCGCACAGACACACTGTTAACTGAACACAGTTAACAGTCGGACACAACTGAAGCAACTTAACACACATACACAGCCCACAATAAAAACTAGCTATATAAAAATGAGATTTAAAATGAGTTCCTAAATTTATTCAAATAACCAACACAACATTTTTTTGAAAAACGGAAATAAAACCAAAGAAGACAAGTACAAAAAAAAAAGTGATAGATCCAAATCTAACCATGTAATATTATATTATAACAGGGTCTCAATTTAAAAAGTAGAAATTGTTAAAATATATTAAAAAGAAAAATAACTATATGCTGCCTAAAAATATATATAATTCTTTAACTATAAAGGCATATGCTCTAAAACAAATAAACAGTACTGAGAACTCTACTCAGTACTCTATAATGACCCATATGCGAAAATAATCTTAAAAATTGGATATATGTGTAGGTATAGCTGATTCACTTTCTGTATAGCAGAAACTAACACAATATTGTAAAATGACTATAATTCAATAAAATTAAGGGAAAAATTAAAGGAATATGCTAAAAGCAAATGAATGGAAGTGATACCATTCTGAAAGTGACAGTCACTAAGTTGTGTCCAACTCTTTGCAATTGATAAGACTGTAGCCCACCAGGCTCCTCTGTCCATGGAATTTCCCAGGAAAGACTACTGGAATGGGTAGCCATTCCTTTCTCTAGGACATCTTCTCTACTAAGGGATTGAACCCAGTTCTTCTGCATTAAAGGAAGATTCTTTACCATCTGAACCATCAGGGAAGTCCTGATACCCCTGTAATTAGTAACAATAGTAATTAGTAACAGAAGAGGATTTGTTAATATTAGATAATACAGACTTCACAACAAAAAGTATTACCAGAAATTTTGACATTTAAAAATTATGAAATGGTCAACATATGTGTATGATTAACAATCATAAATGCACATCTGCCCAACAGCAAAGATTCAAAATAAATTAATTAAAATTTGGCAGAATCATAGGCAGGAATCAACAACCTGACACAGCTGCAGATTTGAAATCACTCAGCCATTCAACCAACAGCTAGGAAAAACCTCAACAAAATTTTAGAAGATTTAAATTACACTCTCAACCACCTTGCATTAAATTAAATGGATCAAAGCACACAAAACAACTGTAGAAAATACAGTGGATATATGTATTAAAATCTTTAAAGTACAATTTCCCAGCCTTCAAAAAATCTCAAGTTTAATTGGGACACTGAAATTGTACATGATATATTTGTTTCCCTAGAGTGAAATTAATCAGCAATATGAAAAACCCATATATTTGCATATCAAACAAAATATTGAAATAATCAATAATTCATAGAGAAAAAGTAAATAAGAAAACATTTTGAACTGAATAATAATGGAATTCCATTAAAATTTGCAAAATGATGCTAAAACTGTACAGATGGAAATGTATAGCTCTAATTCTTTCATTAATAAAGAAGAAGATTTAATATTCATGATTTAAATTCTCACTGTCAAATGTTAGGGGAAAAGGCCAAATTAAAACAAAAGGAAGTAGAAGGAAGAAAATAATGACTGGAGATCAATTAATATTGGAAGCCAAAAAATAGCATAATCAGTATAACCAAAAGGTTCAATTTCAATGAAATTGATGTCTCAAGCTAGACAGATCATACCTTAAAAATCTATATGCAAGTCCAGAAGAATAGTTACAGCCAGATATGGAACAAGGAACTGGTTCAAAATTGGGAAAGGAGTACATCAAGGCTATATATTGTCACCCAACTTATGTAACATCTATGAAAAGTGCATTATGCAGAATGCAAGGGCTGGATCAATCACAAGCTGGAATCAAGAATACCAAGAGAAATATCAACAACCTCAGATAGGAAGATGATACCACTTTAACAGCAGAAAGTAAAGAGGAACTAAAGAGCCTTTTGATGAGCATGAAAGAAGAGAATGAAAAGCCAGCTTAAAACTCAATATTGAAGGAAAAACCAAAAACTAAGATCATAGCATCTGGTCCCATCATCTCATGGCAAATAGAAGGGGGAAAGGTGGAAGCAGTGACAGATTTCCCCTTCTTGGGCTCCAAAATCATTGCTGATGATGACTGAAGTCATGAAATTAAAAGACAGTTGCTTCTTGGTAGAAAAAGCTGACAAACCTAGACAGCAAATTAAAAAGCAGAGACATCACTTTGCTGAAAAAGGTGCTTCCAATCAAAGATATGGTTTTTCCTGTCATCATGTATGGATGTGAGATTTGGATGATAAAGAAGGCTTAGTGCCAAACAATTAATGCTTTCAAACTGTGGGGCTGAAGAAGATTCTTGAGAGTCCTTTGGACAGCAAGGAGATCAAACCAGTTAATCTAAAGGAAATCAACCCTGAATATTCATTGTAAGGACTGGTGCTGAAGCCAAAGCTCCAATATTTTGGCCATCTGATGCAAAGAGCCAACTCACTGGAAAATGCCCTGATGCTGGGAAAAACTGAGGGCAGGAGGAGAAAAGGGTGACAAAGGATGAGATATTTGGATGCCATCATCAACACATGGACATGAGTTTGAGCAAACTCCACAAAGGACACAGAAAACTGTCATGCTGCAGTGTGAAGTCAGGAGGAGGGCATGGCAACCTACTCTAGTATTTTTGCCTGGAGAATGCCATGAACAGAGGAGCCTGGCGGGCTGCAGTCCCTAGGGTCTCAAAGAGTCAGACATGACTGAAGCAACTTAGCATTCAGGCACACCATATTAGAGGCTTCCCAGGTGGCACTAGTGATAAAGAACCCATCTGCCAGTGCAGGAGATAAAAGAACCACAGGCTTCATCCCTGGGTCAGGAAGATCTCCTGGAGTAGGGTATGGCAACCCACTCCAGTATTCTTGCCTGGATAATCCCATGGACAGAGGAGCCAAGAGGGCTACAGTCCTTTGGGTCACAAAGAGTTAGACATGACTGAAGTGACTTAGCACACACACATGCATACATATTAGTTGGGAGAGACAATACCTTCTTTGAAGAGCTTGTTTTTGGTTTTAGAAGGCTAAATAATTAATTTCTAAAATAAAACATATTTTATGTTAGGTAAGTTAGTATCCTTAGATGTACAATCAGTATCAAAACAATTTTGTCTTACAGGCATTCTTCATCAAAAGTTGATTTTTAATATTGTTTCATATATGCAACTGCAGTACAGTGACTTCCAGGTGTGTCATATTTTGAAATAAACTATTATTTATGCAATAGGAAATTTATTCTTCAGTGAAACAGATGCTGTTGAAACTATATATTAGTAATTTGGAGTATATGGATAATTTTCTAGGTGAGATATTTCATATTTACTTATAATTTACTCTTACCAGGTTGGTATAACGTAGACTCTTTTCAAACAGCCTGAAGGTTGTACACTGCCAATCTAGGATAACAGATGTATTATATTTCCTGATCAAGAATTTATTGTTAGTCAATAAATTGATTGATAAATGTGAAAACATTTAAGCTAGCTATGATTGTTTCATTTCTCTATAGACTCATGACTATTGATTTCCTTTCACATATCCTTATTCAAATATTTATTGTATTTGCCTGGTAATTTGGCTATTTTTGTGTGCTAGCCATCTAGCAGAAAATATATTTTGGGACCACAGGGACAGTAATACATTTGGTGTGCAATTGTAACCCTAGAATGAAGTATGGCCCCAAGTCTCCAGCAGATATCCCATAAATATATGTAAAGAATATCTAGCAACATACCTATATACAGACTTTATATATACCTATATATACATATATTTAAAATATATGCTTCCCATATTTCTTGCAATAGGCCTCAAAGATGCCATCACTTTATATTATAATAAAAATCATTTTATTTTTCTAAAGGAATTGGCTAGCAGCCATTTCCTTTTTAATAACAATAATACCACTCGTAATTGCAGAAAATTCTCATTAAAGTTTACAGAGGCTCTTTCTTTTTCTTACTTAATGCTTAAATGTTCCTATAAGAAAGAATATAAAAAAGTATTTAAGTACACGAGGCTTTAAAATCACACATATTTTGATTTAAATACTATTGCAACATTTATTAGCTATGGCACTATCACATAATACTTCAACTCAATACCTCAATTACCCTATCTTAAGAAATAATTATATCTTCCTGATAGGCTTAATGTATTAAAGTCATTTATATATAACACAACAAAATACCTAGCTAATTGGAAATGTAAATAAATACAAACAAAGCACTTTAAAGGTCATTTTAGTTTTACAGATTATATATTTTTGATAATTTAAGTGACTTTTTCTAAAAGAAACAAAGTGTCAGACCATAGATTTGAATTAAATTATAAATAATTCATTAGATGCCTTTGTTCCATTATAAAATATTCCAGAGAGAAACTGTAGATACAAACTGCTGATAAATCTATCATTCATTATCATGTGATAAGCTTCTAAAAAGTTTTATGTAGTATAAAACTAGAGAAGATGAAGTTTTACAATTGTTTTAAAAGTTTCTGAGACCTCATTAGATTAACTTGGTCAAAAATTCTGCAAGTACAATTCCAAACACTGCTTCTCTGTAAAATACAGGAAATAGAATATCATAAAAATAACAAACTAAGAATGTTCAAAACTTGGACAAGTTTATAAGAAAAGTTTGGGGTCAAAATTTGTTTTATCTAGGACTATTTCATCTATCTTTTAGGAGTCTTTAAAAATGTATATAACCAGTCCAGGAATCAGACAGTTGTATTTAGAACCACATTACTGAAGAGTCAGAATTTGAGTTCCATATTGTATTTTTGCTTGTAATGTGACCATTCCAAATTAGTTTTTGTTTTTCCTCTTTTTTTTAAAGAAATAAATATCATAAAGCAAGAATTCAATCTGTATGCTACATACTTACATGGGCTAAAATTAGTTCATTTTAAAGGTAAAATTTCTTTACATTTATTTTTTTATTACAGGAAAATTAGGCTCAATCTCTAATATTTTGAATTTTCTTCTGTTCACTTTAGTATCTTAAAAACCTCCTCTCTAATTTAATAAAGATTAATTATCATGAAATTTTATATGTATATATATGTGCTGAATTGCATGTTCAGTCACTTTAGTCCTGTCCAACTCTTTACGTGCCTATGGACTGTAGCCAATAAGCCTCCTCAGTCCATGCAGATTCTCCAGGAAAGAATACTGGATTGGGTTGTCATGTCCTCCTCCAGGGGATCTTCCCAACCCAAGTCTCTATGTCTCCTGCATTGGAAGGGGGGTTCTTTGCCACTGAGCTACTGGGGAAGCCCTTATATATAGGGCTAGAACGTATTTCCTTGAGATAGAAGAACTACACTCCCATTTGTTCAAGCCAGTATCTATCAATCTATACTTATATATGCTGTTCAGTCACTAAGTCCTGTCTAACTCTTTGCCAATCCATGGACTGCAGCATGCCCAGCCTCCCTGTCCCACACTATCTCCCAGAGTTTTCAAAAGTTTATGTCTACTGAGTCAGTGATACTATCCAACCATCTCATCCTGCTGCCCTCTTCTCCTTTTGCTTTCAATTTTTCCAATCTTCAATACATATATGTTGCTATTGCTGTTGTTATGTTCAGTTACCAAGATGTGTCTACCTCTTTGTGATTCCCATGGCCTGTATCATACCAGGCATCCATGTTCCTCACCATCTTCTGGAGTTTGCCCAAGTTCATGTCCATTGAATTGGTGATGCCATCCAACCATCTTATCCTCTGTTGCTCCATTCTCCTCCTGTTCTCAGTTTTTCCAGCGTCAGGATTTTTCCAAAGAGTCAGCTCTCTGCATCAGGTGGCCAAAGTACTGGAGTTTCAGCATCAGCATCAGTCCTTCCAATGAATATTCAGGCTTGATTTCCTATGGGATTGACTGGTTTGATCTGCCTGCTGGCCAAAGGACCTTCAAAAGTCTTCTCCAGCATCACAGTTCAAAAGCATGAATTCTTCAATGTTCTGACTTCTTTTTTGGTCCAACTCTCACATCTGTACATGACTACTAGAAAGATCATAACTCTGACTATATGGACCTTTGTCAGTAAAGTGATATCTTTGTTTTTCAATACACTGCGTAGGTTTGTCATAGTTTTCCTGCAAAGAAGCAATCATCTAATTTCATCACTGCAGTTAACCATCCACAGTGATTTTAGAGCCCAAGAAGAGGAAATCTGTCACTGCTTGCACCTTTTCCCCTTCTCTTTGCTATGAAGTGATGAGATCAGATGGCATTTTTTTTAAATTTCTTAATTACTTTATTTTAATTAGAGGATAATTACTTTACAACATTGTGATGGTTTTTGCCATACATCCACATGAAGCTTTTCATGTCTCTTCTTTCCTCAGCTACTTGTAGAGCCTCCTCAGATAACCACTTTGCCTTCTTGCATTTCTTTTTCTTTGGGATGGTTTTATTCACTGCCTCCTTTACAATATTATGAACTTCTGTCCATAGTTCTTCAAGTACTCTGTTTACTAGATCTAATCCCTCGAATCCCTCCATGGATCACTGCCTTGTCCCTGTGGTGATGGAGCTTGTATAACTCAATGAAGCTATGAGCTATGCCATGCTGGGCCACCCAAGATGGACATGTCATAGTAGAGAGTTCTTAAAAAACATGATCTACTGGAGAAGGGAATGGCAAACCACTCCTGTATACTACCGTGAGAACCACATGAACTATATAAAAAGACAAAAGGATACACATATATACAACAAAAAATTCTCCATTTCTGCCAACCATTACCCCTCACCACAAAAAAAAAAAAGCAGTAGCTGTGTATTCTCAACAGACAGGGCAGCAGTAATTTATATCTTTTCATAATCTCATCCCAATCTTAACATTTATGAATTCCATAAAATTAGAATTCTTTACATTTTTTTTCTCATCTATTCTTTGACCTGGTAGTGGCAATACTCAGGATGAAACTCACAAGAGGGCAATAGAAGCTCTTTTGTGTCCTTTCTCATGAGACCACATATGTGTAGCTACATTTATTCAGATTTACTCATCTTTTTAGGGCTTCCCAGGTGGCTCAGTAGTAAAGAACCTGCCTGCCAATGCTGAAGATGCAGGAGACAGTTTGGTCCCTGGAGATGCAGGTTTAATCTCTGGCACAGTAAGATCCCGTGGAGGAGGAAATGGCAACCCACTCCAGTATTCTTGCTGGGAAAATCCCATGGACAGAGGAGCCTGGAAGGCTACAGTCCATGGGAACACAAACAGCTGGACACAACTGAGCTATTGCACATACACACATTCATCTTTAAACCTTGCACAGGAGTTCTTATCAGTTACACCAATCTGTTATCTAGGATGCACATTATAATTAATATCCCTTAATTGTTCAGAGAAATTAAATATAAAAAGAAAACAAAACAAAATCAATACTTAAAAGGATTAACTCATCTGGGCAACTATGTGTTGAAAGATTTCAGCAGCTTAAACACTGCAAACAGAAGATAGCTTTCAATGGTCTGAAGGTAAACAAAAGTAGAGATTTTATGAAAATCTCAGCACTAATAAGAGTGAAACACTGAAAACCATGTAACACCTATAAAAAGTGGTTTAATGTATTGTGATAAGTTCAATGAAAATGGCGTAAGAAATGAGTTAACTTTATCTCTCAATTACATTCTAATTTAATAGATTGACTATAGAAAGAAAGAAAGTGAAGTCGCTCAGTCGTGTCTGACTCTTCGCAACACCACAGACTGTAGCCTACCAGGCTCCTCTGTCTATGGGATTTTCCAGGCAAGGGTACTGGAGTGGGTTGCCATTTCCTTCTCCAGGGGATCTTCTCAACCCAGGAATCGAACCTGGGTTTCCCACATTGCAGGCAGATGCTTTACCGTCTGAGCCACCAGGGAAGCCCTAGATCAACTATGGTCTACCACAAATTTATTAAAAAACAATTTCCAGATGGTAATGAAAAATTGTTTCTTACACAAAAGCAGTGCCACCTACTAACAGACCTTCTGCAAATAAATTAGCAGAAAATAATCCCTTGCTTTTATCATTAATGTTCAGAAGATACACATATATGCAACCATGTGTAATTTTAAAATATGTACAATTTTTGAACTCTTATAAGGTTGGCTATGAACATAATTAAAGTATAACATTTTCCACATGGATATTTTTTGTTGAGCATTTGTGGCAATACTGTTCTTGACTTGATATCTTAATACCAAGGGCCATCTGCTACTGCAGATGCCAGGTTATGGGCTGTCGGCAATTTTGATGGCAGCAGAACTGAATTATTTCTTTGTTAAGGACAATGAAAAAACTATATATCTGCTTCTTCCAAATATAATTCAAGTAACATGGCTTGTATCATAAATGTTTCTAATGCAGATGGGGCAGTGTAAAAAAGCCACCTGCATCATATGTGAAGATGCGTGAGAATAGAAAACTCCAACCTACAACGCTAGAGGTATGAGCTGCCTGAAGACAACAGTACTCAACAGAACAAGCGTGTTCTGCTCTCCTTTGCTGATTGCTTACTAGTACCACAAGCCCTGACCTCAGGTTATTTCTGACTCCTGTTTCTACAACTTTTAGTTTTATGTAATGACATCTATTAATGTGGTTGTTGACTTTGGCCTTTGATCAGCTCTGCTCCAACATCACCATGGTAGGTTCTGTGACCCTTACTAATTCCTCTTCTGTTATGTATGTTTTTTTTCTTCCTTAAGCTCTATTAGCCATGATATCTTGAAGGGATCCTGACATACAGGGTGTAGTGGTATGGTGAATATCGCAGGCTATAGAGTCATATCACATGTGTTTAAATACCATCTCCATAACTCACAGCCATACAATCTTAAATTTTATTAATTTATTTAGTTTAAACAAATCTAATTTCTTCTATTCCTCAAAAGTGTGGATATGAGAGTGTCTTCATATTGAGTTGTTCTAAACATTAAATTAGATAATCAGTTTAAAATGCTTAACACAGAGGAAATCATCACATAAATGTTTGCATTCATTGTTAACCATAAATGCTTTCCTTCTAAGGTAATTAAACTATATAACACCATCTACTCAATGATTAATAGATATTGGTTCACCTATAGATACTCATTGTTCATGGATCTCATATTTGTAACTTCCTCATTTATTTATAACCTCAAGACCAATATTCATGACACTTTCACAATCATTTAAAGATATGCACAGAATCTCAAAAACTGACTCCTTCAAAGTCCAAGTTCTCAGCTGAATTCTAATAAGAAAACATGCCTTCTTCTTTTGCTGTCATTCTGTCAGATAGTGCCATTTTCATGTTATAATTAGTGCCACATTTTGTGCTCTTTATTGGTGCTTTTGCTGTTTATACTAGCTCCCAAACACAGGGTGGAACTGCTATCTAATGTTCCTAAACACAAGTGTGCCCTATGGAGAAATACATGTGTTAGACAAGCTTCGCTCATGCATGAGTTTTAGTACTTTTGGCAATGAGTTTCGTGTTAATGAGCCAATACTATGCACATCCAGAAAAAGAAAGAGAAAATTCACTGATCTGTGCATAAATCCACTTTGTAAAGTGCTAAAGCAACATCTATAGCTCATGATGAAGTTCTGCAAAAGACAGAAAAAGCCACCAAATTTGTGAATTCAAGAAACAACAACTATAAAAATGTATAATGAACAGTATTGTTGTGGGACTGAAGATCAAGAAGTACACAGTCACATTGCCAAAGGTCAGAAAAATGCTAAGCCCTTCGTCAGTGCTGGCTGGCTTTCTTATTTTAAAAGGCAACATGGTGCAAAAAATAAACCTGTAGGCTGGGCAGGTTCTCCAGATTGGAAGAACTACAGAATGATTTGTTTTTAAATGCCTGATAAATGTTACATAGAAGAAGGGTTATAACAAACCATAGAGTTCAATGCTGTTAAGACTAGCTTATTTTATTAGGACCTCGGTAAGTGAACTGTGCAACACACGTGGCATTTTGGTCGAGGAGAATGTTGTGACCAGAGGCCTACAGGAATCTAACCCAGTATTTTCCCTAAGTATAGTAGTTTGTGTGTGTGTGTGCTAAGTCGCATCCAACTCTTTGCAATCCTATGGACTGTAGCCCACCAGGCTCCTTTGTCCATGGGGATTCTCCAGGCAAGAGTATTGGAGTGGGTCGCCATGCCCTTCCTCCAGGGGATCTTCCCAACCCTGAGACTGAACCCAGATTCCTGCATGGCTGGCTGATTCTTTACTGTCTGAACCACCAGGGAAATCCATGAATACTGGAGAGGGTAGCCTATCCCTTCTCCAGGGCCTCTTCCCCACCCAGCCAAAGCTTGTATAACAAAGGAAAAATTATTTTTATAAAAAATAGTACCTTAATATTGCCTTAAAGAAAATTTCTACTAAATTAGCAGACTCTGTATATGTTGGAGGTTCTGATTTAATGTGTTGATAAGTATATTAAGCTTAAATATTTATGTCATTAGTCACATAAGGCAGTGCTAGCCAAAAATGATGAAATAACTGTCATGAAAAGGTCCCAAACATTCTTTACTGTCTTAACAACTAACTAATGTTATATGAAGGTCTAAGGTCAAAGGTAAATACAAAAGGATTCAACCACTTCATTGTTTTAAACTTACACCACACAATGCTCTGCTGGGATGAAACTGAAGATATATTTTGCTGGAGATGTTTTTTTTAAGAATCATGATATTTCATACCTTCACATTTCTCAGTGTGTCAGTGATCATGTTTAACAAACAGTAGTCACATAAAACACATTCAGGGAAGAAATTGTAATTGGCTATTTTATTTTCAACAGAAGTTTGTATTTGTTGATGTTATTCATTTAAGGAGTAACTGTGTTTGTGTCACGTCAAGCACCTAAAGCCTCTGCAACTAACTATAACAATTTATTGAAGTATTTACTAACTTATTAATTATGCTTGTGTGGGCTGAGTAGTTCAACTGAACTTCACTTCATCATTGTAAGTAACATTATTGAGCTTACTTCCTAATATGTTTTTTTCTTTTTATGATTTACTATATTAGGATTATGTTTCATTTCCTTTCAATGTATCATTTGCAGAATATCTTCTTAGTGAATACATTTTTTAACAATGATGTTTACCTTTATATCATATAATAGTGATTTCTTTCCAAGTTTTGTATTCTTGCTTTTTTATTTATTTCATCATTTTTAATACCATATAATCCTACCTCAAGGAAAATTTATGTCACATACAGTGTGTTCTGTAGATTATAGTATAGAAAGTCATTGTTTGTTATAAAGCAAGTATCACAATGTCTTTGTGACAGAGAAAGCCAACAGCGTACTTCTATAAACACTAATAACAGCAAACACTTAACATAGACTCAATAGCACTTATCAAGTCCCAGGAGCTATTCTTAGTGCTTTATGTGTACTAACTCATTTAACCAACAAAGTAATCTTATGTAGTAGAAAAATCTTTCTCATTTCCAATTTGAATATTAAAGAAATTGAGACAAAGAGAATTAAACGTATTACAGGTCACTTTTCCAGAAAGCAGCAGAACCAAGATTTAAACTCTGGCATTCGTAGAATCTGTGCCCTGAACCACTAAATTAGTTCATCTTTTATTCTGGGGAAAACACACTTTAAAAATATATATAATTATTTATTTTAATTGGAGGCTAATTACTTTATAATATTGTGGTGGCTTTTGCCATACATTGACTTGAAACAGCCACAGATGTACATGGAGAAAGCACTTTTTATGTATATTTTTCACTGACTTCACAGTAACCTGCAAATAAGCCATTTCAGAAATTCTCTGGAATTCTTCCCCTTGAACTCCAACCTGATTTGTTCTCCCTGAATTTTAGCCTTTATTTTGCTCATGGTTCATGGCATTCAATTTTTCTTCCTAGAAGCTAGAGACTGAATTCCTGGTTGCTTCATTTTCTAGGACTCTATAGCACATGGCCATTCCAGGAACAGTGGCTTCTGCTGGCATCTGTGTTGGATAGCCTGAGGCTTTAATCAAGGATCTTTTTGTTGCAAGTTTTAAAACTACATAAATGAGCATAAGCAGGAAATATAGAAAAGCTACACTTTATCAAAAGGAGACAAGGATATTCCATGGAATCCTAAGTGTGGAAAACAAAATCAGAAAAATATTAAATCAGAAACTTGTTTAAAAAAAAAAAATCAAGCCTGAAAATTCCTCTGTACCTCCATCCTTCTATGACAACAGGTCTCACCCTCTCCACACCTTGTTTGTTTGTTTTTTTTATGTTTTCTTATTCTTTTATCTTTTCAAACATATTTCTCTCTTTTTTTCTGGCTTTGTGGCAGAAGTTGTACATCCTATACCTCCAGAGTTCACGTGACTCTTATTTATGACTAGCAGAATCTGACTAACATCTCTGAATCCAAACTACAAATCCTGACTTGGGAGGATATGACCATTTTGGGGGTATCTGTGCCCATTCTTGGTTCTATAAGTCACTGAGAGGGAAGTATCTAGTTCTGGATTTCTGTGTACTTTTCCTCACATGGCTCCTTAAATGTTTTGATCGCCACTAAAATCTACAATCAAATATCCAATCCGAATATGATGTGAAATAAAATATATTGCATTGTATACCTTTCCATTATGCTATAGAGAGATAGCCTGCTTTGGGCTGTCATTCTGGATCTTCATCATTAAACACAACCACACAAATCTACAAGAAATGTAATATTCAAAGCTTCTCTTTTTGTGTTTTGAGAAAGAACTACTATATTCAGAATTTAAGAATAAAACTTGGCCATCATTAGTCAATACATTAAGTGGTATTGATTTTTTACCAAAAAAAAATATAGCCTAGAGGAGAATTTTAAAATAAGAGAAAGAAACATGAGTTGCAAGCAATTCTGAATTTTAATAGTGAGCAAAAAAATTAGGGAGGTTCTAAGCAGTAGTCTGATGCATGAAAACTAGGGAAACTGTCACCCTTGGTGATCCTTTATGTAAATATTTTCCCAATTAGAATTTAAAATATTCATTAAATTTTAAATAAATTAATTTTACTAAAATAGTTTCCAAAAGGTAAAAAAAAAAAATTCTAGGTTTTAGTTTTTTGTATATGTAACAGATTAATTGATAAATCTGTGTGTGTGTTAGTTGGTCAGTCATGTCTGACTCTTTGCAACCCCAAGAACTGCAGCCCATCAGGCTTCTCTGTCCATGGGAGTCACCATGCAAGATTACTGGAGTGGACTGCTATTCCCTTTCTCCAGAGAATCTTCCCCACCCAGGGATCGAACCGTGGTCTCTTGCATTGCAGACAGATTCTTTACCATTTGAGCTACAGGGAAGTCCTGATAAATCTGTATATAAACACAGTTCAGATAATGCTTTAAGAATGTTCATTCTGTATATAATATTACTAATACAGTATGGATCTAAATAAGGGCCTTCTGGAATGTAGATTTATAATAGAATGATTTTTAATCCATCTCTTTAAATAACAACATGTACTTCTCAACAAATCAGAAAACAAAAATCTTAATTGTTGCTGTTGTTTCACTTGTATATAAATCTCCACAAATCAACTGTAATTGAATTTGTTTCTTTTACTTAAGTTTGGGGAAATTGAGCTGAAATAAGCAAAATCCCAAACATAAATCTATCTAGTTCCATACATCCTCTTCACAGCTTTCTTCTGACACTGCCATCTGTTGTCACTAGAGTCATGAAAAAACTTACCCAGAAGAAATATCAGTCCAAGAGGAGAGAGCTCGACATTTAGTTAAGCTATCTTAACTAGCTATTTTGTAGTTAAAATATCATGTCCAGGAAAAATCAATGGAAAAGAGGTACTAAGTACTACAACTCCAGAATTCATGAGAATTAAATCAGCAAAAGCAGGACCTGGATCTGAGTCAAGGACAGAAAAATGAGAACTACTGATGAGCTACACAGCTTGGGAGAACCAGCAGCAAATAACCTTATATTGAGGTTTCTCCAATGTTTCTTGGATGCAGTTCCAAGAAATCACACCTGATATTTAACACTAGGATGGTGTTTCTTATGTGTACGCAGAATACAAGTGGCTACAAACCAGGTGACAGTCGTGGTCCAAAATATTATAGTTTAAGGATACTCAAAGTAAAAAGATAAATATTATTGTTATAAAGGAAATATGCCCTAAATGAATCAGTTCAGTTCAGTTGCTCAGTCACGTCCAGCTCTTTGCAACCCAATGGAGTGCAACATGCCAGGCTTCCCTGTCCATCACCAACTCCCGAAGCACTGAAACACACAAATACATTTGGAGGATGTTGTGGATTCATGGGCTAGTGGTAAAAATCACCATAATATGTCAGAACTGCAGTTTTCAATTTGAAAAACAATTTTAACTACCACTTAAAGTGATATAGCAAATTCTTTCTTTAAATGCCTGAGGTTTATGTGTGTTGAGTACAATAGTAAAGTTGAACATTCATTTTTACAACAAACAAAACATATTTTCCTAATTTTGTTCTGTATTTTGTTACTATTTGACTTATGATGAAATTAAATATTAAGCATGTTAAAATTGCTGACTGTGGTAAAACTGAATTACTATCCCTATTCTTGCATTTTCAGATTTAGGATTAGGAACAGTTTTAGGTGTAATCTAACTATACCTTACTACAGCCAAACTGATCCTATGCTA
The DNA here is from genome assembly GCA_007570785.1 of Antilocapra americana. Classification (NCBI taxonomy): domain Eukaryota; kingdom Metazoa; phylum Chordata; class Mammalia; order Artiodactyla; family Antilocapridae; genus Antilocapra; species Antilocapra americana. The sequence goes on from ML661902.1 coordinate 13,718,377, forward strand.
TCAGATGAGCCTAATAAATGGTTAAATTAAACTGTCTCCTTAGAATTTCAACTTAAAACATTCCTTTTTCTTAATTAGAACAAACTAAGAAAAGCTTTTCTTGTCAAAGTGATTTCTCTTCTGTTAAACATTTCAGGTACATATAACTTGGACTTCCACAGTGGCTGACGGAGACATAGGAGACATGAGTTCCATCCATGGGTCAGGAAGATCCCCTGGAGGAGAAAATGGCAATTTGCTCCGAGTATTCTTGCCTGGAAAATTCCATGGACAGAGGAGACTGGCAGGCCACAGTCCATAGCGCTGCAAACAGTCAGAGGCTACTGAGTACACACACATATGTGACTTAGAGTTTACAATATTTTACAGAATTTGAAAAGGATATTTAAAACAGATTTTAAGTTGATAGTAAATTTTAGAACTACAATTTTTTCAATCTACATTTCAATTGCCAATTTTGTGGGAGAAATAAAAGCATAATGCCAACCAACAGACTTCTGGGAGATACCTTGCAGGATATTTCGTTTATCAGAGCCATCTCCATGTTGGCAGAAGACCAGCTCTGTTAGTGTTTAACTTTTGCCCTCCTCTTGAACTTTGTCAAGCTGTGGACAGTAGCTTCATCAATGGAAAAAAAAAAAAAAAAAAGTAAGAAAATGACTCAATTCACCTCTTACAGTTATTCAAAAAGTGGTTAACTGTTCCACAGGAAGGAAATGAAAGAATCCTCAAATCAGATTTAGTATTTGTTTGATTGTTCTAAACCTTTGAAATAGTTTTACTTCCTTTTAATGAAAGCCAGGTTCTTTATCACCTAGTCCTTTATATCACAAATTTTCATAGGGCACAGCTTCTGTGAAGAAATATGAAAGCCACTTTTACTCTGTGCCATTCTATCTTCTTTCTTCTCCCAAAGTCAAAAGTATATTATAGTTCATATTATCTTTTCCTATCATAAAACCAGAGTCATAAGAAATCTAATAGAATTTGAAGTTTTATAACAGAGGTAATATTTTTGAACTGTTTTTCATCAGAGTGGAAGTCTTTGCTATATACTATTATAATCCCATTGCCTTCCCAGGCCAGTGACTGAATATGATACTCTTCATGACTATGTTTTTTCCTGTTAGTATATAGCATTTTTGTGAGTATATTTTTCCTTAATTTACAACTAGAAGAAATTTTTGGCATTGTACCTGACACATTATTTTATAATTAGTAGATTATTTAATATATCTATTAATAGAAGGAAACACAAGCAAAATGATAATTATATAGATATCTAATTATCATTATTTGATAGATGTTGATATTTATGTCCACATTGTGACTCTAAATGCTGATGTATATTGCAGTGATGTCAGTTCAGTCCATTATATATAAACATTTTATGTATCAAAGGCTGAAATTTCTTGTGAAAAATTGCAAGTAATGATCTTCATGAGTGATGGTTTGGGGATACTTTCATCAACATCTGTCTCCTAATAAAATCAGTAGTTTTGAACTATTTCATTAAAATATGGAGTAAGGTAATTCAGTTCTTTTTAAATTCGATTTAGTTCACAAGTTGTCAAGTATTCCATTATTTCTAATCTGGTTAATCTTTAAATATTTGAATCAAAAGAAATGAATGCATCAGTTGTGATGCCTTGATTTTAAGCCTATTATCTTCCTTAACATGTGATTAGCCAACTGAAAAATTCTCAGAGTTCAGACAACAAGGCAGGATGAAACATGCATTTTCCCTGCTTTCTCTTAAACTTACTGAGAGAAATTATTTTCATAATTATTAAAACTTATGTTCATCCAATTGTATATGTACAACAGGTCTTTTCATGATCAGTAATGTATGGAAACTACTTAAAGTCCTCAAAATGGTGAACAGACAAGATTTGTTTTTTCTCATACAAGAAAATACCCCTCAGTAATAAAAAGTAATAACCAGTTCTATGCACAATACAGCTCAGTCTCAAATTTATTTTGCTAAATGCAAGAGACAAATTCAAAAGTCTATGTACTATACTTTTTTAAAATTCTGTGACCTCTTGACCATGTCAAAACCATAGGAATAGAAAACAGAAGAGTGTTTTTAGGGACTGCAACTGGATAGGGAGGTATTGATTACAAAGGGACATGGAGAATTTCTGGCAATGATGCAGCAGTTCAACATCTTCATTGTGGTGATAGTTATATAAGTACGTGAATTTATCAAAACTCAGCACTGTACACCAAAATGTGATTTGAAGGTATGTAAATTATACTCCAGTAAAAATAATACTTTGAACATTATCAAGCTCAATATGTTCACAGTATACCCTTCTGGTATCTTTCACTCAGGGATAAATATATAAAAATACATATAAAGGAAGAGGTTTTAATGTAATAGTAAAATGTCTATAAGAAACACATAATGGATGTTGAGGGCGTTTTAATGCCAAACACTATCTTTCATATGCATTGCCATTTAAAACTGACAACTATAGCCATTTTCCAGATAAAGATTATCTTAAATAGGCTGTATCAACTTCACATATTCAACAACTAGAATTTAAGGAGGAAAGGATTAATTCCAGCCTTGTTGCCAGTCTTGCTTTTCTTTCTTTTACTCTGTACACTTCCAGAAAATACCTGCATTTAGCTAATAACTGAATGAGAAAACAGTGATCTCTTCAGGAGATTCGGTTGAAATTATGTTCATAACGGAACTGGTAGAACAAGCCTTGAATAAATTATTTTTTTTCTTTATTCCTGCCCTGCTAACAGGTTTGTCAGTAACATTTTTCTAGATATCATAAACATGCATTAATAAATGCAAATTTTCTGACTTACTTCTCTCTGTATAACAGGCTCTAGGTTCATCCACCTCACAAGAACTGATTTCTTTATCCATTCTTCCATCAATGGACATTCATATTGCTTCCATGTCCTGACACAGACATAGAGAACAGACTCTGGACACAATGGAGGAAGGAGAAGGTGGGTCAAATTGAGAGAGTAGCACTGAAACATATATATTACCATATGCGAAACAGATAGCTAAAGGGAAGTTGCTGTATAACAAATAGAGTGGAAACTGGTGCTCTGCAGCAAGCTAGAGGGGTGGGATGGGGCAGGGGGTTGAGGGAGGTTCAAGAGGGAGGGGACATATGCACACCTATGGCTGATTCACATTCCTTTATGGCAAAAGCCAATACAATATTATAAAGCAATCATCCTCCACCTCAGAAGAAAATGGCAACCCACTCCAGTATTCTTGCCTGGAGAATCTGAGGGACAGAGGAGCCTGGTAGGCTGCCATCTATGGGGTCTAACAGAGTCAGACACGACTGAAGTGACTTAGCAGCAGCAGCAGCAGCATCCTCCACCTCAAAAAAAATTCTTAATGACATGAAAAACAGTAGAAGAAACAAACAAGAAAATGGACTAAGGCTGTTTTTAAATTTTTGTAGAAAATCTTGAAATTTTACAATAGGATCAACATTCGGTTTTTAATGCGACTCACACAATATATCTAAGTGATCATTAAATGCAAAGCTCTGTGCAAAGATTTTGCACTTTGCAGTTGGATTAGGGCAATAATTGTATGTCAAGATGATAAGCTCTTGAATAATGAGACTGAAAAAGAGAACAAGAGATCAAATCAAATTGCAAGAATAACACAACCACATATAGTCAAATGAGACTAAAGTAGGGTCTCTAAATGAATCAAGATTTTAAGTTTCCAAATTTCATTTTCAACATGTCAAAAACTTTCTCAATTTTTCTGAAAGACAAGTTTTTTTTGTTATCAATTGTTTGTAAACAAATACCAAAAGTACAACTAAAAACATATAATATTAGCCATGAAAATCAAAATTAACATTACAGGTCAATATTACTATATAAAATGTATGGCTATATAAAACTTACAAAAGTTTTATGTATCTGCATAATCATTAATAATTAATGTTTCCTTTTACTTCATAATAAACAGGTACTAAAATAATATTCATTGATATATTTGCCCAAAAGTAAATGGAATACATCTGTTATCATAATCAACATTTGATAAAGTTTATGTTATCTTTTACAATTTTCAGATTTATCTATCTCAGACTTTTCTCAGTCTTTTGTACTAATGATGAATAATGAATATATATTTGTGAAATAAGTAAAAGTTGTCATAGAGTGGAATAATCTGGGGCTTCCCAGGGCTGCTAATGGTAAAGAGCCTTCCTTCCAATGCAGAAGATGTAAGAGACTTGGGTTCAACCCCTGGCTTTGGAAGATCCCCTGGAAGAGGGCAAGGCAACCCACTCCAGTCTTCTTGCCTGCAGAATCCTGGCAGGCTATAGTCCATAGGGTAACGCAGAGTCGGATGCGGCTGAAGCGATGTAGCACACATGCATGGACTGATCTAAGCCAATTTTGGTTTGCGCTTTACCTTTTGTTTCTTGCTAATATTCTAAAGGTCTAATTCTAAAGGTCCTTAAAAAATTTGGGGGGAGACCTTTAGAATTAACTATTTACCTATAAAAATGTTTACTATTTATAGTGAAAGTGAGTCTTAGACTCTTCTGCCAATTATCATACATTTAATAAACTGAACATTTACTAATAGGCAATCACTAAGGTATTTCCTGCAACCTCTTCACTAACCGCAACCTGAGTCTCAGCTTCCCATCTTCTCAGGCATTTAGAGAATTACTTAGGTAAATGTTCACTCAAAGGAAACACAGCAAACTTCCAAAGGCAGACTTTCACTACTCTTCTAACAAGAATCAGTTCTCGAGAATCACCAGGTTCAGGGTTGGCACAGGACCATCTAGAGATTGGCCTAAGGATATCAGTTTCTAACATCCAGAATGCTCACTGACAGTTCGCTACGTGTACCATTAAAACCCATTTATGAAATTCACCATGCTTATTAAGAAGGTGCTGATCATGGTAAAAGGAAACATAACCACTTCTGACCACATCCTACAGAATACGGACTATTTGATGAAAAAGTACATTATCTGGAATGCTGACTGTACTTGATTTATAGCTTTACCTAAAAGAGACACAGTACCATAATTTATGGTGAGGTGATTTTAAGAATCCCATAATATAATGGATAAAAAATGAACCATTAACAGTGCCAGTCGTATTTTGTTCTATTCTTATTTACATCTTAAATAACTTTTCTTCAGTTTTATTTGTGGTAAATGGTAATTCTTACTCACTAAAAATTTAGACAATCTTTCTTGTCTTAAAACAAACAAACAAACAAACAAAATTAAACACCAACAAGCTACATTTACCAAAATGGCCAAAATCAAATTTTCAGATTATACATCACTTAGAAATCACCTTGCTTCTTTAGACTATCATTTTTTATAAACTTAAAAATGATGAAAGTGTACATATACACTGAGGAAACCAGAATTGAAAGAGCCATGTGTACCCCAATGATCATCGCTGCTTTATTTACAATAGCCAGGACATGGAAGCAACCTAGATGCCCATCAACTGATGAATGGATAAGAAAGCTGTGGTACATATACACAATGGAATATTACTCAGCATTAAAAAAAAATTCATTTGAATCAGTTCTACTCAGATGGACGAAACTGGAGCCCATTATCCAGAGTGAAGTAAGCCAGAAGGAAAAACAACAATACAGTATATTAACACATATATATGGAATTTAGAAAGATGGTAACGAGAACCCAGCATGCGAGACAGCAAAAGGAACGCAGATGTATAGAATAGACTTGTGGACTCTGTGGATGAGGGAAAGGGTGGGATGATATGGGAGAATGGCATTGAAACATGTTAATTATCATATGTCTAATCAATCGCCAGCCAAGGATTGATGCTCGGGGCTGGTGCAACGAGATTTCCAGGGGGGGAGGGAGGAGGGAGGGGGGTTCTGGAGGGGGAACATATGTAAACCCATGGTGATATCATGTCATTGTTTGGCAAAACTAATAAAAAAATGATGAAAGTAAATATTTTCCATAATTTCACAATAAAAGTTTCAAAGATATACATGATATGTGGTCCAAACTATTTTGATTTTAATTCCAATCCCAAAGAAGGGCGATGTCGAGGAATGTTCAAATTACTGCACAATTGCACTCATTTCACATGCTAACAAGATTATGCTCAAAATCCATCAGGCTAGGCTCTAGCAGTATGTGAACCGAGATTCCAGATGTACGAGATGAATTTAGAAATGGAAGAGGAACCAGAGATCAAATCATAAACATCCACTGGATCACAGAAAAAAGCAAAGGAATTCCAAAAAAAAAAAATACACTTCTGTTTCATTGACTATGCTAAAGCCTTTGACTGTGTGGATCACAAAACCTGTGGAAATTCTTAAAGAGATGGGAATACCAGGCCACCTAATTTGCCTCTTGAGAAACTTGTTTGCAGGACAAGAAGCAACAGTTAGAATTGGACATGGAATAACTGACTTCCTCAAAACTGGGAAAGGGGTACGTCAAGGCTGTATATTGTCACCCTTTTTATTTAACTTATATGCAGAGTACATCATATGAAATGCTGGGCTGGACCACTCATAAGCTGGAATCAAGATCCCCAGGAGAAATAATAACAACCTTAGATATGTAAATGATGACACTTTAATGGCAGACAGTGAAGAGAAACTAAAGAGCCTCTTGAAGAAGGTGAAAGAGGAGAGTGAAAAAGCTGGCTTAAAACTCAGAATCCAGAAAACTAAGATCATGGCATCTGGTCACATTACTTCCTGGCAAACAGATGGGGTCAAGTGGAAACTGTCAGATTTCATTTTCTTGGGCTCCAAAATCACTGTGGATGATGACTGCAGCCACAAAATTAAAAGAAGATCCATGCTCCTTGGAAGAAAAGCTATGACAATCTAGACAGTGTATTAAAAAGCAGAGACATCACTTTGCCAACAAAGGTTTGCATAGTCAAAGCTACAATTTGAATAGTAGTCCTGTATGGATATGTGAATTGGACTATATGTGAGCAGCCCAGAATGGATGCCTCCAAACTATGGTGCTGAAGACTCTTGAGAGCCCTTTGGACAGCAAGGAAATCAAATCAGTCAGTCTTAAAGAAAATTAAGCCTGAATATTCACTGGAAGGACTGAAGTTGAAGCTCCAATACTTTGGTCACCTGAAGCAAACAGCCAACTCATTGGAAAATTCCCTGACGCTGGGAAAGATTTAGGGCAAGAGGAGAACGGTGCAAAAGAGGATGAGATGGTTGGATGGCATCACTGACTCAATGGTATGAGTTTCAGCAAACTCAGGAAGATAGTGAAGGACAAGGAAGCTTAGCATGCTGCAATCCATGGGGTCACAAAGAGTCATACACGACTTAGTGACTGAACCACAATGACAACAAGAACCACTGGCATTTTAAACTTTCACAATTTAAGGAAAATATGTGAAATGGAATAGGATACTTTTCAATCTTTTATAACAAACTGAGTAAAGAACCAAAGGTATAAATAGTTTATCATAATAGAAAAGCTATGCCAGTGTTCCTTTATAGAAGGAATCAAATATAAGGGAAAATTAGAAAGAAATATACACTTAATAAGTAACATTTTTCTTTATATGTTTGTATACTTAGATTCACTACCACAAAGGAAAAAATAACCTTGTAAAAGTATTAAATTCTTGATAGTAGAAGGTCAGAGATGAAGCAAACTGCCTAGTTACTTGTGCTTTAGTATTATTTCTTGTAATTTCATATTAGATTTTACTAAGCAGAAGCCTTAAGTAAAAGCATGTATGAGAAATAAAAGATGTGACATGATATGTCATCAGTGCCATTTTCATTACAAAAACTATTATCTCTCTAGACGGCATGTCTTATAAAAATGGACTACTGATCAAAGAAACTTAGTAAGGTCTCACTCTTCATGTGCTTCCTGTCTTTCAACAATAGAAATGGTTCATAAGGTTCACCCAAAAAATATAGACAACTGAATAACAGAGATGGCTCCAAATCAAGATAAGTATTTCCAGACATCAGAACATACCACAGTGATCAGTGCTAAAGTCACTTCAGCTTTGCTTTCATTCCAGAAGTAAGTAGAAGCATTGAAGATTTAGTGAGGGTAAGAAATACGATCTGGTCTCATTTTTTGAAATCAAGGCATGGAGGTTGGGATAAAAGTGGTATGAGAAGGTTCTTCTCATTTGTGAAAGATAGTTAAAAAGCAAACAGACACTGTAAAGTATGACCTCCACTCAGGCCTGGGGATAGAAAAGCAGGATAAGATCATACCACACTATGTTAGAGCCTGAGGCAAAAGGCAAAAAGGTGCCCTGATATATACATATACTTTTAGCAAAATGTCCTCGTACATTGTGACCAAGAGGGAAAAGTGAATTAATGCTGATCAATCAGAAAATATTTGATATACAAAGCTCCATGCTGGCCAATTCATTCCTAGTCACTGTCAACACTCATGAATCCAGAAGTATAGGATTATTGGAAAGACCATTCCCAACACACAATAATTTGATGTAATAAAACAAACATTGGGTCCTTATCTAAATTTTTATAGCTTTTACTCTACAGTTGCTCATTATGAATTTTTTACATTAATTTTGAGTTTTTAAACTTTGTATTTAAAGTGAAGGTGCAAGTTGTTCAGCTGAGTCCAACTCTTTGCAACCCCATGGACGATACAGTCCATGGAATTCTCCAGGCAGATACTGGAGTGAGTAGCTGTTCCCTCCTCCAGGGGATCTTTCCAACCCTGGCATAGAACCCAGGTCTCCCACATTGCATGCAGATTCTTTACTACCTGAGGCACCAGGCTAACATAACACTATATACTTATAACTTGAAAGTATATTACTAAAGACTTGCATGATATATAAAATCCAACTAAAACAAGAAATTGGTGTGTTAAGCAGAATAATGCTGCCTCTCCTGCCCACAATGTCTTAGTTCCTAAAGTTCAAAACTTGTGACTATTTCAAATTATATGACAAAGTGGAATTGAGGTTGCAGATAAAATTTAGTTTCCTAAACAGCTGACCTTAAAATAAGGAGATTATCCTGGATTACACAGACAGTCCTAACGTTTTAGAAAAGGCAGAGGAACCAGAAATAAAAAGGCCAACATCCCTTGGATTATCAAAAAAGCAAGAGAGTTCCTGAAAAACATCTATTTCTACTTTATTGACTATGCCAAAGCCTTTGACTATGTGGATCACCACAAACTGTGGAAAAGTCTTAAAGAGATGGGAATACCAAACTACCTGACCTGCTTCTTAAGAAATCTGTAAACAGGTGAGGAAGCAACAGTTAGAACTGGACATGGAACAACAGACTGGATCCAAATAAGAAAAGGAGCACATCAAGGCTATAAATTGTCATACTGCTTATTTAACTTATATGCAGAGTACATCATGAGAAATGCTGGGCTGGGTGAAGTACTAACTAAAATCAAGATTGCCAGGAGAAATATCAATAACCTCAGATATAAAGATGACACCACCCTTATGGCAGAAAGCAAAGAACTAAAGGGCCTCTTGATGAAAGTGAAAGAGGAGAGTGAAAAAATTAGCTTAAAGCTCAACTTTCAGAAAACTAAGATCATGGCATCCAGTCTAATCATTTCATGGCAAATAGATAGGGAAACAGTGGAAACAATGGCTGACTTTATTTTTTGGGGCTCCAAAATCACTACAGATGGTGACTGCAGCCATGAAATTAAAAGAGGTTTACTCCTTGGAAGGAAAGTTATGACCAACCTAGACAGCATATTAAAAAGCAGAGGCATTACTTTGCAAACAAAGGTCCATCTAGTCAAGGCTATGGTTTTTCCCGTGGTCATGTATGGATGTGAGAGTTGAACTATAAAGAAAGCTGAGCACCAAAAAATTGATGCTTTTGAACTGTGGTGTTGGAGAAGACACTTGAGAGTCCCTTGGACAACAAGAAGATACAACCAGTCCATCTTAAAGTACATCAGTCCTGGGTGTTCATTGGAATGACTGATGTTGAAGCTGAAACTCCAATACTTTGGCCACCTGATGCAAAGAGCTGACTCATTTGAAAAGACCCTGATACTGGGAAAGATGGAGGGCAGGAGGAGAAGGGGACAACAGAGGATGAGATGGCTGGATGGCATCACTGACTCAATGGACATGGGTTGGGGTGGACTCTGGGAATTGCTGTTGTACTGGGAGGCCTGGCGTGCTGTGATTCATGGGGCTGCAAAGAGTCGGACACGACTGAGCAACTGAACTGAACTGAACTAGTAAGTCAAGCATTATACAGGTTCTCTTTGTTCATTTTCTCAGGCAATCCTCAGAGAATGTCAGCTAGTTTGAAGATCCTATCTCTTTGCACTTGCTACCTGGCTAGCTGTTGTGCTTTCAAACACAGCTCTATTCTTAGGCAAATCAATTATATCCATCTTGATATGACCTTTCAGGTTGTAGCAGTTTCCTCTAATTTGCCAATATATTTAATTCTATTCAAGGAATTTTATAGGCCTCTGACATAATATTTTGGAAAGTGGTTATGTATTAGAAATAGATAAATTAGGTAGTGACTTGATTAGATTACTATTTAAGTTTTATTTCTTGATCATCTCCTAGTATATGGGATTTTGCCATCTCTTATTTAAGATTCTGAGATAAATAAATGTATTTTCTTTTCAGAAGATCTTACAATTCCTTCAAAATCAGGTAGAGTTCAAGCAATATACTAATTTCTGAGTAGTCTGAATCTTTTTGAAACAATGTATTCCTTCCATATACTCCTCCATCTTAAAAAAAAAACTTGTGATGTATTAAAATTGCATAAACAGATGAACAGAGAAATATATTTTCCAATTTATTAACTTCTTTTAGAATTATGTTACAGTGGACTAAATATTATTTTTCCAGTGTTCTCAGTTTCATTCAGACAAGTAACTAGAAGATTAAGAGGAGGTGAGGCAGCGACCCTGCATGGATCATAAAATATGGTTAAGTGAAAGTGTTAAGTGTTCCAGGCAAGACATATGGCAACAGTGAATGATGGGACTTGTGACAAACTGATGTCCACATTTGAATAAAAAGAGACTAAATAAATGTCCTATAGAGATAACTCTAGAGGGCAAATTTAGCCTTTCATTAAGCTGGATGGTGAACATGCTGCAGATCTCCTTAATGCTGACGTGCATCTGCTTAATCTATGCATCCAGGTCTCTGAAAGCAGTTCATTCTTAAACCTGTACCTTTAGTACACCATCTTGAAGCATTTCAAAATCTTCACCAGTCATACATTCTCTAGATTTTCTTAGAATGGGCTTTTTAGACAGATGCTTAAAATTGTCTATGGGGCCTTCCTGGTAGTTCAGACTATAAAGAATCTGCCTGAAGTGCAGGAGACCTGGGTTTGATCCAGGGATCCGGAAAAGGTCAGGAAGATCCCCTGGAGAAGGAAATGGTTATCCACTCCAGTATGCTTGCCTGAAGAGTCCATGGACAGGGGAGCCCGGTGGGCTACAGTCCATGGGGTCACAAAAAATTGGACATGCCTGAGTAACTAACACTTTGACTTTTCAAGGCAGTCTATAATTCCTTGATTCCTGCATGCTTTACTCACAAATGCTGACTTTAATTCCATATCCTGAGAGTTCCTTCCTGTAAGCGCTATATTAGGACTGAAGTAAAATATTTAAAAAGGTCTGTTGTGCAGTCAGTTTTTCACCTTACCTGATTACATGACAAGCAAAAGGCTTCCTGCCTTTTACAGCACTTCCTTAAACACAATTCTATGTTTCATGCACCAAAGGAAAGGAATCAGAAGACTTAGGAATGTATAGAAGATATTCTAGGGTAGCCTATTTTAATAGAAAAAGAAATGGAACCCAGGATTACTATATCACTTCCAAAGGTTACTTTAAATATCAGACAATAAATTAGGAAATGAATAAATCTCAAATCAGTTCCTTCTATACTATATGAGAGGTGTATATCACTGTGTCATTTTATGACACTAAATCATTTTTTCGTCTAGTACAGAATGTTAATATAAGGCTTTCTCAGTCAGTTCAGTCACTCAGTCGTGTCCGACTCTTTGTCATGAACCGCAGAACGCCAGGCCTCCCTGTCCATCATCAACTCCCAGAGTTGACCCAAACTCATGTCAATTGAGTCGGTGATGCTGTCCAACCATCTCATCCTCTGTCATCCCCTTCTCCTCCCGCCTTCAATCTTTCCCAGCATCAGGGTCTTTTCAAATGAGTCAGCTCTTCGCATCAGGTGGCCAGAGTATTGGAGTTTCATAAGGCTTTTAAAAGTATTTAAATAAATTTTAATAAAAGTTATCTTGTGAAGAAAATATTTGATTTTGATTCTTTTCTGTAAATACTAATTTGGATGATAGACCATGACACTTTTTAGTTCTTTTTTCTTTTTATTTACCAGTGTCAGCGTCAATAAAATGTAGTCTAGCCCAACGAATCTTTCTGGAGGACTGGAGCCATGAAGTACCATGTTATTAACTAGGTAAATAAAGTCTGTTTTTTTAGATGGTAAATTTCAGTCGCTGGTGATTTGTAGGTTTTAATGCTACTGCCAGTAAGTCTCTTGGCTTAAAAGAAAAGAAAATTGATTATCCAATATAGGTCAAGTATGCTGTTCAGGGTTGAAAAACAAGTTTAAAAAAAAGTACCTGTGGAAAGCTTAAGAGAATGTGGAGGGAAGAGCAATTCATTTTACTGTTTTTTTTTTTTTTCATTACCAGCAGAATAACAAAATTTCTTATAAGACTTTCATTTAAAATTAAGTTAACTTTTTCACATACTTAATCCAATTCTACAGTTTTACTGTATAAACTGATCTCATTATTGCCTAAGCAGTGAAGTGATTATGAGAACAAGCTTTAGGGTCAAGTAAGGACTCAGTTTGTTATTTCTAGATACATGACAAGTAAGTTAATAACCTCTCTATGCCTCATTAATATAGTCATAATAATAATTCCCATCTCAAACAGTTGTTTTAAGGATAAAAAGAGATACTAATACAAAGCACAACAAAATGCCTGGCAAATGGTAAGCATTCAATATTTAATAGTAATTCAATATGATGATGATGATGATGATAACTATGGTTTACATAATGTATACATGTACATTTAGCATAATGATCACATAACACTAAAGTGTAAATATGTGTCTGTATATATATTCAATTCAGTTCAGTTCAATTCAGTCCCTCAGTTATGTCCTACTCTTTGCAACCCCATGAACTACAGCACGCCAGGCCTCCCTGTCCAACACCAACTCCCAGAGTTTACTCAAAATCATGTCCATTGAGTTGGTGATGTCATCCAATCATCTCATCTTCTGTTGTTCCCTTCTCTCACCTTCAACCTTCCCCAGCATCAGGGTCTTTTCCAATGAGTCAGCTCTTTGCATCAGGTGGCCAAAGCATTGGAGCTTCAGCTTCAACATCAGTCCTTCCATTGAATATTCAGGACTGACATCCTTTAGGATTGATTGGTCTGATCTCCTTGTTGTCCAAGGGACTCTCAAGGGTCTTCTCCAGCACCAGAGTTCAAAAGCATCTATTCTTGGGCACTCAGCTTTCTTTATGGTCCAACTCTCTTCTCCATACATTACTACTGGAGAAACCACAGCTTTGACCAGATAGACCTTTGTTGGCAAAGTAATATCTCTGCTTTTTAATAAGCTGTCTAGGTTGGTCATAACTTTTCTTTCAAGGAGCAAGCATCTTTTAATTTCATGGCTGCAGTCAATATCTGCAATGATTTTGGAGATCCAAAAAATAAAGTCTTTCACTGTTTCTACAGTTTCCCCATTTATTTGCCATGAAGTGATGGGACCAGAGGCCATGATCTTAGTTTTCTGAATGTTGAACTTTAGGCCAAAGTTTTCACTCTTCCCTTTCACTTTCATCAAGAGGCTTGTTAGTTCTTTGCTTTCTGCCTTAAGGTTGGTGTCATTCACGTATCTGAGGTTATTGATATTTCTCCCGGCAATGCTGATTCCAGCTTGTGCTTCATCCAGCCGAGCATTTCTCATGATGTACTCTACATATAACTTAAATAAGCAGGGTGACAATATACAGCCTTCACATACTATTCCCAATTTGGAACCAGTCTGTTGTTCCATGTTCAGTTCTAACTATTGCTTCTTGATCAGCATACAGATTTCTTAGGAGGCAGGTCAGGTGATCTCATATTCCCATGTGATCTACACAGTCAAAGGTTTTGGCATAGTCAGTAAAGCAGAAGTAGATATTCTTCTGGAACTCCCTTGATTTTTTGATGATGCATCAGATGTTGGCAATTTGATCTTTGGTTCCTCTGCCTTTTCTAAATCCAGCTTGAACATCTGGAAGTTCATGGTTCACGTACCATTTAAGTCTGGCTTAGAGAATTTTGAGCATTACTCTGCTCAATTGTGCAATTGTGTGGTAGTTTGAACATTCTCTGGCATTTACTTTCTTTGGGATTGGAATGAAAACTGACCTTTTCCAGTCCTGTGGCCACTGCTGAGCTTTCCAATATGCTGGCATATAGAGTGTAGCACTTTCACAGCATCAGCTTTTAGGATTTGAAATAGCTCAAATGGAATTCCATCACCTCCACTAGCTTTGCAGGTAATGATGATTCCTAAGGCCCACTTGACTTTGCATTACAGGAAATCTGGCCCTGTTGAGTGATCACACCATCATGATTATCTGGGTCATGAAGACCTCTTCTTGCATAGTTTTTCTGTATATTCTTGCCACCTCTTCTTAATATCTTCTGCTTCTGTTAGGTCCATACTATTTCTGTCTTTTATTGTGCCCGTGTTTGGATGAAATGTTCCCTTGGTATCTCTAATTTTTTTGAAGAGAACTCTAGTCTTTCCCACTCTATTGTTCTCCTCTACTTCTTTGCACTAATCACTGAGGAAGGCTTTCTTATCTCTCCTTGCTATTCTTTGGAACTCTGCATTCAAATGGGTTTATCTTTCCCTTTCTTCTTTGCCTTTTGCATCTCCTCTCTTCATACCTATTTGTAAGGCCTCCTCAGACAACCTTTTTGCATTTTTTTCCTTGGGGACGGTCTTGATCACTGCCTCCTATACAATGTCACGAACTTTCGTCCATATTTCCTCAGGTCCTCTATCAGATTTAATCCCTTGAATCTATTTGTCAATTTTACTGCATAATTGTAAGGTATTTGATTTAGGTCATATCTGAATGGTCTTGTGGTTTTTCCTACTTTCTTCAATTTAAGTCTGAATTTGGCCTTAAAGAGTTGATGATCTGAGCCATAGTCCTCTCCTAGTCTTGTATAGAGCTTGTCCATCTTTCCCTGCAAAGAATATAATCAATCCCATTTCAGTATCAACCATCTGGTGATGTTCATGTGTAGAGTCTTCTCTTGTGTTGTTGGAAGATGGTGTTTGCTATGATCAGTGTGTTCTCTTGGCAAAACTCTACTAGCCTTTGCCCTGTTTCATTTTGTACTCTAGTGCCAAGTTTGCTTATTACTCCAGGTATTTCTTGGTTTCCTACTTTTGCATTACAGTCCCCTATAATGAGAAGGACATCTTTTTTGGATGTTAGTTCTAGAAGGTCTTGTAGGTCTTCAGATAACTGTTCAACTTCAGCTTCTTCAGCATTACTGATCAGGGCACAGACTTGGATTACTGTGATATTGAAAGGCTCACTTGGAAACAAACAGAGGTGATTCTGTCGTTTTTAAGTTTGCATCCGACTATGGCATTTTGGACTCTTTTGTTGACCATGATGGCTGCTGCATTTCTTCTAAGGGACTCTTGCCCACAGTCATCGATATACTGGTCGACTGAGTTAAATTCACCCATTCCAGTCCATCTTAGTTCTCTGATTCCTAAAATGTCAATGATCACTCTGCCATCTCCTGTTTGAGCACTGCCAATGTATGCATATGCATGACATTAAATGTCTGGTGTCTGTCACTAATAAAGTCATCTCAATTGGTTGATGCTACACAGTGTCTTTCATGGAGGAGGAAATGGCAACCCACCCTGTATTCCTGCCTGGAAAATTCCATGGGCAAAGGAGCCTGATGGGCTACAATCCATGGGGATGCAAAGAGCTGGACATGGCTGAGTGCCTGTGCACACACATACACACTGCCTTTACTAAGCTTTTCAAGCACGTACCATACATCGGTACACTCACTGAACAATTACTACTTAACAATTGCGTTAAGTAACGTTTTAGCAGATTTTAAATCTTAAAGTATTTAATTCTTAGAATAAACCAATGAAACAAGTTACTATTGTTATCTCTGTTCACAAATAGAGAAACTAAGACCTAGGCAGTTAGTACAAGTTGTACAATCAATAGGGGGAATGCAGGGACTGCATTATATGCTACCTGGCTTCCAGCCTCTTTGTACTTATGCATTATTCTCTGTTGCTTTATAGGGATCAATCTGAATTGTCAACCCTTCAGAATTGCAATATCAGAAGAAATCAAAAGTACTCTTTGTCTCTTCAGTTTTCAGGAAATGAGATTTTTATCAGCATTCTTTTCACAAAGGGGCAGTTAAAGGCTGAAGATTGTGCTTCTGCAAGGTGGTACATTTGGAAAGAATTAGTAAATATAGTGAAAGAAACATTGTGTTCAGTCACTTTTCATTTTCTCTTTCAAAAAAAAATTCAGGGACATACAATTGAGCTATAATTTCAGGAATAAAGAGGGACAACTGAATTTTCTGGTTTTTATCTCAAATGACTGTCTAAAAGGACCATTCTTAACACACTAGCCCAACTTCAAGCAATGGAATATAAATTCATTTTAAGGATAAAATAGTAGCTTTTAAATAAGTTTTGACTGCATGAAGAGTTTATAGAAATTATTGGAGAATTACTAAAGGGATGTCAAAGGCTTGAATTCTTAGGATAAAACCAAGCTTAGAGTCATCATCTAGGCACTATAGGAATTGCTTGTGCTTTTATGAAAACTTAAAACTATTGATCTAAACTTTTCATGACTCTTCTTTTAGCTACTGGTATTTCAAAAACTATTCAATGTTGTTTCCATTTTTATACATATTACAAAAAAATTCAAATTCTTAAAGGATTTTAGATACAGTGCTTTATTATATGAGCTATACATAAGTCATAATCTAAAAATATAGCTATATTGTTAATCTAATTTCCAGTTAGTATTGTTCACTTATGGAATATTAGAAAGAAAATATTTTAAGTCATCTGTTACAGGACAAACTATCATTTGACCAGTGATTAATGTTCTGAAGTTAAAGAATTTTTAGACAGCAATTTACAAAGTTTCCTTAAAAGTTATAAAGTATCTATAAGTCTTTAATTTTCTTAGCACTTTCTATAGGCAAAGATGGAATTATGCTATTTATGTCAGAATGGTCTAATGTGAAAAGTTACAGTCTAAATATCAAGGGTGTACTAGTCTTATCACCTAAACACCACAATAGCACACAGGCCATTATTGGACATTTTATTGTTTTCTTTGGTTGTTTTCTATCTATAAATTAAAAAAATTGTGTTACATAGTTTTAAGTTGAAAAATAAAATAAAGGAAGACGTCAACTTCCATGAGGGATTATTAGCTAGCAGAGGCCTATCAAAACCACTAGGAAAAAATAATTTACAATATACAAATCAACTGGTTGAAGACAGAGAACTGGAAAAGTGCACACTTTGAGGAGGGAACACTCCAAAGAGAGGAGACCTCAGTGAGGTAAATGGACTTTTACAGACTTTAATCTGGCAACATGCAGCAATTCTAGGCATGTATTAGTAAACACTGTTGAAGATGTGTGGTGGCCACCCAGTGTTTATTTTTCCTTTCAAAAAAGCATTCAAGAATCTACAGTTGGGGAACAAAATTAGGATACAGAGGGGCAACGAGTTTTCTGGCTTTTATGTCAAATAGCTGCCTATAAGACCTGTTTCTATTATATGGGTCCAAACACAAACAAGGTAAAATAATAACTTCTGGATAATGTAAAGGGGAAATAAGTTTGCAGATGCATTTGAGACTGGTAATCAGTCACGATTAGTATGTGAAAAAGGTTAATTTCCCCTTCAAGAAGAAAACTGAGCACTGAAGAATTGATGCTTTTGAACTGCAGTGTTGCAGAAGACTCGAAAGTCCTTTGGACTGCAAGGAGATCCAACCAGTCCATCCTAAAAGAAATCAGTCCTGAATATTCATTGGCAGGACTCATGCTGAAGCTGAAACTCCAATACTGTGGCCAAATGATGCAAATAACTGACTCATTTGAAAAGATCCTGATGCTGGGAAAGATTGAAGGTGGGAGAAGAAGTGGACAACAGAGGATGAGATGAATGGATGGCATCAATAACTCAATGGATACGAGTTTGAGTAAACTCCAGGAGTTGGTGATAGACATGAAGGCTTGGTGTGCTGCAGTCCACGAGGTCAGAGTCAGACTGGACTGAGGGACTGAACAGAACTGAAATGAATCAGCTAACACTAAAACAGATTACTCTGAATTATCCAGGTGGGCTCAAACTGATTAAATCATTAAAAGCAGAGACCCTTTCCTGGATATAGTCAACGGGGTGGAAAACTGGAAAAAGGGTCACAGAGATGGTATGACATTGCTTTTGAAGATGGACTAATTATGCAACAAGTTAAGACATGCAAGAAGCCGCTAGAAGCTAGAAAAGTCCAGGAAAGAGATTATCCTCTACTGCTTCTAGAAAGGAACAGAGCCTTGCCAGCTCCTTAATTTTAGCCCAGTGAGACCTGTGTCAGATTTCTATCCTACAGAATTATAAGATAATAAATTTGTATTGTTTTAAGTTACAAAATTTGTGCTAATTTGCTATGACCTTCATGTAAAGCAAATACATTATACAAGGAAGAGGCTGAAAATTCAGACTATGCCACAGGAAGCTGCTGAGGAATGGCAAATTTTTAACAGGGACCAGTGGTATCTCAAGCAAATGCTTGCTTTTCCTTCAGGAAGTGGAGGAATTTGGACACCAAATATTGAATCAAAAAGTTTTCTAGAAAACAGATGTTAGCACACTCTTGTGAGGAAAAGAAAATAGATGAGTGTTTTAGTTGACAATCTTGGAGGGCAAAGAGTGAAGCCAAGGTATATTCAACCTTACCTGGACTGATAACCAGGCTTAAGGCTGTGCCGTCTTTATCTTCATTGAAAGAAACTATAGACACTCAATCTCTCCTCTCTTCTGTGCTCCAATTACATGCATGGTAGATATTCTGACATTATCCGTTGGTTTCTAGCATTCTCTACTGTATCTTAAATTTCTATTTTTTCTGTACTTCATTTCAGATATTGGCAATCAAACTCTTTTCCAATTCTCCAATCACACCCCTTGCATTTTCAGTTCTGCTGTGTGTATCTAAAGAAATATTAATTTCAGATATTGCATTTTACATTCCAAACTCTCAAAATGATTATTTTACATATTTAAATTATCTGGTGATGTGCTCCATATTCTCATCTATTTTGTTAACTTTATCCTCCATTTTCTATAGCATAATAACGACTTTAAATGCTTTGTTAATTACCACTACAATGGATTACAATGTATTTGTGTTTATGATCTGTGTTTCTTTTTTCTCTATATTATTGAACATGTTGTTTTGCCTTCCTGCATGTCTATTAAAGAAACAAATCTCCAGATAATGCTTTCTTCCTTCAAGAAATATAGGGGGATTTACTCTTCCTTTTTCTAGACCAGGAGAGAAAAATGACATGTGGGAAGGAATAAAGAATACCACAAAGGTAAATATAATGAACGTTAGACAAACATTAACTGCATAAAACAATAATAAGGAATTGTAGGGTTTAAAATATAGCTAAATGCATGAAAATAATACTATAAAAGATGAGAGGTGGATAAATGGAGTTAAAGTATTATAAGTTTCTATTGTTATTAGGGAAGTAATAAGAGTAATATTTTGTGGTGTACAATAAGGTAAGGTTACATGCTGTAATGGACCTCCCCGGTGGCTGAGTGGTAAAGAACCCACCTGCCAATGAAGGAGATGCAGGTTTGATTATTGGGTTAGGAAGATACCCTGGAGATGGAAATGGCAACTCACTCCAGTATTCTTGCCTAGAAAATCCCATGGACAGAGGAGCCTGGCAGGCTCCTTGGAAGCTGCAAAAGTCCATGGAGTTGCAAAAGAGTCGGACACAACTTAGTGACTAAACAATATATTGTGATTACTTCCCACCAGAAGAACAAAGATACTTTTAAATTAACAAGTTTATGGAAGAAAAATGGATTCACAAAACAATACTGACAAAATATTTACAAGAACAATATAAAAGTGACTCAGAAACAAATAGTAAGATAGTAGATGTAAAGTCAGTCAACTATTTCAATAATTCCACTAAGTATAAGTAAACTAAATATTCCAAATGAAACACCAAAATTTTCAAAGTTGGTAAAAAGTAACAAACGGAAATATGTGGGCCTCCCTACATTCCAAATTGATAGATTTCCATTTTCTTTAATTACCTATATGCAAAAAGTTGGACAGGACTAAAGTGACTTAGAACACACATATCACATGTGAACTTAAGTTAAATTTTTATCGTTCAGAAAAAATTCACAAAATATACACATACATATGCCTACATTTCAATTGTGTACATTTATGATTACGTTTTATGATTTTATTATTTTATAAAGTTCTCACACTGTTACATGTTACAAATGGCTGGGTTTGTAATAAACAAAAGAGATGTCTGACCAACAAAAGTAGACACACTTTGTATGGTAATTTATGCTTATAGACATTAGAAATTATAGATTTCATAGAGAATAGTTCTGTGCCGCAACTTGCCAATTTTACTTAACTTCAATTTACCATTCATTTACTGACTCTCAACATCACTATTTAACTGAAAATGATGAAAATTTTCTATACTTGTTCTGTCAAAGATATAATAGCCACTAGCCAGGCATGGCCATTGAGCACTTTAAACTAGCTTGTGCAACTAAGGAACTTAATTTTAATTAATTGAAATTTAAATTGAATTATCTACATGAGGTTAGTAGCTACTATATTATGTAGTATAGCTGTAGTATTTGTCATGAAATCTTGAAAAGAGAGGAAAACACATATTTTTTTTAAATCTGCCCTTTCCTCAAGGTGATTTTATCCTCATAAGAAAAATACAGTCATTTAAAAATATACAAAATGATGAAATAAATGAATTTATAGGTGCATAAGTCATATAAGTTAGGTATGAGAGATAGTGCTGGTTATATAATCAGTAATTTAAGTAAGGGGGGTTACTGTACAGTTTGGTGAGTAACTGAGAGTTAAGCAGAAGTGTAGTTAGGAAGCATCACATAAAAAGACATCTTAATAAATGGATGGCACTGTCATCCATAGAGTAGCTCAAACCACGAAATTAGGCATATTTAATGCCCCTGTATTTCATACCTTCATATTTAATTCATTAATATGTTGTGCCATTTCTACCTCTAAAAATAAAGCTGGAAAATTTATACTTGTCATCTCTACCTTTTCTACTCTAGGCCACAGAGTTAATATTACTCTGTTTACTGCCAAAGCCTTCTATTAAGTTTCTCTACTTCCTCTCGGTCTACCTTGAAACAATCTTTCCAAACAGTGGCTAGAGAACACATTTTAAACATATAAAGCAATTATGGTCCCACTCTGCTTAAATCACCCAGTTTATTCCAAATTACACTTATAAATACTAAAAATAAACATTAAAAAAAATGTCTTATTCCCTTACCTTACAAAATGTGTGATATGCACTGCTAATTTCTTATCACATAACTTTCTCTTACATTTTCTGTGCTCTAGATTCTTGCCCATAGATTCCTCTCCCTTGCTAAGACTTCTCCAAAATTTACAGTAGTCATTATAACAGCCTACAATACTCTCCCACCTGGTGTCAGCTGGTTTCCTCTCATCATTTGGAATTAAAAAATAAATACTACTTTTTTAAAGCAGTCTCTTCCCAGCAACTATCCTAAAAATCTATTCAATAACTACAGTATGGCCATAGGTAACTTCCTGCGTAGCCATTATCTGTTTTTCTCCCATCACCAGAATGTAAACTTTTTCTCATCATCAAAAGAAGGTAAAGTTACAAGAAAACTGTAAGTCTATTTAAACTATATCCCAAATGTCTAGAGCAGTAACTGAATTGTAGAAATAAATATTCAGTAAATATTTGTTAAATGAATAATTGAATGGTAAGGTACAGAAATATGTTTTAAATATTTTTTGTAAAGTATTTTTTAAATGTTTTAAAATACAATTTTTATCATAAGAGAGGAGCAGAAAATAAATCTGAACAGGTCAGGCAGTGGTATTTTATGAAGGATCTGTACATAACACTTCCTCCTGGAAATAAAGGCTCTCCAAATCAAAAGGATGAAATAAATATAAATTAGAAGAGACATTGATTACAGGTACTCTGGACCTTACAAAAGTTTTTATTTTACTTTCATCACTTGAAAAAAAAAATGTTGTGGTATCCTTTGTGTGTGCTTAGTCGCTCAGCTGTGTCCCATTCTAGCAGCCCCAGAGACTGTAGCTTGCCAGGCTCCTACGTCCATGGGATTCTCCAGACAAGAATACTGGAGTGGGTCGCCATTTCCTTCTCCAGGGGATCTTCCCAACCCAGGAATCAAACCTGGGTCTCCCGCATTGCAGGCAGACATTTTATCAACTGAGCTACAAGGGAGGCAAATCTTAAGAAAATAATTTGATTAATTTTTAAAGATGAAACATTAAACTATAATTCAGATCTGTCTATCTATACCTATCTAGATAGCTAACTACTCTTTCAAGCAACCTAGAAGTCCCCCTTCCAATCCCTCTAGTCAATTTTTCCTTTCAGGCTTAATATTTATTTTTATCACTGTCACCACGGATTAGTTTGTGCATGGAATCCTTGCTTTTGTGATCTTAAGATTTGTGAAGTGTACTGGTTAATTTTTTTTGAAGTCCCTTAGTGTGTATTTCTCTGATGTTTCCTCATAATTACTCTGAGAGGATACATTACTGGAAAGAATACCAAAATGTCATTTGCCCTTCTCTGTGCATGATATCAAAGGGACATGGTATCGGTATGTTTTATTATTGGTGATGTTAAACTTTCTAAACATTGTACATATACTATCTTCCATTTATAATCAATAAACATTTGTTTTGGAGAAGATACTTTGAAAATATACAAAGATTCCGTTTCTCCTTAAATAAGTATCAAATAATTTCATCAACCACCAGGGGATCTTGCCAGCAGTGATTATTATAATTTTATAATGTCCTGACAGCTTTCTATTTCACTCATTTATTTTCTATAGTTAATTAGAATTATTCTTCAATAAGAGTGCTTTCCTTTCTTCCTAATCAGAATATATCAGGGAGGATTTAAAGATATTTAACCTATAATCAAATTGAATGGTTATTTATCTTGCTGAAGAAAATGTTTTAACTTTGACCACTCCCCTCGAGAAAGGATAGGCTACCCAATCCAGTATTTTTGTGCTTCCCTGGTTGCTCAAAGGATAAAGAACCCTCCTGCAATGTGGGAGACCTGGGTTCGATCCCTGGGTTAGGAAGATCCCCCGGAGGAGGACATGGCAACCCACTCCAGTATTCTTGCCTGGAGAACCCCCATGGATATAGGAGCCTGGAGGGCTACAGTTCACAGGGTCACAAAGAGTCAGATACCACTGAGCAACTAAGCACTTGTGATATTCAGATAGGCTTCTGTGCTCTTTTGACATGCCCTTATCCCTTTTTTCCTCTCTTCTTTTTTGAATAGATCCATATATTCAGGCGCAAAATCATTCAGGATCATCTTGTATTATTCCTATGCCATCCTTAGAATCAATCACTTTTTCAGAAAACCCCAAAATTTATTTTATTAGAAAATGATATTTAGAAACCAAGACTATGCATACAATTTGCTACTGTGGAGTCACATCTTTTAGGCCTTCTCAACAGAGAGGGCTAGCTGAGTTTATATTGTTGATAATATAAAATCACACAAAGGTGTGTATGTGTTAGTTGCTCAGTTGTGTCTGACCCTTTGAGACCCCATGGATTGTAGACTACCAGGCTCCTTTGTCCACTGGACTTTCCAAGCAAGAATACTGAAGTGGGTTGCCATTTCCTTTTCCAGAGGATCTTCCCAACTCAGGTATCAAACATGGGTCTCCCACATTGCAAGCTAATTCTTTACCATCTGAACCAACAGGGAAGTCCTCATACAAACATGAGTTTACATTAATAAAACTTAAGTTTATAATACAACTTGCAATAACAGTCTTAGACCAGATAAATGGAGTTGTTCAATTGCTCAGTTGTGTTTGAATCTTTGTGACACCATGAACTGCAGCACATCAGGCTCCCCGGTCCTTCACTATCTCATGGAGTTGCTCAAACTCATCTCTACTGAGTCAATGACGCTATCCAACCACCTTATCCTTTTCATTCTCTTCTTGCCTTTCTCTCAATCTTTCATGACATCTGGTTTTCTGTTTGTTTGTTTGTTTGTTTCACAATGAGTTGGCTCTTCGCATCAGGTTGCTAAAGTCTTGGAGCTTCAGTTTCAGCATCAGAACTTCCAATAAATATTCAGGATTGATTTCCTTTGGGAGTGATTGGTTTGATCTCCTTGCTGTCCAAGGGACTCTCAAGAGTCTTCTCCAACAACACAGTTCAAAAGCATCAATTCTTTATCACTCAGCCTTCTGCTGCTGGGTCAGGGGCACTGGGTGCTTCAGTGCATGCACGGGACCTTTTGAAGGAGGTCAACATTATGTTCATTACCTCCACCATAGTTTTGTCTCAGGTCAAAGAACAGGGAGGGAACACAGCCCTTCCCATCAACAGAAAATTGGGTTAAAGATTTACTGAGCATGGCCATCAAATCAGAACATGACCCAGTTTCCCCAAAATCAGTCTGTCCCATCAGAAAGCTTCCAAAAGCCTCTTATCCATCAGAGGGCAGACAGAAGGAAAACCACAATCACAGATAACTGATCAAACTGATCACATGGACCACAGCCTTGTCTAACTCAATGAAACTAAGAGCCATGCTGCGTAGGACCACCAAAGTCAGATGGGTCACGGTGGAGAGTTTTGACAAAATGTGGTGCACTGGAAAAGGAAATGGCAAACCACTTCAGTATTCTTGCCTGGAGAACCCCATGAACAGTATGAAAAGGCAAAAAGATATGACACTGAAAAATGCACTCCTCAGGTCCATAGGTGCCCAATATACTTCTGGAGGAGAGTGGAGAGAAAACTCCAAAAAGAATGAAGAGATGGAGCCAAAGCAAAAGCAACACCCAGCTGTGGATGTGACTGGTGATGGAAGCAAGTCAGATGCTGTAGAAAACAATATTTCATAGGAACCTAGAATGCTAGGTCCATGAATCAAGGTAAATTGGAAGTGATCAAAGAGGAGATGGCAAGAGTGAATATCTACACTTTAGGAATCAGTGAACTAAAATGGAATGCAGAGTTCAAAAGAATAGCACATTTCTCCAAAGAAGATATAAAAATGGCTAACAAACACATGAAAAGATGTTCAACATCACTCATTATCAGAGAAATGCAAATCAAAACCACAATGAGGTACCACTTTACACCAGTCAGAATGGCTGCCATCCAAAAGTCTACAAGCAATAAATGCTGGAGAGGATGTGGAGAAAAGGGAACCCTCTTACACTGTTGGTGGGAATGCAAACTAGTACAGCCACTATGGAAAACAGTGTGGAGGTTCCTTAAAAAACTGCAAATAGACCTGCCATATGACCCAGCAATCCCACTGCTGGGCATATACACCGAGGAAACCAGAATTGAAAGAGCCACGTGCACCCCAATGTTCATCGCTGCATTGTTTACAATAGCCAGGACATGGAAGCAACCTAGATGCCCATCAACTGACGAATGGATAAGAAAGCTGTGGTACATATACACAATGGAATATTACTCAGCATTAAAAAAAAATTCATTTGAAGCAATTCTACTCAGACGGACGAAACTGGAGCCCATTATCCAGAGTGAAGTAAGCCAGAAGCAAAAACAACAATACAGTATATTAACGCATATATATGGAATTTAGAAAGACGGTAACGAGAACCCAACATGCGAGACAGCAAAAGGAACGCAGATGTATAGAATAGACTCGTGGACTTTGTGGATGAGGGAAAGGGTGGGATGATATGGGAGAAGGGCATTGAAGCATGTTAATTGTCATGTGTCTAATCAATTGCCAGCCCAGGATTGATGCTTGGGGCTGGTGCAGCGAGATTTCCTGGGGAGGAGGGAGGAGGGAGGGGGGTTCCGGAGGGGAAGCATATGTAAACCCATGGTGATATCATGACAATGTATGGCAAAAACAATAAAAAAAATAAAATAAAAAAAAATAAATAAAGAAGCAGGGTGACAATAAAAAAAAAAGCAGAGATATTACTTTACCAACAAAGGTCCATCTAGTCAAAGCTATGGTTTTTCCAGTAGTCATGTATGGATGTGAGAGTTGGATTATATTACCTTATAATAGTGCCGAAGAATTGATGCTTTTGAACTGTGCTGTTGGAGAAGACTCTTGAGAATCCCTTGGATTGCGAGGAGATCCAACCAGTCCATCCTAAAGGAGATCAGTCCTGAATATTCATTGGAAGGTCTGATGCTGAAGTTGAAATTCCAATACTTTGGCCACCTGATTAGAAGAAATGACTCACTGGAAAAGACACTGATGCTGGAAAAGACTGAAGGAGGGAGGAGAAGGGGATGACAGAGGATGAAATGGTTGATGGCATCACTGACACATTGGACATGAGTTTGAGTAGGCCCTGGCAGTTCGTGATAGAGAAGCCTGGCATGCTGCAGTACATGGGGTTGCAAAGAGTGTGACATGACTGAGCGACACAACTGTACTGACTGAAACTAAATGAATTAAGTTTTCAGCAATATCATATCTTTCCTTTGTATAAGCCACTAGCGAAGCCCAAATAAGCAACACATGGCTGTTTTCAAACCTAAAAGGTCAGCAAGAAAAGGAGAGAATGTAACATAAACAGTGGTAGTGAAATCACTCCAACTTTTAACCACTGTCAAAGAGGTAAAGGGATGACTTGGAAATACAAGGAGCCATAATTAAACTATGAGCCAGCACCTGCCATTGCTTCCACTGATGTTTTCAGAGCATATAGTATAACCTCTGTAGCCTGAAACTGTTCAGGAGATTTAGAAACAAGATAACCCTTCTATAAGGTACACATTGCTCCTACTAAATACAAGGCTGTGGACACACAAAGGACTGAGGCTCGGAAGGAAAGCTGATCAAAATTATCCCTGAGGCACTGGGATCCTTCATCTCATTTGAAGGATGAAAAAGAGAGAGCAGAAATGACAGACATCCCTCCAAGGTACATTAGACTTTCATAAAGTACACTACTATGGACAAAGGCAAGGGGGGTGAGGGAAAAAGATAGCAAAACAAAGAGAAATTGCCAAAGCACCAACTAGTTAAAGGTTTTTCTCTGTGTGAAGAAAATTTTCAAGAACTCCAAAGTCTAGCTATCATGCTATATATCAGAGAGAAAGATTCTAAACCAACCGACCGAATTGGTTGCAACAGATACAGTAGCTTTTATACAAAGTATAAAGAATTCTATGAAATCTCACCACAGCAAAGAAGCAGATCCTACTTAAACAGAAGCAGTGATTCTGTCTTAATAATTTTTAATGCCAGTGTAGAACTAAATATAAAAAAAGCTGCAACAAAACCCAGATTTCTGGATCTGACTGGCCTCCTCATATAAATATTTTGACATAGATGTTTGCAATTTAGGTGTATGTCATTTTCTGAATACAAACAAATATTTAAAAATTTCCATATTTGTTTGGCATATGATTCTGGCAAATAATAAAAGCAAAGAAGCAGGAAAATGTTAAATACATACACAGAGTAAAAAACAGTCAACAGAAATAAATCCATAAATGGTCAAATTACTGGAACTAGTTTACAAAGAATTTAATGTCATTAGAGAATATATATATGATCTAAGAGAAAATACTGAAAACATATCTTTATTATGTTCACTAAAATTACAGTGAATTTTAACGGTGGAGAGTTCTGACAAAGCCTGGCTCACAGGAGAAGGCAACAGCAAATCACTTCAGTATTCTTGCCTTGAGAACCCCATGAACAGTATAGAAGACAAAAAGATATGACACTGGAAAATGAGTCCTCCAGGTTGTTAGGTATCCATATGCTGCTGGGAAAAGGGAAGAAACAGCTCGAGAAAGAATGAAGAGGATGAGCAAAAGGGGGAACCATGTAGAGCTGTAGATGTGTCTGGTGGTGAAAGTAAAGTCCGATGAAATAAAGAAAAAGATTGTATAGGAACTTAGAATTTTAGGTCCACAAATCAAGGTAAATTGGAAGTGGTCACATAGGGGATGGCAAGAGTGAACACCAACATTTTAGGAATCATTGAACTAAAATGGACTGTAATGAGTGAATTTAATTCAGATGACCATTATATACACTATTGAGGGCAAGAATCCCTTAGAAGAAATGGAGTATCCTCATAATCAACAAAAGAGTTTGAAATGCAGTGCTTGGATGCAATCTCAAAAATGACAATGATCTCTGTTCATTTCCAAGGGAAACCATTCATTATTACAGTAATCCAACTCTATGCTGCAACCACGAATGCTGAAGAAGCTGAAGTTGAACGGTTCTATGATGACCTATAAGACTTTCTAGAACTAACACCAAAAGGATGTCCTTTTCATCACAGGAGACTGAAATGCAAAAGTAGGAAGTCAAGCGATACTTGAAGTTAACAGGAAAGTTTTGCCTTGGAATACAAAATGAATCAGGGTAAAAGCTAACAGAAATCTGAGGGTTGAAGAATTGATGCTTTTGAACTGTGCTGTTGGAGAAGACTCTTGAGAGTCCCTTGGACTGTAAGGAGATCAAACCAGTCCATCCTAAAGGAAATCAGTCCTGAATATTCATTGGAAGGTCTTATGCTAAAGCTGAAATTCCAATACTTTGGCCACCTGATTAGAAGAAATGACTCATTGGAAAAGACACTGATGCTGGGAAAGTTTGAAGGCAGGAGGAGAAGGGGAAGACAGAGGATGAGATGGTTGAATGGTATCACTGACTCGATGAACGTTAAGTCTGAGCAAGCTCCAGGAGTTGGTGATGGAAAGAGAAGACTGGCATGCTGCAGTCCATGGGGTCACAAAGAGTCAGACATGACTGAGTGACTGAACTAAACTGAGAGGCTAACAGAGTTTTGCCAAGAGAAGACACTGGTCATGGCAAACATCCTGTTCCACAACACTAGAGATGACTCTACACATGGATATCACCAGAAGGTGAATACTAAAATCAGACTGATTATATCCTTTGCAGCCAAAGATGGAAAAGCTCTATATAGTCAGCAAAAACAAGACCAAGAGCTGACTGTGGCTGAATTCATGAACGCTTCATTGCCAAATTAAGAGTTAAATTGAATAAAGTAGGGAAAATCACCAGACCATTCCAGTGTGACCTAAATCAAATCCCTCATGATTATATAGTTGAAGTGACAAACAGATTAGAAGGAATAGATCTGAAAGACAGAGTGCTTTAAGAATTATGGACAGAGGTTCATGACGTTGTACAGGAGGTGGTGATCAAGACCAAGACCATCCCCAAGAAAAAGAAATACAAAAATGCAAAATACAAAAAGGTCTCCTCCTGTCTGAGGAGACCTTACAAAGAGCCAAGGAAAGAAGAGAAGCTAAAGGCAAAGGAGAAAAGGAAAGATATACCCATCTGAATAAAGAGTTCCAAAGAAGAGCAAGGAAAGATAAGAAAGCCTTCCTAAGTGGAAAGAAAATAGAGGAAAACAATAGAATATAAAAGACTAGAGATCGCCTCAAGAAAATAAGACATACCAAAGGAACATTTCATGCAAAGATGAGCACAATAAAGGACAGAAATTGTATGGACCAAACTGAAACAGAAGATATTAAGTAGAGGTGGCAATATACAAAGAACAACTATACAGAAAAGGTCTTAATGATCCAGATAACCAGGATGGTGTGATGAGTCACCTAGAGCCAGACATCCTGGAGAGCAAAGTCGGGTGGGCCTTAGGAAGCATTGTTGCAAACAAAGCTATTGGAGGTGATGGAATTCCAGCTGAGGTATTTAGAATCCTAAAAGATGATGCTGTTAAAGTTCTGCACTCAATATACAAGAAAATATGGAAATCTCAGTAGTGGCCACAGGACTAGAAAATGTCAGTTTTCATCCCAATCCCAAAAAGACAATGCCAAATATTGTTCACACTTCCACACAACTGCACTCATGTTACACACTAGCAAGTAATGCTCAAAATTCTCCAAGTGATGTTTCAGAAATACTGGAACCAAGAGATTCCAGATGTTCAAGCTGGATTTAGTAAAGGTAGAGGAACCAGAGATCAAATTGACAATATCCGTTGGATCATATCAAGTGCAAGAGAGTTCCAGAAAACATGTACTTCTGCTTTATTGACTATGTCAAAACCTTTGACTGTGTGGATCACAACAAAAGAGGAAAATTCTTCAAGGGATGGGAATACCAGACCACCTTGCTTGCCTCTTGAGAAACCTGCATGCAAGTCAAGAAGCAACAGTTAGAATCGGTCATAGAACAATGGACAGGTTCCAAATTGGGAAAGGAGTACATCAAGGCTGCATATGGTCACCCTGCTTACTTAACTTATATGCAGAGTACTTCATGCAAAATGCTGGGCTGGATGAAGCATGAGCTAGAATCAAGATTTCCAGGAGAAATATCAATAACCTCAGATATGCAGATAATACCACCCTTATGGCAGAAAGCGAAGAACTAAAGAGCCTCTTGATGAAAATGAAAGAGGACAGTGAAAAAGTTGACTTGTAACTCAACAATCAAAAAATGAAGATCACTACATCTGGCCCCATCACTTCATGGCAAATAGATGGGAAAACAATGGAAACAGTGACAGTCTTTATTTTCTTGGGCTCCAATATCACTGCAGATGGTGACTGCAACCATGAATTTAAGACTGTTGCTCCTTGGGAGAAAAGCTTTGACCAAACAAGAGAGCATATTAAAAGGAGAGAATTTACTTTGCCAACAATTGTCCGCCTAGTCAAAGTTATGGTTTTTCCAATAGTCATGTATGAATGTGAGAGTTGGAACATAAAGAAAGATGAGAGTCGAAGAATTGATGCTTTTGAACTGTGGTGTTGGAGAAGACTATTCAGAGTCTCTTGGACTGTAAGGAGATCAAATCAGTTAATCCTAAAGAAATCAGTCCTGAATATTCATTGAAAGGACTGACGCTGAAGCTGAAACTCCAATACTTTGACCACCTGATGCGAAGAACTGACTCACTAGAAAAGACCCTGAAGCTGGGAAAGACTGAAAGCAGAAGAAGGGGACGACAGAGAATGAGATGGTTGGATGGCATCACCGACTCTATGGACATGAATTTGAGCAAGCTTGTGGAGTTGTTGTGGGGCAGAGAAGACTGGCATGCTGTAGTCCATGTGGTCGCAAAGAGTTGGACATGACTGAGTGACTGAATTGAACAGCCTTCTTTATGGTCAAAATCTCACATTTTGTACATGACTAATGGGAAACCCATAGCTCCTCCTGTATAGACCTTTGTTTGCAAAGTGTTGTCTCTGCTTTTTATTTTGCTAAGTTTGTCATAGTTTTCTTTCCAAGGAGCAAACATATTTTAATTTTGTGACTGTTGTCACCATACACAGTGATTTTGGAGTCCAAGAAAATAAAATCTCTGTTTCCACTTTTCCCCATCTACGTGCCATGAAGTAATCGGACCAGATGCCACGATCTTAATTTTTGAAGGTTGAGTTTTAAGCTAGCTTTTTCACTCTCCTCTTTAACCATCATCAAGTGGCTTTTAGTTCTTCTTTGCTTTCTAAGTATTTCCTGCCTTATCAATAAACAAGGATGTCACAGTCTTCAACGATTCCAGCCCTCTAGGCCAACCAGGAAGGAGAACAATACCTGTGATGTGGCAGCCAGGAGGCTGCAGAAAGCCCATAAGGTAAGCACTGAGGAAAAGTGCAGCGTGCTGGTTCCAGATGGCTGAGAGACATATGAAAGGAATGATTTCAGTGAACCCAGACACTTGTATCTTCCCATATATAGATTCCTTAACTTGAAATACCTAGTTTTAATTCACAAAATTACTTTTGATGTTGATACTACCTGCCCTTTGTTGCAAACTTCTACATAGCTTGATTCCTCCCCCTACCTCCTTGGAGCAGTTCTCTCAGGTCACTTGAGATGCTGCCTCCCAGGTTTGACGTCCTAAAATTTACCACTGAATAAAATGTAATTCTCAACTTCTAGGTTTTGTGTGACTATTTTTTAACTCAACAGAGCACATGATTTGTTCTAGCCTTTCCCCTTTCCTTATTTATAACTTTGTAACTTTCTTCTGGTACAGACAGAAATGAGGGCCTTACTCTCTACAGTAATGTTTATATGCATATTTTCACTTCTATTACACACAAAATTAATTTTAGAATTGTTAATCCATACATTCTAAAGAAGAATTTTACCACTTTAAAACATCGTGCCTGTATACAGTTCTTGACCTTAGCCTTTGGTATCCTGTTAGAACATTATTTTCCCAAGTTACTTAATGCTCCTCTTCCTAAGACCTTTAAAGGTAGTGATTCATTTGTCATACATTTATATTCATCTGTCAAAATCTCCTCTGAACCTTGAGTACTGTCATGTATTGATTTTTTTTAATTTATATTAATTAAAATTTACTCTTTGTAGTATAAAGATCTATGAGATTTAACAAACCATAGAGCCATGAAACCATGAACTGCATCCACCGCTTCAGCTATAAAGTTGTACAGAGCACTTGGTTCACAATAAAACTTTCTGTACTGACCCTTTGCTTTCAATCCCTGACTGCCTCTCAAATCCTAAAAATCATTGATTTTTTTTTCATTCCTATAGCTTTTGATTTTCCTAAAACATCAAGAAATGAAGTATACAACATATCATGTTTAAGGTCTGGGTTCTTTAGAGTAAATTGTTTCTGGATTTCTTTCATATCGTATGCATCAACAGTTTGTCCTTGTTCACTGCAAATTAATATTCTATTGCATAAATGTACCACAATTGTTAGTCCACTGTCTAGTTAAAGGATATCTATATTCTTCCTAGTTCTTAGTGATCAAGGAATAAAGATGATATGAACAATTGTGTCATTGTCTTTGTATAAAAATACATTTTCGTTTCCAATGGGAAGATACTTAAATAGAATAGAATACTTAAATAGCATAGAATCATTGTGTCAAATGGCTGTTGTATGTTTAACTTTCTAAACCGTTGCCAAACTGATTTCCAAAGGAGCTGATCCATTCTGCATTCTTGCCAATGGATAAGAGTGTCAATTCACATAAAATGTGCTGGTCATTATAACTGGCACCAAAGCTATGAAAGACAAGAGTAATATTATGTGCCTTACATTTTGAAAGCCACTCAGTTTCTATATTGTCAGATCAAAAGTGAATGTAGTTAGTAAACTTTTTCAAAAGTATAGTAGGAAGACAAAGTCATACACACAGACACACAAAAATATGTACTCTCTCACATACACAAAAGAGTACACATACAATCTTGTTTCTAAAATGGTTTCTGGGGCTTCAGATAACTTAAAGTAGCTTTTATAACTCAGTATTATTCTAGCTGAACAACTATATTTAATCACTTACTATATATTTGGAATTGAATTGACCATCAGGGTATTCTGATCAATTATATAATTATGTATATCAATTAACATATATATTTTTTCTTATATGTCACATTCCCTCAGTAAAATTATATTAAGTTTCCAAGATACACCACCAAATAATTATGCAAATTACATTATAATAATTATTCTATATACTTGATGAAACCTGAAATACTGATGAAGCATTTGGTTCTGAAAATTATTTACCATAGAATTAAAACTAAACAGACTTTTAAAACTAATTCCTTCCAAGGAATACTGGCAACTCTGTTAAATAAATTCAGTAGTATGTTTTCAATTTTATATTCTATTTATGCATTCCACAAAACAACTGGTAGCTTTTAGGTGAAGGCAATAACTATCTGAAGAGGAAGAAAAAGAAACCTGACATGTAATTTCAGTACCTGACCCATTTTTAAGAATTTTTTCTTTCCTGAAAGATAGGTAATTTATTGTTTCATAACTTATGGCTGTTTACCACCATAATGGCCTTCTGACTGACTTTTTCAATTGTGCATGGTTATTTTGAAAATAAAATCATGTAGTTATGTTTAAGAAAGTAAATCAAACAACCTCAATGTCCGAAAATATTGGTAAATTGGCAAGTGCTTCTTACTAACCTAGTCCTATATTGTAATTTTTTTCAATCATCCTTTCTTAATTTATATCATTATGCCAACATTTCTTCTCATTTAGAACAATCTTATCATACTCTTCTGCATTATTATATATTTACTTATTGCAACTACCCTGGGATGTGCAGGTAGAGTGGAGTAAAGAAATGGGGAAAAATATTGATTTAAGTCTTTTTTGTTGAAAAACAATTTTTTGTTGGCCTAGTTAGGACTATAATCCAACTTCCTTTACACATTATCTGTTTTATTCCTTTAAGCTTGAAATATTCTGAAAAACAGAAACAATAAACAAAATGTATTATAATGCAATTTAGATAAATATTTAAATTTTTAAGAATAATTTGAATACTTCTAATTAAAGTATTAAATGTCTATTTAAAATGCAAAACCCAGCAAATTATATGTAATAATAATATTAACAAAATAATCTTCACTACCATTCAGTCTCTTCTGTGTACCGATACACAAATAGAATTTTGAAAATGACTGACAAGTTGTTTTTCCTGTGATACCCAATCATGAATCTGTCATGTTATTCTTGTTCAAAGATAGTGACAGCAGATGAGAAGAAATTGAATGGCCTCCTAAAAAAATAAAACACACATGACAGATGCCATATGGCTTTTCACCCAATAACTGGGTTGAATACACTTAGAAAGAATTTCAAAAAAGAAGTGGAAAATTATTTCCTAAATGCTCTTGCATTTCAAACAAATATGAAATAAATATTATAATGACCTGATATAATCCTGAACAATAAATTACAAACTAGCTATAAGGAAATGATATAAACTTAATGATAAAACTTTATGTTAAGAATCAAATATGGTAAAAAGTACAGAGACAGGCATAACAACCACAGTATGTCCGTCATTCAAATTTAAAATTTTCAACTATAGCCAGTCATCCACTTGCTCATCTCGTCCCAAACCTAAATTACCCTGAGACAAGTCCAAGAAAGCAAACATTTACATTATTTATCATGTGGTTTTAAAATGTATGTATGATATTTAAAGTAAAATAAAAATATCATAAAGTATTTAATTTAAAAAAAGCTTCTATAAAAATACTATAGAGTTGGTGATGGACCAGGAATCCTGGTGTGCTGCAGTTCATGGAACAGCATAGAGTCAGACAGGACTGAGTGACTGAACTGACTGACTAATGAGAATAAATATGAAAATATCCATTTAAATAATGGAGATTTGACATATTTAATAATTCATATTATAAGAAATATATTTGATAAAATAAGAATGAATTATCCTAGTAAATGACTTTGTAAAGACAAATCATTACTTTTTTAAAAAGACTTCAGTGATTTTTTGATTTTATGCATTTATCATATACGTGAAAATGCTTCAAATATGTCATAGGACTTCTAAACATACATGCTATTTTATAAACAAATGTTCACACACATATATTCTTTTCCATATAGCCCAAAGGTCTACTATATTAAAAATTATAATTATATGAAAGATATTTAAAAGGTATAAGCAATTACATATACACACACACACACAGATTTTTGAAATACTGATTAATGTCTATCAGGGAGTTGCATATAATTATTTGAAGTTTATAAGAAAGTTAAGAGAGTTTAGAATGTATATGAATTGTTGTTGTTTAGTTGCTAAGTTGCATCCAACTCTTTCGGGACCCCATGGATAGTAGCCCACCACACTCCTCAGTCCATGGAATTTCCCAGGAAAAAACACTGGGAGTAGGTTTCATTTCCTTCTCTAGGGGATCTTCCTAACTCAGGGATTAGTCTCCAGTTTCCTACATTTGCAGGCTTATTCTTCAGTACTGAGCCACCTGAGAAGCCAATGTATATGCATATAAAGATGTAAAAGTCATGAGAAAATAGGTAGTATTAATGCTAAAGTCAATGGTAGAGAAAAATTTCTAAGGAGATGAGTACTATGAGAATGATGTAAAAAATGAAAATTTTCAGAAAGATTCCAAGGAAAAACAGAATATAGAAACTGAAATAATCAAAATAGGAAGAGAATCATCACATTACTAAATTCTAAGTGTTAAGAAAATTAAAAGGAAATAAGGGACTTCTACTTAAAATATAAATTTAGTGTTAAAAAAAATTCCCCATCTGCTAACTTTCTATTTAAGTAACACATAGGGGTAGTTGTAAAATTGAACAACAAATATGCTAAGGATGTGACTTTGGAGGAAAACTAAACCAAAATCACAAATGGATGGAAGCAAAAGAATACATTCTTTTGCCAACCAAGAAGCTATTAGAGGATTTCTAATAATCCTTTCTGTATTTGGAAACAATTATTTTCAACAGATAATTTTTAAAGTGGTAAGTTCTGTTATTAACATTGAATTAATTTATCTTTTCCTATTACAGTGTATTATGGTTATTAAATCCTTCTTCAGATTGGATACCTCTAACTCAGTAGTATAAGGAGGGGCCAGACCAGGGAGGTGAAAAGGAAATGAGTCTTGAATTATGAAACATGATAAAAACTGTAGAAAGAGATGGAGATAAAAATATCCTGGAGCTGATGGAATCTACATAGCTTTTTTTAACTGGTAATTTCTAAAAACAGTAAAAGATACTGCCACTTTTCAAAGACTGTTTCCTTTTATGTAAAAACACGAGGACATGAAATCACTAGGATACATTTTGAGCTCAATAAACCTCAAATATATGAAATCAAAGAAAACTTTTCTTAATTAGATGCAGATATGAAATTGTCATGTAAAACAACCCCAGAAATTAATAAAAATTAATGAAAAATTAACCATAATGGGAAATAATAGATGTTAAAGAAATGATTCTTAAAGTGATACTTGCATAAATATATCAATAAATAAATGAATGATTACATTCATTTATTTACTCATAAAATTTGTTTATTCATAAAATAACATATTTATTTATTCATAATAATCCAGATTCCACACTTTGGTTTAAAAGAGTAGTCACATATGTATTACACTGCAGTCACACTGAAAGACTCATTCTTATAGATAATTATTAATTAATACAAGTCTAAAACATCACACTATAGGAATATGTATACTAATATAAAAAACGATATGCAAGCTTTGCTTTTACGTTTTATTTAAAATGTAAGTAAAAAGTGAGTTTTGTTATCAAAACTAACAGCTTGAAAATAGAAACAATTAGTCAGTCTCACCTACAGATACTGAAGCAAAAATCTCAAATAAAATTAACAAAATAAAAATCAGATCCTTGAAACTGTATTACAAGACCAAATAGGCTTCTTACACTGAAAAAAACATAGCTCTATAGTAGGAAACCTAGGAGTATATCTTTCACATTAAGAGAATCACAGAAAAATATCAAAGGATTATCTGCATAGATACTAAAGCTATAATCATTAAAGTTCAACGTTCAGTTTTCATTTATATAGGATTTTTAATAAAATTTGAATGCAGGCTGTGTCCTTACATTTTAACATTCATGCATATGAAACAAAATATAACAGGAAGTGTCCTTTCAAACTACATTTTTAACATTGATTGTAGCTACCTATCAGCATAGATAGACAAGAGAAAATGATACTAAATAATAATTGTTTGTGGTAGGGACAATAATGGCCCCCTCCTAGATGACCATGCCCTATTCTTTGGAAATTGTGACAATGTTACCTGGTAAGGAGAATACAATTTAAAAATGGAAAGAAGATTGCTATTTCACTGACTTTAGAATAAGGAGATCATTCTGGAATATCTGTGTGAGCCCACTGCAACAAGGGTCCTTTGAATGTGAAAGCTGGAGAGAGAAGTTAGTATTAGAATGGATTCAGTATGAGAAACACTTCACTGCCCATTGCTGGCTTAGAGAAGGAATCTGGGCAGCTTCTGCAAAGTGGGAAAGACAAGATGGATTCTTTTGTATAGAATCCAGAAAGGAATTCATACCTATCAACACCTCATTTTAGCCCAGCGTGAATATTTCAGATGTCTGACGTCCAGAACTGTAAGAAAATAAATTTGTTTTACTTATTTAAGTCACTAGAAGTGCGAAAATTTATAAAGCAGCAATAGGAAATTAGCACATAGCGTAAAATTTTCAGAGTTGGTT
This sequence comes from Antilocapra americana, assembly GCA_007570785.1. Lineage (NCBI taxonomy): Eukaryota > Metazoa > Chordata > Mammalia > Artiodactyla > Antilocapridae > Antilocapra > Antilocapra americana. Next base: position 13,756,908 of record ML661902.1, read on the forward strand.
GAAGTGTTTTGTCAACTAGACACTGAATTCACTGGTGAGAAAGCTGTATAAAATGGAAAAATTATAGGAACACTGGAATAATTACAAAGAATTTAAAAAATACTAATGAAGCTATAATTTAGAAACATCAACTGATTTCAGAAAAAAAAAACTAAAGATTGCACTTAGAAAACCGAAAATAATAAATTTATATGATTTTTTAAATATGAGCACATACATAAAACTTAAAAAGATTGATATACTTTTTATCAAAGCCTTAAAGAAATGAAAATATAAATATTCAGGTAAAAATTCAATTTTTTATATATTTACCATATAATCTACATAAGATACTGAATCCAGTAAAAACATATGAAGCTATTATTGTAAACAAGTATAGTGGAGACTATAATGTTACAATATATATGCTGTCCAAGTGTTTTTAATAATCTGAGCACATATACTTTGTACTGAAAACAATTTAGTAAAAGAATAATGCTGTTGCTTGTTGCTGCTTTTGAGTCACTTCAGGCGTGTTCAACTTTGTGCGACCCTGTAGATGGCAGCCCACCAGGTTTCCCAGTCCCTGGGATTCTCCAGGCAAGAACACTAGAGTGGGTTGCCATTTCCTTCCCCAATGCATGAAAGTGAAAAGTGAAAGGGAAGTCACTCAGTCATGTCCAACTCTTAAGTGATCCCACAGACTGCAGTCTACCAGGCTCCTCCATCCATGGGATTTTCCAGGCAAGAGTACTGGAGCGGATCGCCAATGCCTTCTCTGAAAGAATAATGATTATATTTAAATTTAAAAATAATAAAACCAAAAATTTATGTTGTAACATAACTGATTGGAGGATATGATGAGACATAATAGTTAAGAGGTCTTATTTTGTTCTGGAAGAATGAAGAGATACTGAATAATTTTAAAAATAAAGACTGCATGCCAAATAAAGTTTATCGTTATTCCAACTTCTCTCAAAATCTATAATGGTAAATATCAGATATAAGTGTTTTCTAATCAGTAAGGTATTTGGCTCACATGCCTTATACTCTAAAAGAATAATAAATAAAAATGCAATCAAAATAATAAATAATGTTTAAGACTGTGATACATTAAATGACTATAATTACAGGAATTAACTTCTCTGACTTATGGCATTGCACTTAATGATAAGCCTGTACTCACAAAGTCAAAATTTGGGTTAAATACACTTTCAGGTATTGGAAATGAGTTACTACAACAGCCATGAAGCTCAGTTAGACTCTGTAGCTTAGAGGAGAAGAAGAGGAGACTGTGCAGGTGTTCAAGTGAAGGAAAGCATACAGAATCGACTGGTATTTAAGGGCTATATTTGAAGATATGGTGCACAGTATTAACACAAATACAAGAATGCAGTAATAATTCACAGGTATAAAATTATCCTCTCATTTTTTACTATCCATTTCATTTTATTAAAATTGTAATACAAATATGTTATATTGTAATAAAATCTGAAATGTAAGATAAAAGCTAAAAACTTTGTTCTGATAACGAGTGCTTAAAATTTAATATATTTTATTTTTATCAACTGACTGAAAACTTCAAAGTAGTTATAATGACAATTAGAGATTCGACAAACAAAGTATCCATGTATGCCCGTTGTTGTGCATCATCCAGGAAACACTCATAGTCACCTGAAGGAAATTTGTAGACTGCCTGCAGAGTACAAATTATTATAGAACCACCAATGAATATTTTTCATTTTACTTCAGTATTTTTAAAATGTAAGGCAATAACAAAACCCATTACCTCCTAAACTGGGGAAACTAATGATTTTTGGAAATATTTTAAATGCCAAACTTTAAACAAACCTCAGATTTCAAGGCATTCGTATACAATTTCATAGATGAATTTTAATGGTCTAACCATATTTTCATGTATATTGCTATCTTTTTAAATCACATTTCAGATCAATGGTCTGAAAAACTTTATTCTACAAATTTCAGATATTATAATCAGGATTTCAAATGGATCCTTTCAAGGATGTTGAAAGAGGAAATGGAAGCAGTATCATACTCAGAGGTAATACTTCTCCAAAACTAGTAGAATGAATGCTTATGTGATTCTTAAATGTTGTTGTTGTTTTTACTATCTCTTCCCCTTTCTGGTAAGCATTACTAGACATAACTATCAGCATAATTCTTATAACATATACTTTTATGTAATTTTTAAAAGAAATCTCTAGAGAACATTAACATTGCTCATTAATATAGCTCAGAAAATTATAAATAGAAATACCATGTAATCCAGCAATCCCACTTCGGGCTATTTACTTAAGGAACTGAAATCAGGATCTTCAAGAGGTATCTGCACTCCTATGTTCACTTCAGCAGTATTCACAATAGCTGAGATAAGGAAACAATCCAAACATCCATGAATGAATGAATGGGTAAAGAAAATGTGGTCTGTATTGATTATTATTATACAATAAGCTTATCATATTATATGACTGTGCTATATGATTTTATTATTTATTATATCTTATTTTTATGCATTATGTAATATTATGTTACATATTATATAAACTTATTCCAATATGTGAAATATTAATTAGCCTTAAAAGGAAGGAAACAATGCTGTTTAAAACAAAACAGATGAACTTGGAGGCCATTAAACACAGTGTATAAGTCTGACTCAAAAAGACAAATATTGCATGGTTTCGCTTATATGTGTAATTAAAATTAGCCAAAATCATAGAGTCAGAGAATAGAAAAGTGGTTATCAGTGCTGGAGAGACTGGGATACAGGTTGATGTTGGTCACAATACGCAAAGTTTCAGATATGCAAGATGCACAAATTCTTGAGATCTAAATATATAGCATGGTGTCTATAGCTAGCAGTATTGTATTACATATGATAAATCTGCTAAGAGGGTAGATCTTCCAAGCCTTCTTATCGCAAAATAAAGAAGAAAAATAAAACAAAAACTATGTGAATGTGATGTATATATTTTGATTATGTGAACATTTCACAATGCACACAAATCAAAATATCCACTGTACACCTTAAATATACACAATATGTATATGTCAATTATACCACAATAAAGCTATTAACACAGAGCTGAGAATGTCAATAAACTGTGTTTTATTTATTAGCTAGTTGACAATTTTTCCATGGAGTTGAAAAGATTCAGACACAACTGAGTGACTGAACTGAACTGACTGACAATTTTCCAGGTTATTCTCACTTTATAGAAGTCTTATTTCCATAATTTAAAAAGATAATGGTATTCTATTACAAGTGATAGGCTCTATCTGCCATTAATAAATAAAAAAGATATCTAATATTATTCTTATATAATGCCAAATATAATCTGAAAGACCAAAAAAGATATATCTAGGAAATATGTTTGTCAATTTCTATTACTTTCTGGATGAAACACATTTTGAATGCTTGATCACTCATCATATATGATTTTATTATGCTTCATTTTTATAATACAGAAGAGACTACAGAGAATTAAATGTTATCTTTAGTAGAGGATTCAAAATTATTTTTAAAATTATAACACTACAAATATCTGCCTTTTTCTAATATAAAACTTAGCTGTTAACTTCAAAAGTCATATCTTGAACCTGCAGTTTTAACTGGTTTAACTTGGAGAACTTTAAGTGCACCATTGTCACCTAACAGATATATAGATTCTTTGTGCTAAATAATAGTTTTATTTTAAATGAAAGAAAATAAGGTTAATCTTAGTTTTTAATAAAGCTTAAGTTGTAGGAGCAACAAAGTTTTAAAAATTAACTTACTTAAAAGAAATGAGTGAAATAAACAACTGATTTTAAGGGATTTTAAGACTGTGGAAAAAGGTGAGAAAAAATAAAAACTTCAAGCTCAGTATGTACAAAAAACATAAAATACTCCAGCACAGAGCTAAATGTTTGATGACTTGAGACAAATAATCAAATGGTGACACTTTTGTTTATTTTTTCCCTATTACTTGATTTTTAATATAAATTAATTGCAACAGTATTTCAATGTGCACATTACTAAAACTGAAGCAAAGCTAACATGTTGATAAATACATCAGTGTTTTCCCTCTATCTCAGAAATAATTAATCTATCTATATACTTTAATCAAACCTTTGCTTATAAAAGGCTTTACTGTGAGTCAAATTTTCTTGAGAGGATTAAAAAATGATCTGTTTACATATATAAACAAGGTATAGAACTAAAAATTCCCAAACTGAATTTCATTTTTACTGTTTAAATAGAGTGAAAACATCTTGATGCACGGTAACTTACAGTGTTAGTGCACTTTATAGTATTTCATTATGAACAGAATGTTTTCATTCAATTTTCTGAAGAATTTTTTTGTTTAAATTATTAATCAGAACAGAGCCTTAAATTTGCTCTTTATTCTTATATTACTAGACTCTCCATACAATTCCTTTACTATACATTGCATTTATAAAACCATTTTATGAAATCTGAATATTTCATAGTAGTAGTTTCATATCATTTGTAAAAGCAATGAAGCTGAACAGGCATCTCAGGGACTCAATTTCATGTTTTCTTTTTAAAACTCTATCAATATATACATTATTAAAAATCTATTAAATTATAAAACAAAAGACTATCATATTTAATATCCTAGACGGTAAAGAATATGCATGCAATGTAGGAGACCTGGGTTCTATCCCTAGGTAGGAAAGATTCCCTAGAGAAGGAATGGCAACCCACTCTATTATTCTTACCTGGAGAATTCCAGAGACAGAGGAGCCTGGCAGGCTATGCAGTCAATGGGGTGGCAAAGAGTTGGAGATGACTGAGCAACTAATACTTTCACTTTTCATTTAGAATGAGAAAGGGTATCTCTATAATTATATGAATTTCATGCTTTTTTATATTTTTTGTCCAATGTAACAAAGTATTAAGCAACTACTTAGACAATATTGCTGTATTTATACAGAAATAACTGACAAAATATTTGTGCAAAAGTAGTAGAAAAAAGCAATTGCTTTACTTTGAGGATTGTGACGTCATTAAAAGTATATTGAAAAAATGTTGTTTAAAAGTGAAAAGCAAATTTAATTTAAATAAATTTAAACTACTGAAGAGTAATGACAATACTAATAAACAGAAACACTCATTGCAGTGGTACTAGTTCCTTTAAATATGTATATATACACATATAAATATGCACACACAAACACATGTCTATATATTTCAGTGTATACACACACAGTGATAATGTATAATATTATTAAATTATTAATGAGTATGAACATCTATGTAAGTTGTTTTTACTCTATAAGCCAAAAGTAAAGATATCCCATTTACAGGTATCATTATCACTGTGATAAATTAGAGCTGAAATTAAAATCAATTCACATTGCAAGTTCAATCACCATCAAACTTTTAATAAGGCATCATTAATTTATCACTAGATGAGTCATCTGACATCAGAATAGCAAAAATGCTAAACGTATTAATATGTCCTTTAGACTGCCTTATTATTAATACAATAAAGTCATCCTTGTCTTAGTTTATTTAATATTCTAGAGGTACACTCTCACCTGGTTTTTCTTTTTATTTATTTTTTAATTGAAGGATAATTGCTTTACAGAATTTTGTTGTTTTCTGTCAAACCTCAAAATCAATCAGCCATAGGTAAGGGTTTTCACCTGGTTTTGAGTGAGTAGCTTATCATTTACATAAATCAAAGGTGAATACTGAGAGAAGTCAGAAGACACAGCCAACAAAGTGTACGGAATCAAGTCAGGAACCACACTGAGTGACTTGACTTAAAACTATAGGACGAACTCCAGGAGTCACTATAATAGACCATTCACATTTATCAACACAAGAGGCAAAGAAGGTGGTGTTTTGGGTCAGTCCTTGGCTGTTGACAGTCCTTAAAACAAGTTAGATCACTGGCACATATGATCTGAACGTCTCAGTAAAGAACAGGTGCTTAACTGTCAGGTTGGTGGGAACAGAGGTGGAGCATTACCAATGTCTCTGACAATACTGTCATAGCAAACGGTATGACACACAGAAGCACGGTATCACCCTCATATTTTGTCACAATGTGAGTACTAAAATGTTAATACAAATATTTTAATTAGGTCCCATTTGTTTATTCGTGTTTTTATTTCCAATATTCTGGGAGGTGGGTCATGGAGTATCCCGCTTTGGATCATAGCAGAGAGTGTTTTGCCTATGTTATCCTCTAGGAGTTTTATAGTTTCTGGTCTTATGCTTAGATCTTTGATCCATTTTGAGTTTATCTTTGTGTATGGTGTTAGAAAGTGATCTAGTTTCATTCTTTTACAAGTGGCTGTCCAGTTTTCTCAGCACCACTTGTTAAAGAGGTTGTCTTTTCTCCATTGTATATTCTTGGCTCCTTTGTCAAAGATAAGGTGTCCATAGATGCGTGGATTTATCTCTGGGCTTTCTATTCTGTTCCATTGATCTATGTTTCTGTCTTTGTGCCAGTACCATACTGTGTTAATGACTGTGGATTTGTAGTATAGCCTAAAGTCAGGTAGGTTGATTCCGCCAGTTCCATTCTTCTTTCTCAAGATTGCTTTGGCTATACGAGGTTTTTTGTATTTCCATACAAATTGAGAAATTATTTGTTCTAATTCTTTGAAGAAGACCTCTGGTAGCTTGATAGGAATTGCATTGAATCTATAGATTGCTTTAGGTAGTATACTCATTTTCACTATATTGATTCTTCCAATCCATGAGCACGGTACATTTCTCCATCTGTTTGTGTCCTCCTTGATTTCTTTCATCAGTGTTCTATAGTTTTCTATATACAAGTCTTTTGATTCTTTAGGTAGAAATACTCCTAAGTATTTTATTCTTTTTGTTTCGATGGTGAATGGGATTGTTTCCTTAATTTCTCTTTCTGATTTCTCACTGTTAGTGTATAGGAATGCCAGGGATTTCTGTGTGTTGATTTT
>ML661902.1:13768846-13829446 GCA_007570785.1 Antilocapra americana
GGTGAGAGCGTAGCTCATTCCCAGGTTGCAGGAAACACTGGTACGGAAGGGCAGCACTGAGAGAAGGCAGGAGACAGGCAATGAAGCCTGCGAACTCAGCGTACCACGCGGCTGACTGGGCTTCAAACTGCAGACGTCTCCACGGGCCCGCCTGGGCAGTGGCTGTCCCTGGGCCTCCACTCGCCACAGCGCTCTCAGGAGGAACGGCAGCCGGCTTGGCCTTCTGCGGCGGGCTGTGGTGACAGGGCACCTTGACGGGTCACGTTCCGCCGGCAGGTGGAGGGCAGCAGAGCCTTGCTCACGTGCCTGCGCTGGCAGAAACACACGTTCCTACTAAACGCTGCAGGCCCTGCACAACCGCTCGTCAGAGCCGCGACGTAGGCTCGCGAGACCCGCGAACTGGCCGCTCAGTCCCGCGATAAGAAGTGGGTGAGAGTCGGAATCTGCGAGGCGCCCCTCAGAGAAGAGGGGAAAGGGCCGAGGGTGCGCTTGTACGCTTCTTCAGGTACATTTTTTAGGTAACGTACACACACTTCCATGAATGAGGGGTTTTATACTACCCAAGGTTTACGCGCAGCAGCTTCATTTCAGAAAACCATTTTAAAGAGGTAATTTTTAAAAGCATAGATATATATGTCAGAAGGCGTTGACACCGTGCTTACATTTGAATGCCCCATGAATATTGAATACTTAAATATTATGTCATTGTCATCATGCCTGTGTACTGTAATTTTTACAATGGAATTATATGCAATACAAATGACATTTACATGGAACTCTTAATGCCACCAGAACCTTCTAAGCATTTAATGTTCATTGAGAAATTTAAAGTGACTCAGTGGCAAGGAAACTGCATGCAGTGCAATAGAGGCAGCAGATTAGGGTTCCATCGCTGGGTGGGGAAGATCCCTTGGAGGAGATCATGTCAGCCCACTCTAGTATTCTTGCTGGAAAAATTCCTATGGACAGTCGCAAAGAGTCCATTAGGACTGAAGCGACTCTGCACTGAACACACAGGTAAAAATTAGAATTTGTTAATACAATGATGTATTAAAAATGTGCATATTTATAGACATGCATATGTATAGATACAAATATATGTTCAAATAATTACATATTTCCATTCAATATTAATTTGTCAAAAATGTAATAATTTCCTATTAATTTAAGACATTAAGAGAACATTTTATTTCTCAAATGACTCCAAAATGTGCTCTGGGACTTGCATTGGAAATGTAAATGTCTAAATTGTTTTCTATACAAATAAAAATCAATAATTTAACAACTAATAAATGAGGTAAACTATATTTAAATAATAGGAAGATGACAAATATTGTTTCAATACTTTATTCCAATTTTATTTTCAATGGTTTTATTTTATAAATCCATTTTAAATGTTAAACATCATCAAAACTGCAAAATTTATAGTCTTACATTCATGTTGCTACTTCAGTAGTGAGTTGTTACTCAAAGATACATAGATGCACACATATATAATTTTTGAGATGATCACCAAACTATTTCTTCAATTGTTACATGACAGTTCCTTCTTAGAAACAAATAAAGCACTATTTCCATTTCTTTCTGTTCCGAACAGGTGAAGATGACAGTAAAATCAATAAAGAGAATTTTAAGGTCAGGATAAAGAACACTCCCAGTTCAGATCTTAATTTCAGGAACAATTTGCCAGGACATCTGTGTGGTCTCTTCATGGAGCTTTAGCAAATCTGACAGCTAATGAATTATAAAGCAAGATTAGAGACTGGCCAGAAGCGCTAGCCAAGGAGAATTCATCTGTTGTGTCAACATGTTTCAGTATATTCATTTTCTTAGGCCTGAAACACATTCACCTAGTAAATCACTGTTTATCTTTAAGCTCAAAAAGGAAATCAAACATGACATGAACAATTATCAAGATATTCTCAGAGAAATGGATTCCCAAAAAAGAAACATGAAAGTAAATTAGAACTATGGTGACATCTGAGATTTCCCTGTTTTTTGACTAAATTGTATGCAATGTCTAAAGTCACTTTATTTTGAAATCTCAGACAGAAATAGAAAGCTATCACCAGAAACAAAGTGTATGTAAAATGGTCATGATTTTAATATGGCTATTATGTATATACAAAATTGTAGATTATGAATTAAGAATGCAGAGTTTAAGGTAACATTATTATAAGTTAAATAGGAAAATTTGGCTGATTAAAAAATTAATATTCTCCATTCTTAGTAATTCAGAAATGTTTTTTGACCTAGTTAAAACTCCTATTTTATAAAACCCTGGATAAAGTAAAACCAAACAAAAGCTTGTTACTGTCAATCAAGTATTTCCAGCGTTATATTCTGTAAAAATAAATGTACATATTATAACTTATTGTGGTGAACATTTTAAGTGTTTAGAAATAGTGAATCAGTATGTTGTATAACAGGAATTAACATAGTGTGTAAGCCAGTAATATTTCACAAACAAACTCATAGAAAAAGAGATCAGATTTGTGACTACTAGAGAAGGGAGCAGGGGAATTAGATGAAGGTGGTCAAAAGGTCCAAAATTCCACTGGGGATGCAATGTGCAGCATTATTATCATTAATACTGCTGTATGTTATGAAACTTGTTAAGAGAGTAAGTTCTAAGAGTCTCATCACAGGAAAAAATTTTTATTTCACTTCTTTAACTGTGTGTCTTCTGAAATGATGGGTATTTACTAAACTTACTGTAATCATTTCATGATAAATGTAAGTCAAATCATTATATCATACACTTTAAACTTATACAGCACTATATGTCAATTATATCTCCATAAAACTCAAAATAAAAGAACATTGAAATAAATGAAGAAACTTTTGGTTTCTAGTCTGATATGTAATGAACTTGGAAGTTGCCACTGTATCATAACAAGTAAAAACCTCTACAAACTAAAAAATAAATCTTCTTAGATCTGGAAATAAAGTTATATCACAGTACAAATAGCTGCCTCCAAATTTGGAGAGGCAAACAGAATCCAACTTACTGGAGCAGCAATTTACTAGAAGAAACCACAGCAGGAACCACTGCTGAGTAGAAAAAAAATCTAATCTTTAATTAATGAATTGCCAGAAGTTCAGTTGCAAAAGCCTAAAAATCAAAAATGCCTAGAGAGCCCAGTCATAGAAGGACCCCACACTTTTTTGAGTTTAAACAGCAAGAATTTGGCCAAGTTATAAAATGAATATCAGATTTTTTTTCTTTTACTTCTATGAGGAGGAGGGGAATATGAAGCATTCTAATTTTGTCAGGGCATTCTGTTCTTCATAAGGTCTGGACTCAGGAGAAACAGTTTTTCCAGGATCCAAACTGATGGGATTTAATCGGATTCTAACCAACCTGGGAAAAGAGAAAGACCACTCTGAATGTCTTTAGCCTTCCAGACAAAGGAAAGAAATGCCCAACTTCAGTCCATTCTCACCATCCTCTCCCACCTAAATAAGTGTGGACTGAAAAGCACTTGTGAAGTTCACAGTAGAGAGGCACAGTCTCATTAAAAGATGAAGAACTCATCATAGAACTCTCTAGAACATGTCATATCTCCCAACAGCTTACCACTACATTGTTCAAGGTGTACTTATAGCACGTTTTCCTAGCATATCATGTCCATTTATCAAGAAAAAATACATGCCAAAAGAAAAAAATTGTTTTGAGAGACAAAGCAAGTATCAGAACCACTGTCAGTCCGACAGAAATATTGGTATTATCAGACTAGGAATTTGAAAAAGCTGTACTAAGAACTATAATGGATAAAATACACAGCACAAAAGAACATATGGAAAATCTAAATAGATAGATGTAACTTCTAAGAGAATCAAAAAGAAACACCAGTGATCAAAACCATTATAACAAATGAAGAATACTTTTAATGGACTTATAAAAAGTTAGTTGGATAGGCTGAGAAAAATTCATTGAACTCCAGATAGCTAAGTATAAACTGTCAAAAGTAAAAAACAAAGAAAAAGGAATCAATAGTACATCAAAATAGACAACTGTGAAATGTATAACATGTATAATGAGAATAACAAAGGAGAAGAAACAGAGGAACTAACAGAAGAAATATGTGAAGCAATAGTGATAGGAAATATTAATATTAATGTCAGAAATAAAGCCATAGATTCAGGAAGCTCAAGAACACTATCAGAATAAATATCAAAATATTAATACTACTTATTATTTTAAAACTGCTGAATATCAAAGATAAAAAAAAATCATAAACAAAGGCAGAGAGAAAAAAAATCCGCACATAAACAAAGATAAGAATTATATCTGACTAATCTACGCAAACATGAAAATAGTGAAGTGAAATATTGAAAATGTTGAGAGACAAACTCTAAAACCAATAATCCTATATACCATGTGAAACTATCCTTCAAAAGGGAAGAAAAAATTTTTTTTCTGACAGATATAAATAGAAAATGTTTTGCCCAAGACAGCTACCCTGCAAGAAATGTTAAAAAGAGTTCTTTAGAGAAAATGAAAATTACATAGGCCAGAAATTCAGATCTGAAGATGGAAGAGCATTAGAAAGTAAGTAGGAAAAGGTAAAATATTTTGTTCTTAATCTAAATATTTAAGCAGTTTGAGCAAAATAGCAATAGCACTAATGTATTTGATTATGTATGTTTTATAAATATATCTGAAAATTTAAATAATATATTATTCTGTTGGTGTCATAAGGTACTTACACTCCTTCTGAAACAGTATAGAGTTATATTAAAGTTCATGTGGATTAGTTGTAACTAAATATATTTCAAAATCTAGGGAAACCATTAAAAAAAGTAAAAAACAAGATATACAATTGATACACCAAGGAAGGGAAAAAACTGAACCGTATAAAAATGCTTAATTAAAATCACTAAAGGAAGAAAAGAGCTAAAGGCAAAATAAGAGCAAGGAAAAGCAGGGATGAATAAAAAACAGTAACAAGTATGATAGAGATTTGCCCAAATATAATAGTAATTACTTTAAACATCAATGTTGTAAATCTACCAGTTAAGAGACAGAGTTTATTAATGTGGGTTGAAAACAAAATCCAAGTATATGTTGTCTACAGGAAATTGAAGTTAAATATAAAGACAGGTATAAATTAAAAGTAAAGTAATGGAGAAAGATATAATATGTTAACAAGAAACGGAAGAAAAAAAGATTAGGTTACTTAATATTAGACTGCAAAGTAAGCAGAGATTTCAGGGATAAAGAAAGGCATTACATAAATGATAAAATTCTCCAAGAAGACACAACAATCTTTAACATGTATGCCATTTGCAATGAGGTGTCAAAATGTATGCGGTAAAAACTGATAGACCAGTGAGAGAAATAGATGAATCCACTATTAGAGTTGGAAGTTTTAACAGCTTCCTCTCAGAAATGAACAAATTCAACAGGCAGAAAATCAACAGTTCAGTTCAGTTCAGTCCCTCAGTCGTGTCCAACTCTCTACAACCCCATGAATTGCAGCACGCCAGGCCTCCCTGTCCATCACCAACTCCCGTAATCTACCCAAACCCATGTGCATTGAGTCGGTGATGCCATCCAGCCTCTGTGTCCCCTTCTCCTGCCCCCAGTCCTTCCCAGCATTAGGGTCTTTTCCAATGAGTCAACTCTTCACATGAGGTGGCCAAAGTATTGGAGTTTCAGTTTCAACATCAGTCCTCCCAATGAACACCGAGGACTGATCTCCTTTAGGATGGACTTGTTGGATCTCCTTGCAGTCCAAGGGACTCTCAAGAGTCTTCTCCAACACCACAATTCAAAAGCATCAATTCTTCAGTGCTCAGCTTTCTTTATAGTTGAACTCTCACATCCATACACGACTACTGGAAAAACCATAGCCTTGACTAGACAGACCTTTGTTGGTAAAGTAATGTTTCTGCTTTTCAATATGCTATCTAGGTTGGTCATAACTTTCCTTCCAAAGAGTAGGCGTCTTTTAATTTCATGGCTGCAATAACCATCTGCAGTAATTTTGGAGCCCCCCAAAAATAAAGGCTGACACTGTTTCCACTGTTTGCCCATATATTTGCCGTGAAGTGATGGGACAGAGGTTCATGAAATTGTACAGGAGGCAGGGATTAAGATGATCTCCATGGAAAAGAAATGCAAAAAAGCAAAATGGCTCTCAGGAGGCCTTACAAATAGCTGTGAAAAGAAGAGGAAAGCAAAGGAGAAAAAGAAAGATATTCCCATCTGAATGCAGTTTCAAAGAATTGCAAGGGGAGATAAGAAAGCATTTGCATTGCATTCCTCAGTGAACAATGCAAAGAAATAGAGGAAAACAACAGAATGGGAAAGAGTAGAGATCTCTTGAGGAAAATTAGAGATACCAAGGGAACATTTCATGCAAAGATGCGCTCAATAAAGGACAGAAATGGTATGGGCCTAACAGAAGCAGACGATATTAAGAAAAGGTGGCAAGAATACACAGAAGACCTGTACAAAAAAGATCTTCATGACCCAGATAATCATGATGGTGTGATCACTCACCTAGGCCCAGACATCCTGGAATGCGAAGTCAAGTGGGCCTTAGAAAGCATCACTACGAACAAAGCTAGTGGAGGTGATGGAATTCCAATGGAGCTATTTCAAATTCTGAAAGATGATGCTCTGAAAGTACCACACTCAATATGCCAGCAAATTTGGAAAACTCAGCAATGGCCACAGGACTGGAAAAGGTCAGTTTTCATTCTACTCCCAAAGAAAGGCAATGCCAAAAAATGCTCAAACTACCGCACAATTGCACTCATCTCACACGCTAGTAAAATAATGGTCAAAATTCTCCAAGCCAGGCTTCAACCATACGTGAACCGTGAACTTCCAGATGTTCAAGCTGGTTTTAGAAAAGGCAGAGGAACTGGAGATTAAATTGCAAACATCCGTTGGATCATGGAAAAAACAAGAGAGTTCCAGAACAACATCTATTTCTGCTTTATTGACTATGCCAAAGCCTTTGTGTGGATCACAATAAACTATGGAAAATTCTGAAAGAGACAGGAATACCAGACCACCTGACCCGTCTCTTGAGAAACCTGTATGCAGTGTTCTGCAGTGAAAAAATTTGTCAAAAATTAATACCTTTTTATTTGTGAGAGTCATTTTCTAAACTTTAAATTCTGTTTTCTCTTTATCATTATTTCAAAATCAACCTCTTTTTCAAGCTGTATCTTTGCAGTTCCTTAAGATATGACTATATAAATCCTATTGTATTAGCAGATTTTGTATATAATTGTAAATGTGTTTAAAAAGTGTTAAAATCCTGAAACTAGCATAATTTTGTCCAAATTACATATAACTATGATTTTACTTTTATTTTAGTTCTTACAGTAGTACTCTGGTATGATTTGACCTGCATGCCTATCCATTATTCACAATAATTATTTAAAAAAATATATGACCACTAATGTTCAACCAGCAGGTTTTCCCTGATTGTTGTCTAGTTCATTAACTGTAAAACAGGAGTATCGTCTCCTAGAAAAAGGAAGCATTCTCTGATACAGCAGTATAACCAAATTTTTTAAATGTGTAAAGAGATTTCAAGGTATTTCTGTTAGAGCATTACCTTAAATCTTACCTTACTGCTTTCAATCTTCCCAGTAATCAGAGAACTTATAAAATTTTGAATAATTTTCTAATTATAGTTTTGCCTTTTTGTTTCATTTTATTCTATTTTGCATAAGTTTCTCCTTCTTTACAGTTTCTCCTAAACCCCACATGACTTTAAGCTTTTCTACTTAGCATTATATAGAAAAGTTAAAGCATAAAAGCACATGGCTTTCTGAAATCAGATATACCTATATATGTCTCAGTTCAACAGTTGGTAGATATGTAAGACTGAGCAAATTGAAACTGCATTTATAAAATAGGGACAGAATTCTATGGCTTTATTGGAATTCTCAGAAACAAAGATGTGTATTTCTTACAGTGGGAACTCAGCAAATGTTTTTTAAAGATTGAGTTCATATCACTATCATATCACTTCATATCACTGAAGAGCTGTTTTGTTAAATCCCTCTAGGAGCAGCTAAGGTGTGATGGTTTTTCAGAGCAGACATTTAAAGAATAAAATTAAATATGAGAGATGTACTCTCAAGCACAGCCTAAAATGAACTTTAATCATGAACTCATTCTGTATGGGATTAAACTGAGGCATGGAAATTCTTATATTCAAAATGATTTATTTGTGTTAACTTCATTAATTTTTAGACACATTTTTGCAATCTTCCTGTGAATAAACAGGTTAAACATCATTTAACACAAGACATGTGGAAAAGAATTAAGGGCTTTGTGATCCTGGGAAGATCCAGAGCACCAATTCTTCTGCCTTGTGGAAAGAAAACTCTCAGCAGGTACACCCTTGGGATGGAAAGTTTATGCTACTTAGGTTTAACTTTACTCCTGAACCATGAGTGCACATGGCTTTGTCTCTCCAGTCCTAGTAGAGCTGTAGGAGCAATGTTCAAACTCAGATTATCAGGTTAATAGAGCAGATTTAACAGACATTTGCAAAAACTGTCCATCTTGCTCAAATTACATTATCTCTATATTTTTAAGTTTACGCATTTTTTATAATGTTCACATTTCTTCCCTGAAATTGTGGGTCAAGGGAATAGGTTCCCTCCTTGTCTTATTAACTTTCAGGAATCAGAGGAAGTGTGACAATCTAAGTATGTTTAATGCAACTGTTTTATATAATATCACTTGGAGAGATCAGTTTAATTTAAAAAAAATTCTGTCTGGGTCATCTTGACCAGCATAACATTATTTTTGATTCATGACACATAATGAGCCAAAATATACTTGCTGTAAGAATGTTAAACGTTAAAATGACCTTGGCTTGTCTCTTACCAAGGAAACCATCTGTAGAGGAATTCTGCCATATGCAAACTGGTATAAGAAGCTTCAACACCTTATCTTTTCCCAAATGAAAATTTTCCCAAATGAAAATTTAGATGATCATAAATAAACCTTAAAGAAAAATATTTTATACTCTCAAATTTTCTTAAAAACTATTTGTGTGTGTGTATATATATATTAGTATAAAGAGCTGTAAATATACCCAAGTAACAGAATAAATACAATTTATTCCTATACTAGACCAATTAACCTTGGGAATTTCTTCCAAGTGTAGAAGACTATAATCCTTAACTGTAACATATTACTTGGAGTTTTAACAGGACCATGAAAATGTTGCTATCAAATCCTGGAATGGCTGGCTTATTTTCCCATGTTTTTCTTTGACTTTTTTATTGTGAGATTATTTTTATGGAAAATTAAGGCAAATGACTCAAGGCAATCAAATAGTCAAGTTTTTAGTTTCTACCTGAATACTGTTGAGAGAAATAGTACATTTTGCAATGTAAGATCATAACTATAGTTATGAAAAGTTAGCTACATCTTCTGTTTTTATTTTTGTATTTAAACAAAAGGAAAAGCATACCTTCTAGTTTTAAGTAACACTTAAAAAAATCGTTTACACTCTAATGTATACCTCTTTAAAAATATTTAAGATGTAAAGGAATTTACAAAAATCAAATATTTTATCTAAAATATAAGTGATATTTTTTTTTCTTCAGGAGGCAAGGAATTTGAAGTTATTTAAAGAAAGCATCAGTTATCATCTGATTTTTTATGATGATTCTATGCTGTGCTCAGGTGCTCAGTCATGTCCAACTCTTTGCCACCCCATGAACTGTAGGCTGCCAGGCTCTTCTGTCCATAGAATTTTCCAGGCAAGAATTCTAGAGTGGGTTGCCGTTTCCTACTCCAGGGTATCTTCCCAACCTAGGTATCAAACCTGGGTCTCTTGTGCCTCCTGCATTGGCAGGCAGATTCCGTACCATTGTGCCACAGAAATTTTATGCTGTAATAATTGAGTATTGTGGTTATTTTTGAGAGTAAATTTTCACCATAACTTTTAATAGAAGCCATATCAGTTTGGAAACAGTGAGCTTTTTTGAAGTTGCCCATTATCATATTGAGAAATACCGTTAAGAAATAATTTGTCTATTATTCTTAATTTAGTGAAACTTATAGGGAATGACTGTTGGCATTTGTACAGTGCTTTTCCTGCATCAGTAGAGATGATCATATATTTTAATATATTTAGTCTGTTAGTGTGGTGAGTTGCATTCATTGGTTTCAAAATGTTAAATCAACATTGAATTCCTGTAATAAACCACACTTGGTTGTAACATTTTATCAATTTGTATTATTACTGGATTTAAAATTTTAAAGAATCTTTGCATCTATACCCATGAGTTTGTAGTTTTCTTTTCTTGAAATCACTTTTCATTGGATTGCTTAATCAATTTACATTTAATGGATATATTAATATATATATTTTTAAATATAGCACATCAATAATTACTTTCTGTTTCTGTCATCAGTTTTCTCTTTCTTAGTTCCCTCTTCTGGATTGATTACTTTTTATTATTTCATTTCAGATATTTATTGGCTTCTTAGCTATAGCTCAGGTTTACATTACTCATCTTTAAGTTAGCACCATATATTTTCATGAGATACTGTAGAGCCTCACATGTGGTATAAGCACATTTTCTGCTACTGCCCATTTTACTATTACACACTAGCTTTCCTGGTTCTTATTTCAGAACAATGGCAGACTTATTAGTAGCATAGTATCCATGCTTCAACTTTAAAGATAAAGTATACATGCAATTGGTAGAATTCCCCTCCCCAATAAATGTATCTTAACCTGAATATTTCTTTGTGGGAAGAGTTTTAACCTCAAATTCAGTTATTTTAATAAATATAAAAACATACGTGTTATTTTTATTTTGGGTGAATTTTGGTACCTATGTCTTTCAAAAAAATTATGCATTTTATCCATACTGTTGAGCTTTTTGACATTAAATTACTGTAATATTAACATATCATTTTAATATCTGTAGATATTCTATTTCTGAAACTTTTTACTATGGCTTACTATATAGTCTTCTAGATAGAAGTTCATATGTACTAGAGAAGAATATACATACTATCACTCCACCTAATATATATTGGGTAGGGTGTTCTAGAAATGTAAAATGCATTACTTTTGTTGATAACATTGTTCAAATCTTCTATATCTTTACAGATTTCTCTCCACCTATTCTATCGATTATTGAGAGGAATTTAATTCCATGACCAAAAGTGTGGGTTTGTCTATTGATATTTTTTCCTTTACATTCCTATCCGTATTTGCTTCATGTATTTTGAAACTTTGCTATTAGAGTCATTAACACAATTCTTAACGTCTTTTCAATAAATTGAAGCCCTTATCAATTTATAAATATCCTTTCCCTACTTTGTTCTTAAATCCACTTTGTTTGCTATGAAGTCAATTAATCCAGCTTTCTTTGGGTTGTATATACTTTTTCATTCTTCAAATTTTAAAGCCTTTTTACTTTTAAAATAAGATGAGGCTTCTTATAAACATCATACAGTTGGATTTTGCTTTTTTATCTCTCTTGATAACCTCTGCCTTTTAATTAGGTTTAGGACATTTAAACTTAATCTGATTATTTATACATTTAGAGGTGATGGGCTGTGCTGAATTCTATATCATGGGGATAAAAGTCATATCTTCAGTGTGGGAAGAGAAAGCTAGAAGTAATATGGATCAGAGATACAGCCTAGCGGTCATATCTGGCCTGGACTTCTATGTGAATGTGAAATATATTTTACAATTTTTATTTTCCTATGTACCTATTATAACTGAATATAAATTATATGCATATCCTAACAATATAGCATTGCTCCTTGACTAGAGCTGTGACAAATTTATTTGATATCTTATTAATGTTTTAGTCAAAATTAGGTTGGTGTGAATCTGAGCTATGATGAATTATCAATTATATAGAATTGTAAAAATTGAAAGTAATCATCTGTATCCCTTTATTAAGTCAACTACTATGAGCAATTTAGTTAATATATGCAATGACACTATTTATGATACTTAAAGAATTGTAATGACCCTTTTCTATGGTTTTGTTTGTAGTATAGACATTCAATAAATATTCCCTATAAGGAGTGTATTGACATCAAAGTTTTTGTACTAAAGATTTAAAATTAGAAATAAGAATTTCAAGTGTGTTCCCCTAAATAGTAATTTGCATGCATTTTGGCATATTTTTCAGAGCTGCATCTTAACTTTTATGTAATACTGTCATAGAATGAACACAATGGCTTCCATTTTAATTATAGAACAATAAAATATTTTCACTTTAGAGTTTATAGCAATATCCATATTATATGGTGGTGCCAGACCAATTCAGTTCTGTTCAGTTGCTCAGTTGTGTCCGACTCTTTACGACCTCATGGACTGCAGCACGCCAGGCCTCCCTGTCCATCACCAACTCCTGGAGTTTACTCAAACTCATGTCCATTGAGTTGAAGATGCCAGAATAAGTGGTGCCAGAATAAGACATTTCTAATTTTGAATAAAATAAATAATTTTAACTTTTTCTTTTTCTGTTTTTTCTTTGTTATTTTCTAAAATCAGGGAAATAGATGGGGGAAACAGTGGAAACAGTGTCAGACTTTACTTTGGGGGGTTCCAGAATCACTGCAGATGGTGATTGCAGCCATGAAATTAAAAGACGCTTACTCCTTGGAAGGAAAGTTATGATCAAGCTAGATAGCACATTGAAAAGCAGACACATTACTTTGCCAACAAAGGTCCATCTAGTCAAGGCTATGGTTTTCCCAGTAGTCATGTATGAATGTCAGAGTTGGATGGTGAAGAAAGCTGAGTGCCGAAGAATTGTTGCTTTTGAACCATGGTGGACTGCAAGGAGTTCCAACCAGTCCATCCTAAAGAAGATCAGTCATGGATATTCATTGGAAGGATTGATGTTGAAGCTGAAACTCCAATACTTTGGCCACCTCATGCAAAGAGTTGAGTCACTGGAAAAGCCCCTGATGCTGGGAAGGATTGTGGGCAGGAGGAGAAAGGGATGACAGAGGATGAGATGGCTGGATGGCATCACCGACTCAATGGACATGGGTTTGGGTGGACTCCGGGAGTTGGTGATGGACAGGAAGCCTGGCGTGCTGTGGTTCACGGGGTCACAAAGAGCCAGACACAACTGAGCGACTGAACTGAACTGAACTGAAAATCAGGGTAACTCAAAATACTATTTACATATTCAAATATAGCTTTGAAATGCTTAAGGAAACATTCAATCAATACTAACTAAAAATACCAAAATGCATAGCAAATAAGTCTCATTATTTTTTCAAAGTAGAATACCATCAAACTCTATACATAACTATTTATAAATTTTCTGTTTCAAAATAACATCTGATATATTGAACAAATTTTTGTATGACTATACAAATACTTGATTATGATCTGTATTATATATTGTATTATTAGTAGTAACACTGGACATTAAAATATAAAATTCTATTTTACTTATAACATGTAAGTTACCTATCTACCTGACTGTAAATTAATATAGTATTAAGTTTAAAATCTTATTTAAGATATCTGTCACGTGCTTTAAGAACTCAGCTTTCTGAAGACATGTTATTATTTATATTATTATTTAGGCATTTAGCAAATTGATAAAGATGTGAAAAACTAAAATTTAAGTTAATTTCCATAGAATAGATTTTAAAAATTCAGTTAATTTCAATAACATTATTTCCCACTTTTATTTGAGAATATATATTAGGTGCAGTTTATAAAGCTTAAAAGAAAATGTTAAACTTGAAACATGAGCTTTGAAAAACAGAATTGTGCCATCTGCATTTCTTGACACTTTCATATGACCTTGATATTCTAGTCATCTAGAATACATTTTTATGGGATTGAATGCTTTGATAAAAAGGAGGAAAATACAATCTGCTTAGTTCACTTACACTTATGTTGAGATAGTATAGGAATTATTCTTATTTTTTAACACAACATGTATCCTTGATATGAAATCAGATACTCCTTATGCCTGCCTTGAGATTATTAAAATAATTTATTTATTCTTCATTGTTTTCTTTTTTATGCTATACTTTTCTTCTTTTTTACCTTAGATTTCCAACATCATTTCTTATAGATATAAGCCAAATATGTTAAATATATCCCTCAGAAGTCTAAAGATATTTTTGCTTTTATTTCTTTGGGATGACTTCTGCTTATAGGTAGATAAATAATTGCTGACTTTCCTGAGTTCTGACAGCTCAAGTATAAATTCTTCTGAGAATATTTGCTTTAAAAGGAAACAGAATCTTCTTTTCTTAGAATATTCCTTGTTGGTAAGATTCATGTTGTTTCTCTGTTGGTAACCTTTTATAGTTGGTCACATCTTTCGAGTTATCTCTTTTTTGTAGGTTTGCTTTTCTAAAAATATTTTCTATATCTAAGATACAATTCATTACTTAACACCTCAGCTGAAACTGAAATTATGTACCTAGTATACTGGAAAATTTCAGTTTTTCTGTTGCCTTTCACCAGCATATGCATGCTTAGTTTTTCTGTGGCTATAATTAACATAAAATTTCCATAGAAACATTCAAAGTCATGTCCTATTTTTCACTTTGTAAAAACATGTTGTATTTTCTGTTTTTTTTCTTCTCCTTATTCTTCTTTGTAGAACACCTCCTTGTCTGATCTTGTAGTTTTACATTTTTATAAGACACTTGAAATTTTCCAAGTTACTTTGAAACTATATGTTTTGATTATCATTATTATTTTTAAATGCATACATGAAAAATTCACTTTTTTATGATATTAAATTTTAATATCAACCAACATGTTGTTATTCCATTTATATAAATCTTCTATACTATATATATATAATTTCCAAAATTATAATATTATAAAAGATTTCTTAAATTTATCCCTAAGTGCTTTAGAATGTTTGTCTTCACTGAGTATTTTATTTTCTAACGGTGGGAAGTAACAGTAAAGCAATATCTGTCATCTATTTTCTCCTTTATCATTGGGTAAAGTATAAGTTGTTACACGAAGTAAATACAGTAACATATGGCTGTAATATAGGGAGAAATATGGTCAAAGTTAATGTCCCACCTTTTAGTTGGCATTCTGTAGGCTAGAAAAGTAATGGAGATATGAGGCTTTTCTGCATCCTCAACTTTTAATTAATTCTCAGTATTTATTGGTGTCAAGAGGCAATTGGGGTCAGATGGGTCATACTCCTGTCCCAGTGTCCTTTTCTCAAGTTTCATATTTTACACCTGTTATGAAAATGTCAGGAAGTACCGAATCACCTGATCATGGGTATCAAGAAACAGTCACAGTAGCCACAGCAATGGTAGCAAAATATGCATTTTCTCATTGGTTCCAGTAGAGGCTTCAGATGTGAGAGCATATGTGCTAATTTAGAGGGATATGCTAGAGACTTAGCCTAAAAACCACTCCTCTAACCCACTGAATATTTCTGTAAGCACTGATTTTCAAGTTGAATAAACAAAATTTTGTTAAAATACCCAGAGTAGGAACTTCCCTGGTGGTCCCGTAATTAAGAATCTACCTTCCAATGCAGGGGACAGAGTCCATCCCTGGTTGGGGAACTAAGTTCCCACATGCTGCAGCGCAGCTGGACTCATGCTCTGCAGCTACTGAACCAGTGTGAAAACAAGATTAAAAAAGAAAAAAATGGATGGGAATATCAATAGCATTTTTCCAAAGACATACAGCTAACCAACAGACACATGTAAAGCCCATTTGAATTCACACTCCAGGATCTGACTCTAGGTGAGTGACTATACCATCATAGTTATCCAGGTCATTAAGACCTTTTATGTAGTTTTTCTGTATATTCTTGCCACTTCTTCTTAATCTTTCTGCTTCTATTAGGTTCTTACCATTTCTGTCCTTTAGTGTGCCCACCTTTGCATGAAATTTTCCCTTGGTAACTGTAATTTTCTTGAAGAGATCTCTGCTGCTGCTACTGTTAAATTGCTTCAGTCATATCTGACTCTGGGTGACCCCATAGACAGCAGCCCACCAGGCCCCTCTGTCCTTGGGATTCTCCAGGCAAGAACACTGGAGTGGGTTGCCATTTCCTTCTCCAATGCATGAAAGTGAAAAGTGAAAGTGAGGGTGTTCAGTCGTGTCCGACTCTTCAAGACACCATGGAATGTAGCCTACCAGGCTCCTCTGTGCATGGGATTTTCCACATAAGAGTACTGGAGTGGGTTGCCGTTGCCTTCTCCGAAGAGATCTCTAGTCTTTTCCATTGTATTTTTTTTCTCTATTTCTTTGCATTGTGCACTGAAGAAGGCTTTCTTCTCTCTCCTTGCTGTCCTTTGGAAGTCTGCATTCACATGGGTGTATCTTTCCCTTTCTCCTTTGCCTTTTGCTACTCTTCTTTTCTCAACTATTTGTAAAGCTTCTGCAGACAATCATTTTGCCTTGCTGTATTTCTTTTTCTTGGGGACGGTTTTGGTTACCACCTCCTGTACATTGTTACCAACCTCTGTCCATAGTTCTTCAGGCACTGTGTTTATCAGATCTAATCACTTGAATCTTTTTGTCACTTCCACTGTATAATCATAAGGGATCTTAATAAAATATAAATATCAATTAATTACAACAATATTAAAACAAATGTCATTTTATATATATGTTTAAAACAAAAGGCACTGGGATAGCGAAAACACACACTTAAGGGGAAAAGATCTAGCTTGTGCTTGAATATTAGGGCTGCTGTTCCAGCAACTCAGTATCAAAACCCATTCTCAATTTAGCAGTGACTGCAACTGAGGAGAGAAGTCCAGCCTCACACCCAGCACTAATTTTAGCTGCTCCTTCTCCAGCTCACCACCTACCACGGTGAGAGCTACCAACACACTATGGAGAAAGACGGTAACGAGAACCCAACATGCGAGACAGCAAAAGGAACGCAGATGTATAGAATAGAATCGTGGACTTTGTGGATGAGGGTAAGGGTGGGATGATATGGGAGAAGGGCACTGAAGCATGTTAATTGTCATGTGTCTAATCAATCGCCAGCCCAGGATTGATGCTCGGGACTGGTACAGCGAGATTTCCTGGGGGGGAGGGAGGAGGGAGGGGGGTTCCGGAGGGGAAGCATAAGTAAACCCATGGTGATATCATGACAATGTATGGCAAAAACAATAAAAAAAAAAAAAAGATGTGACTTACCTACATATGAACTTCAGCTCGCCCAACAAAGGCACTGAGCCCATGCAATCTGTATAAGGTGCTTCCACATAGCATCACCACATTAAGAGTGCGATAGGTAACAGTTTCACCTAAGTTCACAGAAGCAAAGAAAGGTAACCAATGTGAAAAGGCAAAGAAACTTCTCTCAATGGACATAGCAAGAAAACCTTGAAAAACAAATGATAAATAGATAACCTATATGATAAAGAACTCAAAGGACTGGTAATAAAAACGTTAACTGAATTAGGGAAAAGAACTGATGTACATATTCAACATTTTAACAGTGAATTAGAAAATATTGAAAAGAAGCAATCAGAAATATTCAATAGATACAATTAATTAAAAAATGGGAAAGAAGAGTAGACTAAGTGATACAGACAAACATGTATGTGATCTGGAAGACATAATAATGAAAATCACCCAGTAAAAAAGAAAGAAAGAAAGAAAGAAAGAAAAGTGAAATGCAAAAAATAAAACAATTTAAGAGATCTCCAAGAAAACATCAAAAATACCAACATTCACACTATAGGGATCTCAGAAGGATAAGAGATCAAAAAGGAGATTTTAAAAAATGTACTGGAGGAAATTATGGCTGAAAATTTCCCAAACCTGACGAAAGAAAGAGATAGTCAAGTACAGGAATCACGTGTCCGTGTGCTAAGTCACTTCTTTGTGACCCTATGGACTGTTGCCTACCAGACTCCACTGTCCATGGAATGCTCCAGTTAAGAATACTGGAGTTGGTTGCCATGCTCTCTTCCAGGGGATCTTCCCAGTCCAGGGATTGAACCCATGTCTCTTACATCTCTTGCATTGGCAGGTGAGTTCTTTACTGCTAGCACTACCTGGGAAGCCCACTGAAAGCATAGAGGATTCCAAATAAAATTTACCCAAATAGGTTCACATGAAGACATATCATAATTAAAGAGGAAGATCTGTATGTAAGGGAATCCTTTTAAGGCTGTCAGCTTATTTCTCTGCAGAAACTTTGCAGGCTTGGAAGAAGTGGTATGATATACTCAAAGAGCTAATAGGGTAAAAACCTGCAACCTAGGAAAATCTACCCAGTAAGATTGCCATATAAAATAGAGAGAGAGACAAAGGATTCAAATAAATGAAAACTAACAGAATTCTTCAATACCAAACCTACTCTAAAAGAAATATTGCATGGTTTCTCTAAGATAAAAAGGAGTAAGAATCTATAGGAAAGGAAAAATCCCAGTAGGAAAGGCAAATGTATACTAAAGAATATCAACCACTTAAATAAAACAGTACAAATATTAAAAGATGGAAATCATTGCAAAAACAGCTACAACTACAATATGTTAAAGTGTTATGCATAAAGATATGAAATACAACATCAAAAACACAGTGTAGGGGAAGGGGTAAAAAAGGAAGATCATTTAAAATTCTTTTGAACCTGAACAATTACTAGTTTCAAACAAGTAAATATAGTTATAGGTCAACATATTTGAACCTTATAGTAACCATGAATAAAAAACCTACAATAGATACACAAAATCTAAAAAGAAAGGAACACAAGCATAGTATTAAGGGAAATAGTCAAACCACAAGGGAAGAAACAAAAAGAAGAAGTGAACTGAGAAGAACTACCAAAAAACTCAGAAAACAGCAAAACAGAAGTAGACTCATGCATATGAAATAACAAACTAGTAGTTACCAGCAGGGAGAGAGAAGGAAAGAGGGACAAATTAAGTATATCAGGTTAAAAGATATCAATTACTATGTATACAATAAACAATAAGGATATACTAAATTGCACAGGTGATTATAGCCATTATCTTATAATAACTTTTAATGGATTACAAAATTATCTTGTAGTAACTTTTAATAGATTATAAAATGTAAAAATGCTGACTCACTATGCTGTACACCTGAAATTAATATAATATTGTAATCAATAATACCTCAGTATAAATAAATCAATAACAAAAGGCATGCTGGTAGAAGACATGTCCAATATACACATAGCTTTTTTTTTTAATTGAGAATTTTGTCACATTTCTCCAGTAAATTCTAAGTGATCCCACATTCCAAACTGAGTCTACATTATCTATTCTCAGAAGAGGTCCAGGAATTTGTTATGCTCCGTGGTCCATCACTTAACCAATATTATATGAGAATGCATGCTTTCTTTGAAGATATTTTCCTGCAAAACCCAGTCCATATAGAATAGGAGAAGAGTTGGTGCCCCATGACTTCTAACCTAGAAATAGATCAATAGAGTGTATAACAATTTCCTTCTAAATTTTTATTTTGTCATTTTCACATACATATAGTCTGTCCCTCTCTTCCTCCCTCTTTCTCTTTCTTTCGTGTTTCTAAAATTTCTAAAATGAATGTATGTGGCTGCTTTTAGTAAATTTAAAGGTAATCATTGATTTCCCTTCAGATAATGAACTGCTTATGCTGCTTGAAGCTAATCTGCTGAGAACAAGCAGAAAACCTGGGGCAAAAAAATAAAAATACCTCTCTGAACGCATTGAGAAACTAGCAAAACAGTCAGCTTTTTAAGAATGAAATAAGGAGGTGAACCAAAAGCATTAAAGCCAATAGTTGGATCTGCTTCTCTGCTTGAGGCAGTTATGAATTCTAAAGAAGTTTCAGTGTAAAGGCTGAGAGGCAAACTAACTTACAAGAGCTAGAGCAGGGGGGAAAATGGAGTCCACAGGGCACCAAAAAGGAGGGTCCTGATGAATAGCCAGGCTCTTCTACTGCTATACCCTAGAAGCAAGAGAGGACAGGAAAGAACCAGACCTCGCAAGGAAAGAAGCCTTCCTTTCACTCAGTTTTGCCTCTGGCAAAATTGTTTCTGGAGGAACATAGTATCACCAAGAGCCTTCATTATTTTCAACAAAATTTGATACTCTG
This sequence comes from Antilocapra americana, assembly GCA_007570785.1. NCBI lineage: Eukaryota > Metazoa > Chordata > Mammalia > Artiodactyla > Antilocapridae > Antilocapra > Antilocapra americana. The sequence continues at coordinate 13,788,910 of ML661902.1, forward strand.
TCACTTTATAAAACTAAAGCAATTATAAAAATAACTAGTCATTAAAAAGTAAATAATTGTCCCAAAACAGTAAAATACAGGATATATTGGAACCACAAAAATCTATATGCAGAAATTTCCAGATAGAAACTTTAAAATAATTTTAAATATGTTCAAGAAATTAAATGACAATGGAAAAAATGAAGAAATAAACCTTGTAGAATAAAGATAAGTATTGTATCTGTGCTTATACTTAAAGAATCTGATTAATGGCATGCTAGAAACTGCTGAAGAAATAATCTGTTACTAGAATACAGCTGAAAAAGTGTGCAAAGATGCTGAAATAATATGATGAAAAGTACTGCAAGGAATTCAAGAATAATGCAAGAAATACAGTAAAAAAAATACAATGTATGCTTAACTGAAGTGCTGGAAATATGACAAAAACAAATGAAACCACATGTAAATACAAAATATGAAAATGACTGCAAACTAAAGACAAAGTAGAGTCTTTAAAATTCAAAAGAAAAGGCCAAATTTCTCTTGAAAGAGCATCAATAACTTGGAAGTTGACTTCTCAAAAAACAAGTTGACAGAAAAATTCGGAATGACATTTCTAAAGAAAGAAAATAACTAACAAATGTATTTATATAGAAAAACACCTATTTTACAAATGAAGTTGAAAGTTTTAAAATTAGTGGGAAAAAACTAACTTTAGCAAGTCATTATAAAGATACTTACAAAGGGATTATTTTCGGCAAAAAAAAAAAGAGTGATTTGTCCAGATATACAAAGACAGCTACATTAAAAAAATGTATAATACTTTTTGAGAGAAAAAAACTAAATAATAGGACGGCTATGCCATATTCATGGATTGAAAGGTATGTGATTATGAAAATATTGTCCAAGTAAATACATAGATTGAATTTCAATCAAAAGCCCAATATATTTTGTGTGTGTATGTACATTTAAACTGGATCTAAACTTTATGTGGAAATACATATGTCCAATAACATCCAAGGTGTTACTGAAGAAGTTGAAGTACTTTCACTGTGCACTGTTCATACTAACTGCACAGCCATGGTAAAACAGTGTGATGATATTACTAATATACTAATGGTATAAAGCAAGTATTAATAGATGTACTAATGGTAAAATATAAAGAGTGAAGAATCTGACTTACACACACATGCACAGACACACACACATATATATGTGCACATACACACAAACACATCTATTGCAAAATGATTTAGACAAAATGACCCTAGGCCAATTAAATAGCTATAGGTTTGTAAAACCAAAAGAATAATATACAAAGATAATTCCAGATGCACTGTATATCTTAAAAGTGAGAATGTCTGGAGAATATCTTCATAATTAATTATAGGCACTAAAACAGGTAAATAAGTTAAAAGTTGTTAAATAACTTGAACAAACACTTCCTCAAAAATTCTGTCTAAATGGCCAATTCACTTACCCAAACAGATATTTGTACTTCCTGCCAATATTACTAACAAACAAGCATGCATAAGGTTATTACTCAGGTAACAAGAATTCACACTATGTTATTAAAAATGCAATCCAATTTTTAAATTGTGTAGTAAAAGGTATGTCACTTAAATTGAAGATAATATTAGTTATGATAGAAGAAAATTGGTTGGGCTTCAAACAGCTTTTTCATATCATTTCCTAATGAAAATTCTTCACAATTTATTTAAACCTTGTTTTCTTTTCTTATAAAAATATTAATATTTGACTGCAGTTCATTTCTCATGTTTATTTTGTTAAAAAATCCTATCCTGAGCTTAAGATCTACTTTAGTGTATTCTTTATATATATATGTATAGTATTTCACATTTGTTCATAGACACTTAGAATGGATATAAACTAAGGTATAGCTAATGTTGTTGTCCCATTTTCTATGCCAGTACCTCATTAGGTTTGCTAGAGTTAGCTGAATTTCTAAACATAGTGCACATTCAATCAGTTCAGTTCAGTTCAGTCACTCAGTCATGTCCAACTCCTTGCGACCCCATGAACTGCAGCACACCAGGCCTCCGTGTCCATCACCAACTCCCAGAGCCTACTCAAACCCATGTCCATCAAGTCGGTGATGCCATCCAGCCATCTCATCCTCTGTCATCCCTTTCTCCTCCTGCCCCCAATGCTTCCCAGAATCAGGATCTTTTCCAATGAGTCACCTCTTCGCATGAGGTGGCCAAAGTATTGGAGTTTCAGCTTCAACATCAGTCCTTCCAATGAACACCCAGGACTGATCTCCTTTAGGATGGACTGGTTGGATCTCCTTGCGTCCAAGGGATACTCAAGAGTCTTCTCCAACACCACAGTTCAAAAGCATCAGTTCTTCGTCACCCAGCCTTTTTCATTGTCCAACTCTCACATCTATACATGACTACTGGAAAAACCATAGCCTTGACTAGACAGACCTTTGTTGGCAAAGTAATGCCTCTGCTTTTCAATATGCTATGCAGGTTGGCCATAACTTTCCTTCCAAGGAGTAAGCGTCTTTTGATTTCATGGCTGCAATCACCATCTAAAGTGATTTTGGAGCCAAAAAAAAAATAAAGTCTGACACTATTTCCCCATCTATTTGCCATGAAGTGATGGGACCAGATACCATGATCTTAGTTTTCTGAATGTTGAGCCTTAAGCCAACTTTTTCATTCTCCTCTTTCACTTTCATCAAGAGGCTTTTTAGTTCCTCTTCACTTTCTGCCATAAGGGTGGTGTCATCTGCATATCTGAGGTTATTGATATTTCTCCTGGAAATCTTGATTCCAGCTTGTGCTTCTTCCAGCCCAGCATTTCTCATGATGTACTCTGCATAGAAATTAAATAGGCAGGGTGACAATATACAGCCTTGGTGTACTCCTTTTCCTATTTGAAACCAGTCTCTTGTTCCATGTCCAGTTCTAACTATTGCTTCCTGACCTGCATACAAGTTTCTCAAGAGACAGGTCAGATGGTCTAGTATCCCCATCTCTTTAATAATTTTCCACAGTTTATTATGATCCACACAGTCAAAGGCTTTGGCGTAGTCAATAAAGCAGAAATAGATGTTTTTCTGGAACTCTGTTGCTTTTTTGATAATCAGGGAAAGCCCAAAAGAAAACCTCAATCAACAACTATGTCCCATCAGTCATTTGCTAGTTGGAGCTGGGGTTAATATATATCAGTAAAAATATTTATTTATACATACTTGAATATTTGAAATCAAATAAAAATATTACATTTTAAATCTATTTTTATAAAAAATGCATGTATATGATAATAGTTCAAACACCATGGAAAGGTGAAAGATAAAGCTAAAAAGAAAGAATAATCCTCTTCCCCAAAGCATCTACTAATAATGCTACCTTATTTAACTTAGTGCTAACAAAACCTGTAGTAGACAAAATAATGGATCCCAGTGATATTGTGCCTTAATTTCAAGAACTTGTGAATGTGTTATATTAACATGAAAAAGATCTAATTAAGGGTGCTAATTAGCTGACCTTGAGATGGTGAAGTTAGTTATCATTTTCCACCTTTATTTAGATAAAATTGACAAACAGCTCTATAGAAGCTTAAGGTGTACAGCATGATGATATATCATGAAATGATTACCTTGAAAAGTTTTATGAACATTCCTCATTTGATATAGGCTTCCCAGTTGTCAGTGGTTAAAAATCAGCCTGTCAAGCAGGAGACACAGATTTAATCCCTGGGTTGGGAAGATCCCCTGGAGAAGGAAATGGCCACTCACTCCAGTATTCTTGCCTGGGATACTCCATGGGCAGAGGAGTCTGGTGTGCTACAATTTATGGGGTCACAAAAGAGTTGGACATGACTTAGTGACTAAACACAGACATATTCCCTCTCTATTCACTTTGTGGAGAGTTATTTTATCATAAGTGGATGTTAAATTTTTGTCAAAAGCTCTTTCTGGGAGGGGGAGCATATGTAAACCCATGGCGGTTTCATGTCAATGTATGGCAAAACCAACACAATAAAGTAAAGAAAATTAAAAAAAAAAAGCTCTTTCTGCATCATTGGAATGACTCTATTTTTATTCTTCAAGTTTTAAATGTACTATGTCACATTTACTGATTTGTGGGTATTGAACAATTCTTGCATCCTTGGGATAAATCCTACATGATTACAATGTATGATCTTTTTAATGAATTGCTGAATTCAATTTGCTAATTTTTTGCACCTATTTTCATCAGTGACATTAGCCTGTAATTTTCTATCTCTCTCAGTAGTATTGTCTGGTTTTGGTATCAGCTTGGTACTGGCCTTGTGGAATGGATCCAAAAGCATTTCCTTCTGTTTAAATTTTTGGACTATTTTGAGAAGGATAGGCATTAATTCTTTAAATGTTTGGCTAGAATTCATCTATGAAACCATCTGGTCTTGGACCTTTTTATTTATATAGGGAGCGTTTTTATTGCTGATTTAATTTCATTACTGGTACTTGGCTTGTTTATATTTTGTATTTCTTCCTGATTTAATCTTGCTGTAAAAGATCAACTTTAAAAACTTTGAACACCAAGAGTTGATTCTTTGAAAATGTAAACAAAATTGGTAAATCTTTCTGAACTAAAAGAACATCCAACTGAAACCACAGAAATTAAAAAAAAAAAAAGATATCACTAACAACAATTATGCGCCAGTAAAATGGATAACCAAGAGAAATGGATGAATTCTAAGACAGTGAAATTTTCTTACTTGAGTTGTTTCAATATAATCACAGAATCCTTACAAGTGACAGAGCAAGGGAGAAGAGGGACAAGCAGAGTGATGGCTGCCTAATATTTAAAATACTGTTGCTGACTTTGAATATTCAGGAAGACTATAGTGCTTCTGATACATTTATTTTAGCCCAGTGAAACTCATTTCAAATTCTAACCTCCAAAAATATAAGGAAATAAATTTGTGTTGTTTAACCACATTTGGGGGTAATTTTTGGTAACTTTATAAGTTGCAATTAGAAAGTAATACAAGATGTTAATAAAATGTACATTTTATTTATACAGATCAGAATTATATGGGAAACAATTCACCTTTGCTGGCGGTCCATGAAGTTGTGAACTGTACAAGTTGTGAAACTACATATAATGGTGGCCATGATTATACTCTTTACTACATTATAGAGATATTCCTATATCAACATATACAGAGCTTTCTATCTCACTAATGATGCATGGTATTCTGCTTTATGATAGTGTCATAGGTTAACCATACTTTAATCTATAAATTAAAGAAATGGAATTAGAAAACTATTCTATCATACATATGTCTAACCAATGGAACAATAATTTAATACATATTGAATCATAATTAAGTTGCTCCAAGTGTCAGTTATTGCAAATAATACAATTATTTTTCTTGGACTGCAAGGAGATCAAATGAGTCAATCCTAAAGGAAATCAATTCATGTCAATTTATGACAAAACTAACATGATAATTTAAAGAAAAAAAATATTCATTGGAAGGACTGCTATTGAAGTTCTAATACTTCGGCCACCTGATGCAAACAGCCTACTCATTGGAAAAGATCCTGATGCTGGGAAAGATTGAAGGCAAAAAGAGGAGGGGGCAGGAGAGATGAGATGATTAGATAGCATCACCAACTCAATGGACACGAATTTGAGCAAACTCCGGGAGATAGTGAAGCACAGGGAAGCCTGGCATGGTGCAGTCCATGGGGTCCCAAAGAGTTGGACACAACTTGGTGACTGAACAACAACAAGGTAGAACCAATTCTCAAATATATATCAGTTCAGTTCGTTCAGTTCAGTCGTTCAGTCATGTCCGACTCTTTGAGACCCCATGAACTGCAGCATGCCAGGCCTCCCTGTCCATCACCAACTCCCAGAGTTTACCCAAACTCACGTCCATTGAGTTAGCGATGCCATCCAACCATCTCATCCTCTGTCTTCCCCTTCTCCTCCCACCTTCAGTCTTCCCCAGCATCAGGGTCTTTTCCAATGAGTCACTTTCTCGTACCAGGTGGTCAAAGGATTGGAGTTTCAGCTTCAGCATTAGTCCTTCCAATGAATATTCAGGACTGATTTCCTTTAGGATGGACTGGTTGGATCTCCTTACTGTTCAAGGGACTCTCAAGAGTCTTCTCCAACACCGCAGTTCAAAAGAATCAAATTATTTGAAAGGTGAAACTAATTCTCTCTTTATATGAGCTAGTAGCCCTTTCGTTTTTCTCTTCCCTTAGGAATAAAATAGCTTTTGGAATTATCCTGTATTGATGTGAATGAGAACAAGATGGGAAAATAACATGTATTCACAGATAATGAGACCCTTGTTATCCTTGGGGAGATTGATCTGTCAATATAAATAAGCAAACACTGGGAAAGAGCCTAGTGCAAAACCAAACTAGGCACAAGATGATACTGAGCTTAAATTCAAGAAGACAGTTGCCATTTTCAGGATACTACAAGAGAAGCTCTGGGTCATCAGGAATCTTTAATACTAATATTCCAGCTATTTGTTGAACTTCCAGTTTCAAAACACAAAAAGTATTAAATAGCACAAAAAATTTTGATCCTGGACGTGCTATGTTGTCATACATTAGTTAGTTAATTTTGGAGAGACTTTCCATAAATCGTTAATCTCCTGATGAGAAATAGATTTATTAAAGAAAATCACCATACATTGTATTATAATCATTCTCTTTTTATTATCCATTTATAGTTGCTTTTTAGAAATATGTTGAGTGGGTGTATTTCATAAAATCATGTGATGAATCTCATTTGAGTTTGTATATTGTACCATTGATATATTTAACGTCCAAATAGGTCTGTTTTCTAAACTTAATGACAAAGTAATCAAATTTTATAAATCCAATAAATTTTAAGAGGAAATAAGATTTTGACGATAAATTGTTACAGAATTATGAAAGTTACTAAGCAGACATAAATTAGTCTGAAAACATTGATGCTTAATATTAGAACATACAGGAATTCAAGTAATAAAATACATTCAAAATAGGAATTTTTTTAATGCTTTAAAATTTATTTTCTAATTGGAAGAAAATTGCTTTACAATGTTAAACTGGTTTCTGCCATGCAATGATGCCAATCAGCCACAATTATACATATATCCCCTCCTTGACCCTCCCTCCCCGCCAACATCCCATTCCTCTAGGTAATCAGAGATTGACAGGTTTGGCACCTTGTATTATATATCAGCTCTCACCAAATATCTATTCTACAAAGTATAGTGTAAATGCCACTTTCTCCATTCATCCCAATCTTTCCTTACCCCACTGTGTCCACAAGTCCATTCTCCACATCTGTATCTCCATTCCTTCCCTGCAAGTAGGTTCATCAATACCATTTTTCTAAAGTAGGAATGCTTAAGAATTTTGGTTATAATTTGCTTTTTGATAAGGTCCAAAAGAATCTTTTTTTAAGTAGTTTTTTAAATAAAACATATTTAATGTATGCTTATCTTATCACTGTCATACTCTAAATCATTATTACCAACATCTGAGACATGGGTAAAATGGTAGATATAATTTTAAATTTTTGAAAATAAATTAATTTAGAGTCACTTGGTTATCTAATAGATTCAGTAATATTGCTGCATATTTTAATCTTATGCTGAGTAAAAGGTCTGTGTATACAGGGGAAGACAGAATTTCTTGCTTTTGTTACTCACTATCTAGATTTTCTTTAATATCGACATATGAGAATATTGAAATATTACATGTTCATCTTTCATTACTTTAGGAATGCTTGGCAGAAATTCCAATAGTGACACTGACTTATTTAAAAGACAAAAGTGTTATTTTAAGAATATTGTATTTTGAAAATTTTTAGCTGGCTCAGTTTCTTACAGCTCCTTAGAAAATGAAAGATGTGATAAAATAGGCTATATTCAGCTCAGGAAAAAGGGAAAAATATGGAAATGAAGATCTAAAGTGTCTTTTAATGATAGGAGAGAATAGGAAAGGAAGATAGCTACATTTATGAATGAAGCAAATGCAAATCAAGGGAAAAGATGTTAAGTGTTGATTAGGAAAGAGAGAATAAAGAGGAAAAAATAGAAAAAATTTCAATGTAATTTTTCATGTTTTAAACTTTTATAACTGCATATTAATTTTACTGACATATTTTCTATAGGCTTCCTTGCCTGAAAGCAAAGAGAGAATACTTAGATAATTAGTCTTTTTTAAGCACTGTGGTACTTCCCAGTATTTAAAATAGACTCTAAAAAATAAAATAAAATAGACTCTAATTTTTGTTTAAAATATCATATATGCACTTAAAATCATCAGGACACTTATACAAAATATTACTAATAGTGAATACTTATCTCTGGATATCCTTTGACAGTAGAATTTTGAGTGATTTCAATTTCTTTGAATGTATACACACAGACACACAGACACACACACATATATATATTCTGCCAGATTCTTAAAAATGAGCACATTTAATTATTCATTCATGGTTCAAAACATAAAATCAAAATTTTAAGCAGGAAACATTTATTTTTTTTTACTCCCTGAGCAAATGAAATTTTTTGAAAGTCAGAAGGGGCAAGTTTTTGTTTGAAGTTCAGGAATGTCACTTTAAACAACAGAAAATAGACTCATCAAGATATATACTATTTTGAGGCAACTGATATAGTTATTTGCCTCAACCTCATAATTATGGGAAAAGGATCAGAAAATCAGAATAAAGATAGCTTTGTTGCTGCCAAAACAGACTCTCACTGAAGGAGGACATAGATTTTCAGCAGAAAGATGGTGGTTTCCATTTGTTTTCTGTAACTGTCAAAATCTAGTATGACCCTGATATCTTTTAGTCTAGGAACTAAATTTTCATATTCACTACCATCAGCACATCAAAATAAGAATAATAAATAAAAAGAGTATAATATATATATATATATATATACATATATATATGGGCCATATGTATGTGTGTGTATATATGTATGTATGTGTATATATATATATATATATATATATATATATATATATATATAGAGAGAGAGAGAGAGAGAGAGAGAGAGAGAGAGAGAAAGAGAAGGTATGAGTAGTCTTGTCTTGGACTGCCGTAACAAAATATCATAGATCAGTAACTTAAACAACAGAAATATTTTCTCAGAGTTTCAAAGGCTGAAAATTGAGATGAGGAATGCTAGAATGGTTGGATGAGATCTCCCTCCTTGGCTTGATATATACTCAAATGAAAGTGTAAGACAGCAAGTAAATGCTAGTGTCTCTTTTTATACGTGCACCAACTCCATCCTGAGGGCCCCATCCTCATGACCTCAACTAAGTTAATTACTTTCCAAGGCCCACTTCCCAAATAGCATCACTTGGGGATTGGGGCATCGGTATAATGAATTTGGGAAAGACACAAATCCATTTAACATTACCATCAACAGTGTTAAAGGGTTCCAATTTCTCTACATCCTCAACAACACTTGTGATCTTTTGCTCTTTGATAACTGTCATAACAGATATGAGATGATATCTTACTATAGTCTTTATTTGCATTTTAGTGATTGTTAATTATGCTGAATATATTTTCATATGCATGTTGCAATGTAGCAATCCCACTTCTGGGTGTGTATCCAAAATAATTGAAATCAGGATTTTGAAGAGATAACTGCACTCCCAGTTTCATTGCCATGTTATGCACAGTAGCCAAGATATGGAAACAACTCAAGTGTTTGTCAAGAGATGAACAAAGAAAAGCCAACATTTAAAAATGTGTTAAGAGGGTAGATCTCATGTTAAGTGTCCTTACTGCACACCCACAAAACAGACATAAGGAAACTTTGGACAGTATTGGATATGATCATTACCTTGACTGTGGTGATGTTTGGTCATGTCCAAACTCATTAAATGTACATGATAAATGTGTGCAGTTCTTTGTATATCAATTATACTACAAAAAGGTGTTTTTAAAAAAGCCAAGAAAAATCTTAAACTGTTGATGTATAATATCTTGAGGATAGGAATAAAAAATGGTTTATGAGTGGATTGTGTGATGTATAAAAATGCCATGCCTAGATCCATTCTCTTGGCTCTTGGATTCTGCATTCTTCAGAGTGTCAGCATTCTGAAAAGCCAGATGCTAATGGTTATCCCAGGTGGCTGGAATACAGAGTAAAATCAGTAAAATCCATGCTAATCAGTCCATTATTTTGCCTCTTTCTGTAAATTCAGTTATTCTCATAAATAAGATATTAATACTGTAGTATTCCACATCAAGCTGGTGACGACTTATCATGCAGAACCAACTGCAAAGCAGACTAAAGTGTCACCTTCCACAGTTAACATATAGAAAACTCCCTAGGAGACTATGGCAGTAAGTTGAGGGTGAGTGGCAGTGTACCAGGAATAGGTGCTCTGGGAGCATGATCCACTAGCTTGAGCAAGTTACTTGCATTTTTGGGACAAGCTGAAGCCATTCTTCAATATGACATGTTCACTTGATGGAACAGGAATACTGCTCATACGTTTGTTATTTGGTGGATTAGATAATGCCTATTTATTTGGGTATGCTCAGTCGTAGGCCAGTGGTGTTTAGATTTTCCTAGTGCTCAAAGAGGATTTTCTCCAAACCTTAAGGGTCCACTCTCTAATTCTCTTTGAGGACTCACAATAGACTGAAGGTACTTCCTCATTTGCTACAGATGAGTGTTCTGCCAAGTCATATGTGGCAAAGATGCATTCACTAAAACTTGGGCCAGCTCTTAAAGTATTTGTAAAGACTGGACCCCAAATTCAAAACCTTGTAGCCTTCAAAAACTAATTTGCAAAACACAGCATATTTAATTTGTTGTATACCTCAAAAGAGGACCATGAGCCATGTGCTACTTGCATAGCCCTGGGGAGTAAAATGGACATCGTCCTTGTCTTTTACTTTAGAGTAACTCTAATTTGACTCTGGCCAGGAAACACCAATAATTGTGACTGAGGTAGAAAATTGATATTTGATAGGTTTTATCTCCCTTTAGGGCTTCCCTGGTGCTCAGTGATAAAGATTCCACCTGAAATGCAGAAGCTGTAGGAAATGCAGTTTCGATCTCTGGGTCAGGAAAATCCCCTGGAGGAAGGCATGTCAACCCACTCCAGTATTCTTGCCTGGAAAATCCCATGGAGAAAGTAGCTTGGCAGGCTATAGTCCATGGGTTGCAAAGAGTCAGACAGAACTGAAGCAACTTAGCACACACACATCCCTCTTTAACAAGCATTTTTTTCTTGCTAAATGTTAGAGTATATAAACTGTGTCTATCCTGAAAATATGTAGACATTAATGTGGTGGACCAGCAGAATGTCTTTTGAGATGTTGGGTTAATCTAGATTTCTTAAACTAAATCATGAGAGAGAATTAGAAAAGAGACAATAGAGTTTTAGTGCTGTCATTACAAGTTGAAAGCCAATTGCTGCTCATGTTTTCTCCTTATTGATAGAAAGCAAAATCTTTTGGCAGTTTGATAGCTACATGATAGGTGCCAGGGGCAAAGTTAATTGCTCCTATAAAGAGACTACATCTGGAACAATTGGAGTCATCATCAGATTTTATGTGGTTATCTCCCATTCCTGCCATGTTTCAACTGCAAGAGCCAAACAGACATGTTAAATGGAGTTGTGCTAAGAATCTCTGAAATTCCCCCAAGGAATACAGCCCTGCTTTTATTGTTCTCTTTTGATCGGGAGGGATGGGAAGAAGATGAAAGGGTTTGTGCTCAGTCGTGTCCACCTCTTTGTCAAACCATGGACTAGTCTGCCAGGCTCTTCTGTCCATGGAATTCTCTAGGCAAGAATACTGGAGTGGGTGGCCATTCCCTTCTCCAGAGGAGTTTCCCTGACCCAGGGATCAAACTCAGGTCTCCTGCATTGCAGGCAGATTCTTTACCATCTGAGCCACCAGAGAAGCCCAGGGAGGGAAGGTTTCAAGGCAAAACTTTAGCTTCTTGGCACAGAATCTACTCTAAAAATGACTCAGTTCAACACTCTATTACATGACTATAAGCCTCACCTCTGATAGAGCACAGTGGTATTACACATCTGCAGAGGTTAACATTTTTTTGGAGCCTGTGAACAGTTACACATGTTAAGTTATGCCAATAAATGCCTGGTGTCTCATATACATTTAGTGGGAGCTACCTATAAGACCAGGTTTAGTCAAACAACTGAACAAGGTGCTTGAAGTACTAATCCTGTTGCTCAGAATGGCACATTACAATTAGAATCGTATTCAAGTATAGCCATATTGATTAAGTTGTCCTAATCTGACGTTTTATTTCCTTTTTGTCACATTTATAATGCAGCTTCAACTAAATTTATCAGGTTTTTGCCAATAATAAATGGTGAAAGACTGTAATACATGGCATATAGTTTATTTATCTTGATCCTACTTCTGGTTATCCCCTGGGCTTCCCTGGTGGCTGAGACAGTACAGAATCTGCCTGCAATACAGACCTGGGTTTAATCCCTGGGTTGGGAAGATCCCCTGGAGAAGGGAATGGCTACCCACTCCAGTATTATTCCCTGGACAGAGGAGCCTGGCTGGCTACAGTCCAGTCCATGGAGTCGCAAAGGGTCAGACATGACTGAGTGACTAACACTGTCACTTCACTTTCTGGGACATAATGCTATCAGAATCAGTTTATCTGGCTAGAGGCTATGAGGTAGTAAGAGTGGTTAGTGAAATGAACTGGTGTGTCATTGCAAAGCAAAAAGCTCTGGTGAATGACTAAAGCTCTCCACCACAGCATGCACACCTATGAGCCAGGAGAAGAACAAGGGCTAGGGATTCACACATCTCGTATCCAGATAACTTCACATAAAGGATCCCATTCCAGTTCTCCAACTCCACTCTTTCCCAGTCAGTGTTCCAGCCTTCACATAAGAGACCAACAATTTATTTATAAATTCCATAACTGGATAAAACCATGTAGCTGATCTATGTTTTTATTACCCTAACACTACTAAGTATAGAAAAAAATTTTTGAATTATGACTAGAAAGCTCAGAGCTTGCAGGTGTCTTTCTTAGAGGTGTCTAGTGTCAGAGGCAACTAGCCCATCTCCCAGTTCTTATAATCCCCATCGTCACCATAACATTCTATTGAACAGGGCTCTTCATTGAGGCCATGTCTCCTTTACTACTTTTTTTGTCATTCTTTCCATACACTGTACAGCTGTCATCCCCCAGTTATAACTACCAGATCAACTCATATCCAAGCGGGCCAAATAAAACAAATCAAAACAAACAACAACAACAAAAATATTCTCATTCTTGAATATCTGTTTTTGCATCCACTGCTGGTATCAGTCAAGTACAGGAAACAGAAACCATTTTTAAACAGGTGGTTTTAAACAGTTTCTGTCACAAATCATAAGCACTGAAGGACAGGTTCTTAGATAACAATAAGGAATAACTCCCATTCTCTTACTGCCTACCACTGAGAACTGGAGCCATGACATCAAGCACACACACCAGAAATTGAAGGTCAAGGGATGAAAAACCAGTATCAAGAAGCTTCCACAATGTGACACCACAGCTGTCTCTTAACACAGTGGAAGCTGATGAAGAGACTTCAGTGGTGGCTACAGGAAATGTCAAATGTGTACAACCCTGTTTTGCCATCACAAAAGATAAACATATCCAGGATATTTGCTTCTACTTCATTTTTATCTTCCAAATTTAAGCACATTTTTGGATTTTTCTTAAACCCAGACCCAAAGATACAAGAGATCACAAGAAATAAAGTTGTAGCTTTCCAACTTCTCTAAGAAGGAAGTGAGAAATGGAAATTGAGAAAGATAATCCACAATATCTAAAACATCAAGAATAAAAACATCATAATAATATAATCTTCAAAATTAAACTGTATTTAAACAATAATTTAATATTGGAGTTTTAAAAAATCATTGAATAAGCTTTCTACAATTATGACTTAGAAATTTAGTTTTATATATATTTATTTTGCACTGGAGGACACTCTAGTGCAATTAATAAAGTCATCGGATTTTAGAATTACATTTCACAATTAGGCTTCTATCATACAATTCTGTGTCTTTTCCTATGCATCATCTGTTTACATTTTATTCTTCATGACTGCCTTTTAGCTCAGAGAATTATGCATAGATAGGTAGGCTATTTTCTGTGAAATCTCAAAATGAAAAAAATATTAATTGCAATTAATTGAGTAAAATATGTTTAGATAATGGTAATAAGTTTTGATTCTTCATCACAAATGACACTTGTGATATCAAGTTCAACTGTTAATTCACTGGTATGCTTTTGTTGCATCATCCTGTATTATACTTCACCTTAGGAGTGTTATTCTCTTTTGCTCTATTATTCATGTTTTTAAACAGACTACAGAATACGTACTGAAGAGTGTACAGATGTTAAAGCGAGATGGAATTGGGTTACCCACCCACATCCACACTTTCCCTACAGTAGCATCTCAGTCAAGTGCTTCAAGTGTTTTCTATTAAGTCCTGCTTCTGCATCTGCTAAAAATGATAGCAGAGCTGTTGTGAGTAGTATATGAGAGGGATAATGCTTGCAATTTGCTCAGTACATTGTTTGTCTTGATATGAAAGCTTAATCTGGATGTTGTTTATAATTAGTGACTGTTAATCGAAATACTGCTTTTCAAATTCCATAGTTTTATTTCCATTAATTGGGTATCCACTTATCTTCTTACAGATCATCTAGGCAGAAAATATTATATGTTATTTGTGACCTAATATTTAGCAAAGATCTCTAGCCTATTAATACATAATGTATATTAAGAATTATGTGAGATAATTAGCAAATATTATCAGAGTGAATTTCTCTGATCATAATATCTAAAGTTGACCTCTCCCTTCAAACCATGAAACTGTTCTATTAACTTCTAAGTGGTTATAAACATCTCAAAATATTCTTTATTTCTCTTTCTATAACATATAAATTTCTGATAAAAATCCAGGTCTAGTGTTTTATTATGTTGTAATGTAACATAATACAACATAATATGATAGTTCATACTAGATATACCTGGTCGTAGTACAGGATATTTCACCAGTCTCGATTTCCTGGGATAAAGCCTAATTGGTCATGGTATGTAATCGTTGTTGTTACTGTTGTTGTAGTTGCTAAGTCTTGTCCAACTCTTTTTGCAATCCCATGTACTGTATCTGCCAGATTTCTCTGTCCATGGGATTTCCCAAGCTAGAAAACTTGGTTGTCATTTCCTTTTCCAGGGATCTTCCCCACCCAGGAATCAAATGCACATCTCCTGCATTGGCAGGTGGATTCTTTACCACTGAGTCACCAGGGAAACCCACAATAAATTTTACATGTTGCTAAATTTGGCTTTTCAAGAATTTGCATCTTGTGTCCGTGATAGGCATTAGTCCTTAGTTTTCTTAACATGACTTTACCTAATTTGGTTATCAGGGTAATATTGGCCTCATAAAATCAGTTATGATGTGTCTCTCTTTTATTTGCTGGAAGAGTTTGTGAAAAATAGGTGGCCTTCTTTTTCTCTTCAATTCAGTTTTAGTATTTTACTTTTTTCTGGAAGCTTTTGCTTGTCATCAAAATTTACTATTTTATTGGCATGAAGTTTTTAATGTAATATGTCCTTTTTTCCCCCACAAGTTTTAGGGATTCTCTACCCCTTTTTATCCTCAATTTTGTAAATCTATATTTTCTCTTTCATTTTCTTGATGATTTTAGGTAATGTTGGTCATTTTATTTTCAAATAAACAACTTTTTCTCCCACTGATTTAGCTATTTTATTTCCGTTATGTATTTTATTGCTCACAAGGAGCTTAGAATGTGGACAACTTAAAAATGTAAATGTACTAAAAACATAATTTAACAACTACAATGTGCAAATATACAAATTCTTATAATACACTAATTTAATGTAAGAGCACATAAACTTAAATATTTTAATATAGAGAAAGAATAAAATAGTAAATCACTGTGTGTACCTGTATGAATGTGTATAATTTTTATTTTATAATTAGTAATTATACACTATAACATAATTTTATTTTATATTACACCGTGAGATAAAGAGAGGTAAAAAAAATATCATACTCCTTTTATGAAGGTGGGTATGTGTCTTATTAAATTAGGTTCTTGTTTTACATGAAAAGCACTGTAGTGTAGTCATTACCACCATAGCTGCTAACACTTGTTATCTATGTGACTTTGTTCAATGTGATAGAATATTTGCAAAAATTACCACAATGTACACTTCTCTCCTTAAATGTACACTTTTTACAATATAGGTTTACCACAGCTTCTATAATGAGGTATAATCTATTTTCCCATTCTTTATATCTGGATTTGTGTTTTGATTTGCTTTGAACAACAGAATATAGAATATGTTTTACTGCTCAAATTGCAGAGCCTAAATTTTAAGAAGAATTGTGGTTCATATTCCCATAGTGTTGAATCATTCCTATTAGAGAATCCATCTAAAACATACAAGCAAGCAAATAAAACTCTAGATCTAGCCTCTAGGGGTGGCTGTCTTGCAGAGGAGAACACGGGACTGCAGTTGATAGCCAGAGTC
Organism: Antilocapra americana; assembly: GCA_007570785.1. Classification (NCBI taxonomy): domain Eukaryota; kingdom Metazoa; phylum Chordata; class Mammalia; order Artiodactyla; family Antilocapridae; genus Antilocapra; species Antilocapra americana. The sequence goes on from ML661902.1 coordinate 13,805,471, forward strand.
ACCTGACAGTTCTATGTGCGCAACCATCTGAGACCACGCTGGCCCAGTAGAGCCACGAGGTGTTTGAAGTTTCATGAATGGTCCCAGGTGAAACTGATCAAAGAACTACCTCCTTGAGCCCAGAGGAAAGTACTGACCCACAGATTCATAGGCAAACAAACAGTTGTCTTTTTAAGTTTTGGGTGGTCTGTTATGCAGCAACAGACAACTGAAAAGGGCAGATTTCTTAAATTCTCTGAGGTTTCCTTTTCTGTAATATTGGAGATATAACAGTATCTACCTCATAACTTTGTCTTGGATCAATAATTGAAAAATGCTTTCATTGGTACCTGGCCCACAGCAAATGTTCTTTATATTATTATCAAATACATACATGTGGCAGAAAACATATGGGAAAATGTAGGGTACTCATAGCAAAGACCAAATGCATCTGGAACGAGCTAACTGGTCACAGAAAATTAAAAGCTTCCATGGCTCAGTTTACCATCTCTGCTTCTTGGCATTGTATTCTCTCAACATTTGCTTCCACATAGGTACAAATATGGTTGCCAGCATGATTTACATGAACAGAAATCTTAGCTATATAAAGGAAGTATTTCTTCAGTATGCTCTTCACCTGACATTTTAAGGTACTACAAAAAAGCATCTTAGAAACCATGGATGATTAAAATATCAAATATCAGCTTTCAAGAATGACTAACAGTTTGTGTGTAATGCATTAATCTTACTACTTCAAATGCAACATTAAATATTAATAATTAATATAGTAATATCACTATTACTTACAAAGCTTTGTATTGAGTACAATCAAAGATAGTTTAGTTCAATGTATAATGAACTTCATAGTATTGGAATCAGAGAATTTAAAAGTTAATTATACAGATGAAAAATATCAATGTATAATATTACAGAAAGAAAATGATAATGAAATAATATATTTGGAATGTTGATTTAATAGAAAATATGGTTAAATTATTGAAATCTAAAGAATATTTATCATCCATTGATATATTGGGAAGACATACACATATAAAAGGGGAAATTGCAGAGAATATTTTATTTTTTTGTAACTACAAAATTTAGATAAACCAAGAGCACAGTTTTAGTTCAAAGGTGTAGAACAAAGATTTGTGCATGACTATATAGCCATTTTCCTATTTTTAGCCTTTTCACTCTTTCTGCTATAACATTATATTGACAAAACTATGTAAGAAAATCTTAAACAGTTCATAAATGAATATGTTCAAATGACCAAAAAGCATATTAAAAAAATTCAACATCACTTGTTACCAAGAAAGAAAAATTAAAACCACAATAGTATAACACTGCATATACACTAGAAGAGTAATTAAAAAAAAACTGACAATGCAACTGAGACTCATAAATTGCCAATTGAAGCATAAACTATTAAAAAAAAGCTTGACATTTTATTAAAACCTTGACTTATGAATTTCACTTCTAGTTATATATCAAACAGAAATAAAAATGAGAATGCTAAACACCTTAAATAAGAATTGTCATAATAGCATTATTTGTAAGAAATAACCAACACTAGATATCCATCAACAGAAGAATGGATAAACTGTAGGATATTAGTAGAATTGAATACTACTCAGCAACAAAAAGGAATAAACTGTTGATATATGCAACAATAAAAATGCAACAAAAAATTGCTGAAAACCATTTTTGTGAGAAATAGAAGTGGAACACAAAAGAGAAGAGGCTATCCAGTTCCACTATTATGGAGCTCTAGAGCAGGCGATAAATCTATGATGACATAAATAATATCTGGAAGCAGAAGGTATAGCGGATTGACTGGAAGGGACATAAGGGAACAATATTGAAAAAGTATGTGTTACAAGGCTATATGTACTTTTCACAACTTACTGATCTGTAGACTTTTCTGTGCATTTTATCATATTTTATCACATTAAAATAAATTATTGGAAAAAAGACAACAGCATGAAAACCTATGAATATAAATAGTACTCATTTTAGATTAGGTCTTATCTTCAAACTGAAATTAATCCTTGGAGACTTCATTGAATATTTTCAAAGTGACTAGCATGATTGTAAACATGAATAGTTATGCATTGCTTCCTCATTGCTGTTAGGTGACATGATTCTTAGGTGGGAGGATAAGAGAGTAGACATTTTCCACGTTTCCATTTCTATTTCTACAAATAAATCAACTCAGATACTATTTCATTAGAATTATGCTTTTCTAGTCTCAGAATGTTCAGGCAATTGAGTGTTCAAAGTACCTATAAATAATGATTTATTTGAACCATAACAATGACCAAATTATCTAGACAAACTATGAGGTGACTTTTCTGTTTAAAAGCCTGTTTGTAATGTTGTAAGATTATATATTCATCAGTTTTCTCACTTAATACGTCTCTCACTTGGTGTAATCGGTAAATGATTTATAATACCTTTCTTGTAATTTGTCTTATCACTGTGCTTCATTGGTTTTCAGCTTTATATCATGGTTATATTAACCCACTAAGTATTAAACTTCTAAATATCTCCTAGCAGTGATCAACTGGTGTAGTAGTGAAAGTGTTAGGCACTCGGTCATGTCCATCTCTTAGCGACCACATGGATTATAGCCCACCAGGCACCTGTGTCCATAGGATTTTCCAGGCAAGGATACTGGAGTGGGTTTCCATTCCCTTCTCCAGGGGATCCTCCCAAACCAGGGATCGAGCCCAGGTCTCTTGCACTGCAGGCAGATTCTTTACTGTCTAAGCCACCAGGGGTAAAACTAGTGAGATATTCAGTAATTATTAAATTTATTAGTTTAAATTGGCTGGTTTGTAAACATATAACTGCATGACAATCTGATAACTGAGAGATGTGATTAGCATATTTTACACAGATTGTTTGAAACGTTGAGATAAGCTAGTTTTGTTTTGCTTTTGATAATGCAACAGACTGCATTATATGGCAGATAAACTTCCAGATGAGGTGAAAGTGTACTGTATTTTAAGTGGTCCATTAAATCCACTACTAGACCACAAATTGAAACAGCATCAGTGAGCAATTCCCTGAGGTAAAATGATCTGAAATCCATGATAGCAAATATAACAGTGTCCTATCATTAATAAAATCATAACCAAGACATGGGGAGAGAAACATACAGCAGCAGAGGTAAATTTCCCGAAAATTTGTTCTTGTAGGTGTTTGATCTACCATTTTACAAAGATCATGATTCAAAGTGATCGTATTTCAAGTTCTAAGACAGTTTATAAGATATTATTTTTATCTTTTAAAACACAGTTATATAAGTTTTCTTTGTCATTGTTATTGTTACTTCTGTCTATAAGTAGAGTGCTTGTAGAGAGTGCCATCAATACACAGCAGGGGGAAAAAAACCTCTTGCTTTTGTCTGCTTGCTCAGGTCATGCTAATGGGCAATTGTAGTTTATTTATTATATGTTTCCAGCATGTACCTAGAATTTTGATGAAGGATGAATTAAATACAAAAGAAAGGAAGAAAACCCAAAGGCCAAACTATATTTATATACACTGAAATACACACACACACATAGACTAATGCTAGTGCACATCTATATGCATATTTGCAGATACGTAATCAGTTTGCCTGCTTAGGAGGGACTTAATATTCACTTACTTAATGATTTCTGAGGAGCAGTGGAGAAAATTAATCATAAAGTGCCAATATGTCTTCCTAGAGGGCAAGAACAAAGACTTTATAACCTTTTTCCCGAAATGTGTATTTCTTTAAACATAGTTTGAACCACCCTGCTCAGTAATGGGTCCCCGGATAGAAAAATCATGGACTGTAGCCCATCAGGCTCCTCTGTGCATGGCGATTCTCCTGGCAAGAATACTGGAGTGGGTTGTCATGTGCCCATCCACGGGATCTTCCTGACCTAGGGATTGAACTCAGGTTTCCTTCATTGGTAGGCAAGTTATTTACCACTAGTGCCACCTGGGAAGCCCAGTTAAAAAAAATTCACAGTATAAAAATTAATGAAAGCTGTGGTACATATACACAATGGAATATTACTCAGCCACTAAAAAGAATTCATTTGAATCGGTTCTATTCAGGTGGACGGAACTGGAGCCTATTATACAGAGTGAAGTAAACCAGAAGGAAAAACAAAAACACAGTATACTAACGCATATATATGGAATTTAGAAAGATGGTAACGAGAACCCTGCATGCGAGACAGCAAAAGAAACGCAGATGTATAGAACAGTCTTGTGGACTCTGTGGAAGAGGGCAAGGGTGGGATGATATGGGAGAATGGCATTGAAACATGTTATTATCATATGTGAAATCAATCGCCAGTCCAGGTTTGATGCTCAGGGCTGGTGCGCCGGGATGACCCAGCGAGAGAGATTATCGGGAGGGAGGAGGAAGGGGTTTCTGGAAGGGGAACATATGTATACCCATGGTGGATTCATGTCAATGTATGGCAAAACTAACACAATAAAGTTAAGAAAATTTCAAAAAAATAAAAAATAAACTCATCGTATCAAAAAAAATTGATGAAATACATGGACTTGATCCTGCAGAAACATACTAACAGCTGTGACTATGAATCTACATCTGCAATATGGTCAACACTAGCATCTAGCATGGTTCAAGCTGCCTGTGGGAGTTTAAACCTAATTAGAACTAGGTTGAAATGTCAGGCCAAAGTTTATATGAAACATTCTCGCCTATTCATACCACTCTATGACAGGTAAGGTGATTTTTTTTCTCTCTGTTATACTTTGATAGAGATCTGGTGATCATTTACAGTAATTGCTTGTGACTAGGAAAAGAGACTGATGCAATCTCATTGTCTGGATGAGAAACCATGTGAAAGGTGACAGGTAGCAGTGGACACCCATGAAACATTTCTTGAGACCTCTGCTTAGCTGTCTCCAAGTCAGGTTACACAGCAGAACTGGTGGTTGTGAGATACTCCAGGCTCAAAATTTAGGAAAAATCTTGACTGATTTGTTGAATGGGAGTCAGAATTGAGTTATATTCCTTGAATTGTCATAGGAAGCAGAAAGCCAGGAAGGAAGGAGAACAGGATAAGTGAGACTGAAAACCATCTGCAAACATACTTTGGAGCTCATACCGAAGGAGTAAAATACTGTCGTTACTGATAAAGTTAATAATAAGTTCTTATAGTGTATATTCAACTCATGAAACCTATCTTCTCCAAAAGACAGCTAGGAAGACTCTATTTTTTTTTTTCTGTAGTTCAAAAAATCTGTTAATTACAGAGCCTTGTAAACCTTGATACACTTCGCAACAATAACCGAATATAGGGAAACCACCTTTCTGGGACAAAACAACCACTGGAGTAGAGACTGGTAATACTTACCACTAAGTGCAGCTGAAATTCACAGGCATTTTTGTCTTCTGTAACTAAGAATAATACAGAAGGAGTTAAAAATGATTTTTAAAAGTTAACCTCAAAGTCACTGGAAATGAATAAGCTGTTACACTTAATTAGGCAAAAATCTCTGCCATAAAATGCCTATCTTCCTTTAGCTACATGATATGTGTGCTAATTAATAATCAAAGTGCAGCCTGAAGGAAGTTCGGTACAGTAATTTGTTCAAGTAAAAGTAGAATTTGAAATGTGCTGTCAGTTCTAATTGAGTTATGACAAAATACCCAGGATGAAGATTTTTCGAAAACAGCAGTTCAAATTTAAAAGAAATCTTTTAACAAGAAAGTAAAACTGACTTAGAATTGCTTGATAAAATATATACTAGACCTTTGTTTTTCTAGCATACTGTGTGATCAACAGGAAATTATTATTTTTCAGGAAAATCATCATGAATGAATGACAGAAAATAGACTAGTGTAGGCTGAAGAGCCACAGCAGCAGTAAGCTGGAATACTTTTGGCACAGAGCATTGTCTGAGATGCTATCAATAGTTAACTTTGTATAGATGATTCAGCTGAATAAATGTTACTTTGTGCTTAGGATTGTCCCGAGTGATGTAATGAGGAATTTTAGAAAAGAATATAGCTATTCATTCAAGAAAATTATATTCTTCATAAGAAAACGCATCTTCACATATAAACTATTTGCTAATAATGAACAAAACACACTATGTGTCCATACTGATGGTTAGAATGCTTAGAGAAAGTTAGAGTTTTTGGTGGTCTCACAGTCAATTAGGGAATACATTAATGAGGCCTGAAAAGATGAAAATTATTCAAATACCAGAAGAATGGGGTATATATGAATTAGTGGATGAAAACACTAACTGTAAAGAATAAAATGATGATATGGCTGAAACCAATAATATTGTAATTATCCTTCAATTAAAAATAAATTAAGAAGAAAAAATAAAGAAAATGGGCAAAGTATATGAGACAGCTCTCTTGACTTGATGAGCCCTTTTAATTGGGGAAAATGAGAAATAATTTTGAAAGGATATTTTGAAATTCTTTAAAAGTCAATCTCATCGACTTCTAATGGGGGAGCTTCTGAAAAAGTGATGTGCATAAAATAGCAATAATTTTATTTCCAACCTTCCTTGATACTACTTTAATAAAGCTAAATATTAAATAAACATAGTCTCCAATATGGGCATTAATGAACCTCATCTCTTGGCATTCATACTGCTCTGTAATTCTCTCCCAAATCAAATAGGGTCAACCTATGTAATTAACAGAATATTGAAAAATTCATGATACGTGATTCTGAGACCAGGTAATCAAAGCCTTATGCCACCCTGTGCTTTAAGGAATCACTATAAGGATATTATAAGGACACTCAACAGCCCTATGCAGAGGTTCACATGACGTGGAACTGTTACCATGTGCTGCGAAGGAATTGAGAAATCTTTTAAATAGCTATATCGGAAAACTATCTTGAAAGTAGGTTCTCTAGCTTTGTGAAGCCCTCAGTTGACTGCAGTCCCAGCTGACATCTAGATTGTCATCACCTAAGATGATAGAATCACCCAGCTAAGTTAACCCCCGAATACTTGACCCTCAGAAATGGTGAGATAATAAATGTTGTTTAAGATGCTTAATTTTGGGATAGTTTGTTATGCAGCACAGGTAACAAATTTAAAAAAAAGTCTTAAATTTCAATGGCAAATGAATGCAAAAAGGAAATAAGGATGTGCCAACCCTCTATATCTAGTCTACTAAATATTCTAAATACTTTCTGATAGTTGTTGAATTTTATTCTCATTACAATTTTTAGTCTAAAAGCTAATGAATTTAGGCAATTACACACATTTCCCTTGTGTAGATTCAGTAAAAAGATTAAACAAAGAGTTATTAAGAAAAATTATCTTATATCAAAATTAGAGATACCAGTGATCCAATATAAATATAGTCAGCATATTCCCAGAGCACCTGAGCTACTCCTTACGCTATCTTGGCTCTCTTGGCTAAGTTAAGCTAACCTGATGCTTTGAACATCTCTAATATTCCACTAGCTTAATTGTCACATTTGAAGAAGTATGAAATGAATATCCCTTATTATGAGACAGAATAATGTGCTGCTTGAGCAGGTGGTAAAATTCTGAGGAAATGAAAATATGCTTAACTCAGAAACTATTTTCCTTATTAAAATTTTCCCTCACTGACATTTATTATAATTTCATCAGAATAACTGCATTGCTGACAAGTTTTAAATAGCATGGAGTCTGCTATTAGAGGTTTTGAAATTCTGAATAGAAGATTAAAACATTGCAAGTTTTACAGAGAGTTTTCATGTTTTACTTCAAAGTCTTATTCATTTAATCAACCTGATTCTTCCTTGTGAAGGAGGAGAGCTGCTTTCAATTATACATTAATTTTTATTATATGCTTTCACATAGAAAGATGATAAGAGAAGTAAAATAATCTTCTTCCAAATATGGAGAGAAAGGCCATTCTCGGCTTTCTGAAAAAGGCACAGATTTCTCCAGGAAAGATTATGAGTGCTATCAGCATCACTTTTTCTACTTCACAGCTTCTCACACTCCATATCAAAATAGGCTTAGTTATTATTTTTGAGTGGATTCAGTTATATTCAAGTTATTTCATACCTTTCCTATAAGAGAAACCAGAGGCATCTAATATTTTAGAATCCACAGCATCCTTTCAGGTGTAAGAATTAAAATTAGTGGCTAGAAATTATTCCTGTTCCATCCTTGCTAACCAACATTTTTTCTCCAAGAGATTCTAAGTTAAGTGCTTGGTCTCATAAAACTATATAAATTTAATGTTCAATGCTCAAGTAGAAATTAACAGGTTTAGAGCTTATAAGCAGTTAAAGTCATGAGAAAAAAATTATCTCTATACATTTATTTATTTATTTATTTATTTTGGTGTGTGTGTAGGATCTTTGTTCCCCAGCCAGGAATCAAACCCATACCCCATATATTCAAAGCAGAGTCTTAACCATGGACAGTCAGGGAGATATCCTTATAAGTCAATGAATTAATATATACATATTCCATTTAGAATCTGGTATACATTTCAGTTTTTAAGCTTATCTTTGTATTGTGGGTAAATGCACATAAAATAAGACCGACTTTATAATACAAGTATTTGAATAGCTTTTATGGAGAATTTAAGAATATAAACAAAATTAAATTAAGTAAATTCAGATTTACTCCGAATATGTTGGATTATGTATGTATCAATGGACTAGGCTAAGAGAAAAAAGGTAGATCTCATTTTCATGTACTAAAGAATAATAGAAAAATTGTTATTGAATCAAGTAATTTCTCTGCTTACATATAACAATCAGAGAAGATCTTTGAAAAGAACATGTAAAATTTACTGGGAAACAACAAAAGTTAATCAGAGATGAAAATACTATGTAAATCAAATCACTATTATAAATTTTAAAGTACTACAAACTCTTTGCATTCTTGATCAATGCATCTTTATTTTTAGTAAAGCATTCATGTAATTATAGTGTAATATAATTCTATCCTTAAAGCAATTAGAAAATGTGTTTAAGTTTCTTATAGTTGGTTTTGTGTATTGTATATATGTGTTTGTATTCTTCAATAAGAAATCAAGATACTGGCATCAATATAAATGAAATATTGGCTCATCTGAACTCTCCAAAATGAACACAAGGATCAACTCTCTGGCTATAGTTTCACAGAGAGATGAAATGCATGAGGGAGCAATTAAATCATATATTTTAAAAATAAAGGCTAGTGAATTGCTTTATTGGTTACATGTATATGATCTGATAGGATAAAATGCTGCATCTCTTATTTAAATTGATCAGTTTACAGAATATGTAGAAAATAATATTCTTATATTTTAAAGCTTTCATGGAGAGAATGAGAGTACTAAATTTTATACAGTGGAAACAAAATCAGTCATTATTGAAAGGCAGTCTCATCCCACGTAGTTAATTTCAATCACAAGTGGAGACAGAGAGAACAGAGAATGCTGTCATTAAATAAATGACAATACTGTAGCAGATTCCAAACTCAGAGATGTCTTCAATATTCTGAACCATCATTCAATTACATGATACACTAGCAATATAAAAAAGATACCTAATTATGCTTGCATTTATTTTGTCTCAGAACCAAATTAAATTTGAGAAAAAGAAAATTGATAACTAGAATTTGGGCTGAGAGTTCAGGATAATTGCTATTTATTACAATGCAGTTGACATAAAGTGGCAAATTATTAGACATTTTGTATCTACTTTACTTATAGAAATTAAAAAGTTACCACCTCCAGTGCTACTAAAATTTCCATATTTGCCATCCACTCATTATAAAGTAAATACATGTTTTAAGGTTATTTCAGTTCTAAAGAGGTGAAAGACAAGCTGCTGATTAATTTGATAAGGTACAATTTCTTTTTATAAGCAATTTTTACTTAGAAGTACTCTTTAATTTCTAGCTCTTTTTTACAGAAAGGAAATAAGGCAAGGAAAAACAATAAAAATTGTAACTCCCTGATTCACAATATGTTTATATTTTGGTTAGAAGAATGAAGCACATTCTATGATAATACAAATGATCTTACTATTGTGTTTCAATAATGGCAAGTTTATTTGAAGTAAATTATTTTTAGGTTATGTTGTTTCATGAAAAACTCAAGAATACTCACTGCTTCATCAAACCTAATTTGAGAGTTACATCTGGAAAACAATTATGTAAATGATATAAGATTGTGCATGATAAAGAATGCACATACCAATGCAGGAGATGCAACTTCAATCCCTGGGTTGCCACTATCATCTGGAGTAGGAAATGGCAACCCACTCCAGTATTCTTTTTTTTTTGTCACTCCAGTATTCTTGCCTGGAGAATTCAATGGACAGAGGAGCCTAGAGGGCTACGGTTCATGGGGTCACCAAGAGCTGGACACGAGTGAGCAACTGAACACAAACGAATTATATAATCCCTGATTTATAATGATACACTGAGATATGATACACTGAGATATGATACACTGAGATACTTAGCAAGAAAAATATGACACAATTATAGAATATTTAATTTAGAAGGCATCAGAATACAAAATATCTGCTCTAATTCATGATCTAATAAAGGGATGTTGTAGTTTAGTCACCAAGAGTGTCCATCCAACTTTGAGACTCCATGGACTGAAGCCCACCAGACTCCCATGTCCAGCGTATTTCCCAAGCAAGAATACTGATGTGGGTTTCCATCTCCTTCTCCAGGGGATCCTCCTGACCCAGGGATGAAGCCCTCATCTCCTGCATTGCAGACAAGCTCTTTATTGATGAGCCACCAATGTAATCCCAATAGAAGTCGCAAAAATTTTAGACACAACTTAGCAAATAAATAACAACAAAATATAGGGATACTCACTATCCTAAAATTGGGAGTGAGTCCTCTATCTACAGAGAAGGCACTGACAACCCACTCCAGTATTCTCGCCTGGAGAATCCCATGGACAGAGGAGACTGGTAGGCTGCAGTCCATGGGGTCGCGAAGAGTCAGACACGACTAAGTGACTTCACTTTCACTTTTCACTTGCATGCACTGGAGAAGGAAATGGCAACCCACTCCAGTGTTCTTGCCTGGAGAATCCCAGGGACGGTGGGGCCTGGTGGGCTGCGTCTATGTCTATGGGGTCCTACAAAGGCAGACATGACTGAAGCGACTTAGCAGCAGCAGCAGCAGCAGGTTCAATCTACTGGAGAAAATCTCTGGAAATCAGCAACAAATTTTGACACAACTCCAGTGTCCAGAATTTAGGCTCATTGTTTACATTGAACCCAAGTCTGCCTCTACCTAACTCCCAAATTTAGACTGAAGTATACTACATGCTTTGTAGGCAGACTTTATACTTAGTATTGCAATCCAAAATTGTCTTGAATTTGGTTTTTCACATGATCCTTTGGTAGTTATTAATGTATTTATTAAGTCATTCAATAATTCATACCAGCAAATTTGCTAACATAAACAAAAGTGTTGCTATAATGTGATATACTACTTGAATTTATTATGAAATTGTAACCACATTTTCTGTTTGTAAGACTTTCTTTTATTATCAGTTTGTGAGGCTACATATTAAGAAATATTGATCTGAATCTGACGATGTCATCAAAGTAGCTGAATAAGATTCCTTGTCAACAAAAACAGCTTGGCATATGTTCACAAAAGGTTCCTGGGGGCTTTTGGAATTCAGGAAGAGTTGTGAAACCTCAGTGCAGAGTCCAAGACTGCAGAGGGGAATTTTGAGCAGTCAGGTCACAAACTTGCACCTGGCTTGCCCACCCATGGTCTTGGCTACAGAAATGGAAACACATCCGTGTCCTTGAGGACCGCTGCAGCCCCTTTTGGCGTTGGTGTGACACCAGCACTACATAACAAAGATCCTGGAGGAGTCATGCCCACCGCGTGCTGGGTGACAGAACTTGGCCCTGGGTGTGGATACCGATGTGGCACATGAGCTGGCTCCAGCCCCCTCAGCTGCACTCCAGGAGCCACTGACGTTAGAAGACTTACCCACGCTATAGAATCTATGCCCATCTGGAGCCTGGAAATAAGCCTGACAATAGCATACCCCACTGCAAACTCAGCGACAGCCTTGTAACTGGCATCAGCTCACCAAGACTTCAGTTCTACATGTAATCTCACCACTGGGGGACACTGAGAGGGGAAGGCTGTTACCTGCTAAGTCCACTCAGTAAGGACTAGAAGAGATGCTTGCTGCTTCAAAGGCACAGACATCATTAGGCTACACAGATGATGAAAAACCAGGTAAATATGATGCCATTGAAGGGAAACTAATAAAGCTCAAGTAACCTACCCCTAAAGAAGTTATGATTGGCCTGGCAAAAATTCAAAAGAATTATCTTAAAACAAACTGAATGAAAAGGAAGGAAATGAAGATAGAAACAGAAAACAATGGAACAGGAAACAGGAAACAATGCATGAACAAAATGAAGCATTTCATTTAAAAAAAATACAAACAAAAAAAACCCACACATAAACCATAAAAGGCCGAACAAAAATCCTGGAGCCAAGGAATTCAATGACAGAATTGAAAAATTCAATAGAGGACTTCAACAACAGACTTGATTATGTGAAAAAAAAAATGACCAACTTGAAGACAGATCATTTGAAGTTAGCCATTTGTGTGTGTTAGTCACTCAGTCGTGTCTGACTCTATACGACCCCATATAGCCTAGGCTATAGCCCACTAAACTCCTCTGTTCATGGAATTCTCCAGGCCCAAATAAAGGAGTAGGCTACATTCTCTTAAGGTATTTAGGGGTACAACAAATTAAAAAAAAAAGAAAGAAAGAAAGTCTACATGAATCATGGAACACCATCAAGAGAATGACTAAATGTAATTTGATACTTCTGTCACATTCTGCACTCCATCCCGAAATCCCTAAGCTTCTAAATTTTAGGGTTGTACCTTTGTACTATCTAGTTGTATGGGGTTTTGGCAATGCTTAACGCTCTGTATTTACCACTACACTGCCATACAAAACAGTTCTGTTGTTCTAAAAATACGCTATGCTTCTTCTACTTAATTCTCCTTCAATACCACTCCCACTGAAACCCTTTGCAAATATTAATCATTTTATCATTGCTATAGATTGATCTTTTACAGAATGCTACATAATTGGAAGCATATAGTATGTAGCTTTGTAAGACTGGCTTAATTACCCTTCAAATATATATATATATATATATTTAAGATTCATCAATTGATGACTTTGTGACTTCCTAGCTTCTTTTTAATCATTGCTAAATATCCCACTGGATGGATATACCACAGTTCATATATACTCTCACCTATTGACGAGCTGATTCCAGCTTTGGTGACTAGGAATAAGGCTACTGAATGCCTTTTCATATAGGCTTTATATGGTTAAAAGTTTTATTATTAATTGTATAAATATCTAGGAGTGTGATTGCAGATAATATGGTAAGATGATTAAATATTCTAAGTATTGTTGTAACAATTAGCACAAGCTTAGAATCTTAAAATGTCAAAAACTTACTTATCTCACAATATTGTAGGCTGAAAGTCTCAAGTCAGTATGTCAGCAGGACTGAGTTCCTTCTGAAGTCTCGATAATCTTTTCAGTTCCATTATCCTAACTTTAGGTGGCTGCTGGTGCATTTTGACATGCTTGTGAATACATCACTCCAATCTCAGCCTCTGTCTACGTGTAAATTTGCCCTTTAGGTATCTCTGTGTCTTTTCATTTTGTGTCTCTCATATGGGCACTAAAAACCAGATGAAGTTGTTGTTATTTAGTTGCTAGGTTGTGTCCAACTCTTCGCGACCCCATGGACTGCAGCACTCCAGGCTCCCTTGTCATTCATTGTCTCCTGGAGTTTTCTCAGCCTCATGCCCATTTAGTCAGTGATGCTATCCAATCATCACATCTTCTGCCACCTCCTTCTCTGTTTGCCTTCAGTCTTTCCCAGCATCAGGGTCTTTTCCAGTGAGTCAACTCTTTGCATTAGGTGGCCAAAGTACTGGAGCTTCAGCTTCAGGATCAGTACTTCCAATGAATATTCAGGGTTGATTTCCTTTAGGATTGACTGGTTTTATCTCCGTGCAATGCAAGAGACTCTCAAGAGTCTTCCCCAACACTACAATTTGAAAGCACCGATCCTTTGGTGCTCAGCTTTCTTTATGGTCCAATTCTCACATCCTTACATGACTACTGGAAAAACCATAGCTTTTATTATATTGACCTTTGTTGGCAATGACATCTCTCCTTTAAAATACACCCTCTAGGTTTGTCATAGCTTTCCTTCCAAGGAGCAAGTGTGTTTTTTAATTTCATGGCTACAGTCACCATCCGTAGTGATTTTGGAACCAAAAGATTAAATCTGTCACTGTTTCCACTTTTTCCCTTCTGTTTGCCATGAAGTAATGGGACCAAATGCCATGATGTTAGTGCTTTGAATGCTGAGTTTTAAACTAACTGTTTCACTCTCCTCTTTCACTCTCATCAAGAGACTGCTTAATTAGTGTGTACATGTGTGCTAAGTCAATTCAGTTGTGTCTGACTCTTTGCAACCCTATAGACCATAGCCTGCCAGGCTTCGCTGTCCATGGGGATCCTCCAGCCAAGAATATCATGCCCTCCTCCAGGGGATCTTCTAGACCCAGGGATCAAACCCACATCTCTTATGTCTCCTGAGTTGGTAGGCAGGTTCTTTACCACTAGCCTTACCTGGGAAGCCCTCTTTAGTTAGGGTCCACACTAAATCCAGAATGATGTCATCTTGGGATCCATAATTTATTACCTATGCAAAGGACTCATTTACTAACAAGGTCGTATTATCAGGTACAAGGGGATAGTACTTAGAGATATTTCTTCTCATATTAATGCACCATATGTTATATAAGTTATTCTAAAATATTTTCATTATGTGCCCCATATGCAAAATACATTCACCCCAACCAAACATCCCCCAAATTCTCAAAATATTACAGCATCAACTCTAAGTCCAATATCTTATATTAATCCTAAATCTCATTGTTAAATTGTCTCATATACAAGAGAGACTTTGATTATAATGCATCCTGGGGCAAAAATCCTTTTCATCTGCGGAGCTGGGACGTTAATAAAATGGTTACCTGTGACTTGGTAATTCTTCATATTCCAAAAGGGAGAAAGTGGATATATTATTCCTCTGAGGGCAGCATAAAACAAAGATAAAAGCAAAATAGTTGAGGGAAAGGACAAAGGAATAAAGAGGGAATTAAAAAGTGTAATAACCAAAACAGGATAGTCACCAGATAAAACTGGGACAGGACTGAGCTTATTTAGTAAATAATTGTATCTTACTATTAAATAAAACTAAAAACAATCTAGTTATAAGCCAGAGTCAATCAAATTAAATGTTCCTGACTGTGTTCCCTACAATAATAAGATATTTAGAATTATGTGACTCAGATGCTAAAAGAATCTGCCTGCAACGCAGGAGACAATGGTTTGATCCCTGAGATCCTCTGGAGAAGGAACCGGCAATCCACTCTAGTATTCTTACCTAGAGAATTCCACAGACAGAGGAGCCCGGTGGGCTATAGTCCACAGGGTTGGGTTGCAAAGAGTCAGACACTGTTTAGCAACTTTCATATATGGATGAAAATTTAACTTCAGCATATGTAGGAGCACAGGCAGATTTGGAGGCATGCAACTTTTAACTGAAGCTTGGATATTACCTTCAATGTCTACAGATTTAAAGATTTCAGTTTAAATTAACAAATGTCATGGAATATTTTTATGCTAAATCCACCCACAAAGAAATGTTGAACGGGTGTCTGAATGCTCACACATTGTTGTGTCTTTTTAGGTGAACATCTTTTTCTTCATGATTAGAGAATTAAAGTCTCATTATTGTGGCTTAAGAGTCAGATTAAAGTAGATTCTGGCTGGTTAAAATGGAGGAAATTTTCAGAAAAAAATAGGGCTGTCATTTGGTTTTTATACATTGGAAGAATGGGGGGAAAAATCAGGTGTCCATTTAATAACATTCTACTCATCAATTAAGAAGAGTTGTTTTCCATAATAAGTAGACAATAAGCATGCACATGTGATATTTAAACAAATTATCCTAAAACCGTGAGCTAAATTGTGTGATCTTATGAACATTATAAAAAAGAAGCACTTGTTTTCTGTATTCCTTTTTATCTTGGAATCATTTTTTCTATTTATCATTGTTTTTCTCCTTAACAATCTATATCAGAATCATTAGAAAATAAGCACCCTTTAACAAAAGATGAAGAATCACTGACAATACAGTTAATCAATATTTTGTTTTTTGTATAACTTTACCAATGAAATTTACTTCAATTTGACATAATATAACATATATATGATATCTTGGCATTGCTAATATTTTTAATACATAGGTACCTGAAAAATGAACATTTAAGAATGTAAAATCAGAAACAGATACATGGAAATATGTAGTGTTTGCATGTTGTTGTTTAAAACTTTCTCAAAGTACATAAAATTAAAGTTTGATGTTGATGGGATCTTCCCTGGTTGTCCAGGGTCTAAGACTTTTTGCTCCCACTGGAAGGGGCTCAAGTTCAATTCCTGGTCAGGGAACTATAGATCCCACATGCTACAACTAAAACCTAGCATAGCCAAATAAATATTTTTGGGCTTCCCAAGTAGCTCAGGGAGAAGGCAATGGCATGAAAAATCCCATGGAGGGAGGAGCCTGGTAGGCTGCAGTCCATGGGGTCACGATGGACATGACTGAGTGACTTCTCTTTCCCTTTTCGCTTTCATGCATTGGAGAAGGAAACAGCAACCCACTCCAGTGTTCTTGCCTGGAGAATCCCAGGGACAGCGGAGCCTGGTGGGCTGCTGTCTGTGGGGTCACACAGAGTCGGACACGACTGAGTGACTTAGCAGCAGCAGGTAGCTCAGCTGGTAAAGAATCCACTTGCAATGGAGGAAACCCTGGTTCAATTCCTGGTTTGGGAAGTTCCCCTGGAGAAGGGATAGGCTACCCACTCCAGTATTCTTGGGTTTCCATGGTGACTCAGACAGAAAAGAACCACCTGCAATGGAAGACCTGGGTTCAGTCCCTGGGTTGGGAAGATCTCCTGGAGGAAGGCTGGCAACCCACTCTAGTATTCTTGCCTGGAGAATCCCCAGGGACAGAGGAGCCTGGAGGGCTGTAGTCCTTGAGCTTGCAAAGAGTTAGACATGACTGAGCAAACGTTTCTCCCCGTGATTTTCTCTTAAGAGTAAACAAAATATCCTGGTTTTAAAAAATCGAAATAAGTCAGTAACAAAACAAAGAAACTGCTAATAATATTTCTGCATATGTTTTTTACAAATAAAACATTGACATAACCAGATTAAAATTTCCTTGATTTATTTAGGTTGAGTAAAAAGGAAGGCAAATTATCATGCTGTATTTAGATAGTCTGATGATTTATTTTTCCTAATAATTTCCTTTGACTCTAATACTTCTCTTCTTCTTTCTCCTTGCACATGAAGAAGAGTTTTTTCCATAACTTTGTGATAGCAGAGGAGAGAGGCATCCACATACTGATGTTTTGTCCACTGGTTCCTTATAGTATCCACTGTATCATTTTAGGTCTCCTTTACCTCAAGCCCCTAAACCTCTTTCACATTCTCTCCACAGGTCCTGGCCCAGGGTCTCGATGCCACACTCTCTGCTGTGCCATCAACTCAGTAACCGCTAGACTTGCTGGCGGCAATTGAAGGACATTAGATCTGACCAACAGGCTTTTAATTAGGCTGACCTAATCATCAAGGAAATGTGAGAAATCCTGTGTGATGATGCACTTCAAGCAAGGTTAGTGAAGTCTGGAACTATTAAGTAATCCCTGTCTCTGCTTATTCATTCTATGCCATTGTCTTTACTTGCTGAGACCACCCTGTGTCGGTGTAAGGCCTCTTCACTTGAAAGGTTTCCTCCCAGGGTCCCAAAAGGAAAGCAGGGGCATTTCTCTTCACCAAACATCAAACATAGCAAGCTATCACCATAACAAACACTTCCTCAAATTCATCAGCATAGGGAGTGTTCAATATTAATGGGTGCGTTCCTCTCCTACCTCACACTCCTATTTTCTTGTTTGCATTCCTTCTACCACTCACTGGTTAACAAAATTCTTAATGTATCATGAATCTCTGAATTTCTTCCTATTTGTAATCTGGTTGTCCAAGTCTCACTCTTCGTTTGTTAAAAATGCTAAGGGATACATTTACTTTTCTCTTTTAAAAAACTTACCTGGCTTTCCAGACTATTATATAGCTATAGAATTAAGAATCCAGATTTTATTTCTTTCTTTATCTATTCCTGCAATATGAGTTCTAATGTCTAACCATCTCTCCCCTGCCCCTTGGAAGACCACATTCTGTTATCTAGATAGATAGTAACTTTTGGCCAAATAGAATATTATGAACAAAAAAGCAGCAAAAAGACAAAAATACATTCAGATATTTCATATGTCTTATCTCTTTTAGACATATGTCCACACGGATAGAATGTACTTGCCAAGGGGATTACTAATGTTAAGAAAGATGATACACATCCCAGCCAGCTTTCCAGGAAATAAGAATGAAATGGAAGGAGATTCCTATCACACATGCCAAACAGCTAGCTTTTCATTCAGTGAGTTTCAGAAAAAATAAAGAAAGAAAGAAAAGAAAAGTAGTTCCTCCCTTATTTCTGTCATTTATTTTTTAGATCCAATACATAAAACAGAAATAAAAGAAATTAAGGATCTAAACCCCACTCTATCACTAATCTTCTTCTAAGGCCATTTGTTTTTCATATGGTGAGAGTTATCATTTCCTTTTCTGAGCATCCTCAATCATTGTATTTTCAATGTCTTTCTAAGTATTTATTCATACTGTATACATTACTCTGTGCACACTGAAATTTTCCAAATGATTTACAAAATCATTAACCACAAACAAAATAAATAATTCAACCCAGCTTTGTATAAGTATGTGACAAATAATTCAACTCAGCTTTGTGTAAGTATGTGACACAAAACAAATGTATTTTTACCTATTATTTCATAGTGAGTTTATATGACATAGATTGAATTATTTTTTCTAATGCTACTTAACTATTTTGACTTTGAGTCGTGAAAGTAAACTCTTGGGTCCTCAGTTTACTTATATTATTATAACAATAATTATACAGCTATTTCTTTTATGTGGTTAAAAATTCTATGGATGATGCATGCAGAGGACATTTTACTGTAACTGAAAAAGTCTGTTGAATGTAACTGAATTTGATTTTCTTTTTTTTTTCACTGTTAGTAACTGTTACTCAGAGAGAATATAAGACACTCTAATCAAATTTAATTTTGTTATCTTAGACTTATCATTCCTTCCTATCTATATGTTTTGGGATACAGATTTAACACGGGTATGCTAGGATAACCTCTCATTTACTCTCACTGGCAAATATTATCATCACTTATACATGTAAATGACGACTTGGCCAAGTATGAACTGAGGAGAGAATTCTATGTCTAGAAACCTCTCTACAATTTGACAATAAAACATTGTTTCTGGTGGCACTACTGATTGGCCTTCTTGACCATATTTAAACTATTTATTTGTTTAGACATTATCACTCTAAAGGATTAGAAAAGTGAGCAATACAAAAATACAAAGAAAAAAAATTTAATCTTGTGACTATGGAAAAGTTGAAGGAGGAAATGTTATTAACCTGTAATAATTCCATATAATCCACTTTAGGGGAGTACAATTACTCAATAATTTGTGAGGAATAAAATACTAATTTTTTTTAAACTATAGGGGGTATACAAAGAGGCCACTGATTTTAACTCCAACATGTAAAGACCTAGATGTCATCACTTTCACCCTAACAATTAGAAAAAGTTGGAAACACTAAAAATCAATGACTTAGATCTGTTCAAGAACTAAGATTGTAAATCACTACTCAAACTCTAGAGATAGGTGAATGCAGAGAATCAGAGTTGAAATATGTTTAGCAAAATTAATATAAAAGTATAATACACTACAAACAAGATCCATTCCAATAATGCAATTTATTCAACATTTATAGTATAATGTATGTGACCCAGTATATTAACAAGCTAAAGAATGAAACTCATGTGAACAAATTATTAGAAGTAGGAAAAATATTTGACAAAATGCAATCCTTATTGTGATAAACATTCTCTGCAAAATGGGAATTGCAGTTAGTTTCCTTAATTTGATAAAGGGCACCTATCAATATTTATTTTTATAGTTTGACAAAATAGAGAATTTTTCCTAAATTCAGAAAAAAATTCAGGGATATTTTCTCTTATCACTACTAATCAACACCACCCTGGATGTCCTAGGAACTACACAAATTAGAAAAAGAGAATTGTTCAGGGCTATTTTGTTTTAGAAATGACATGAGTACCTATGTATAAAACTCCCAATGAATCTACCCCCAAAAATATTTTCTAGTATTCTAATAAGTCAGTATAGCAAGTCACAGCATACAAAACCAATATACAAAAATAATTTCCTTTCAAGTATCTCAGTACTAAACAATTGGATTTTAAAAAATACTATATAAAATTTGCTATTAAATACTGAGGAATAAGTATTTTAAAAGTACATATAAAATATATATTCAGAAATCTACAAAATGCAGATTAAAATAATAAGGAGTCCCAAACAAATTGAGAACTTTCCCATGGTCATGCACTGGAGGACTCCCTATTATAAAAAGTCAATCTTCTAGAATTTTATTATAGATCTAATCCTATACCAACTGAAATCCTAGTGACCTACTGTATAGACCTCTATAAAGTGTTAAAAATATGGGGATTCTCCCCAGGTAAGAATACTGGAGTGGATTGCCATGCCCTTCTCCAGGGGATTATCCCAACCCAGGTCTCCTGAATTGCAGGCAGATTCTTTACTGACTGAGCCACCAGGGAAGCCTGTCTAAAATATACAAAAGGACAAAAGACCTAGAATAACTTAATATAATATTGAAAAATAACAAAGCTGAAGGACTCACAATATCAGATTTTAAGATTTACTGGAAAGTCCCAGTACACAGGTTGCATTAGCAAAATAATAGACACCTAGATCAATGGAGGGCTTCTCAGGTGGCATTAGTAATAAAGAATCCGCCTGCCAAAGCAGGAGACATGAGATGCAGGTTAGATCCCTGGGTCGGGAAGATGCCCTGGAGAAGGAGTCGGCAACCCATTCCAATATTCTTGCCTGAAGAATCCCATGGACAGAGGAGCCTGGTGGGCTACAGTCCTCACAGTTGTGAAGAGTCAGACACAGCTGTGAAGCAACAGCAGGCACACATGCCCAGATCAGTGGAACAGAATAGAAAGCAAAGAAATAAGACTCTAATGATGCGGAAATTGCTCTCTGCATTTGTCAAAATTAGTCCATACTTACATAAATGATTGATGGAACATTTTGTGCAAAGTAATTTTAAATTTATGTAGTTATTTCACCTTCATGATGGTGATTATTACCTCCCAAGTCTTTAAGTGAGTTTGTGCAGAGTAACTTCCTTCCAAAGCACAGAGTGTAGAAAGGGGGAAAAAAGTAACTTAACTGTCTTGAAACTTAACCAGTAGTACTCAGTCAGGGGACCAAGGCTAACATCAACAATGATTGCATGTTGATAATATGTACTCTTGATATACTGTGATGAAATTGATGCTTTACCTCCATGATACCCATCTCAAGAACTCGTCTAACCATCTAAAAAGAGGGAAAATGTGAGAGACATCCTACAAAATGTCTGGTCAGTATTTCTCAGGATTTCTAGGATCATCACAAACAAGGAAAATATGAGAAACTGTTACAGCCAATAGGAGCCCACAGAGCCAGAGCAACGAAATGTAACATGGTATCCTGGATGGGATCCTAGAACAGACAAAAAGAACATTGGGCAAAAAACTAAGGAAATCAACTTAAAATACTGGACTTCAGTTAACAATAATATATTAATATTGGTTCACATATTGTGTCAAATATATGTACTATAATAAAATAAAATGCTAATAGGGACACTGGGTATGGGTATATGGGAAATTTCTGTCTTCAAAAACGTTTTATAAAACTGAATTATTGTAAAATAAAATACTTATTTACCAATTAAATAACAAAACAAAATCAAAAAAATACAAACACTCCACACTTTATCTTCTTTCAGGTAGAGACACTGGACACTTATGGCTCTCTCTCCTGAAACATTATTGAGATTAAAATGTAAAAACAGATTAGAATCGACCTATAACAGCAGATTTCTTCAAATCATAAGTTAGATGGAGCATATTAGTGGCTGAAATATATAAAAAGTTACTGTTTCATGTAAGCTCTGAGGATGTGCAGTCCTCACACGGATACCCTAATGTGGTCTTGGCCCTGACTCATCAAGTACAAAATTCTGCAAGCATGAAGGTTAGGGATGAAAACAGAACTCACCTCCAATCCTTTTCTTCCATTTACTCATTACGCAGAGTTGAGGCAATGAGAATTGGCATCAAGTAAGACTAGCAACTCAGTTTTCTTTAATGCAGTTGATTAAAGAATCTGGAGAAAACTAGGGATCTAGTATAGATTTTGTTTCCTAGAGAAAAACCTCTTTCATTCTGGCACATAGAAAGTTCATTTCCTCACAGAAGTCTCTCACCTAAAGAACCATAAATTGAAGTCTAGGAATCAATATACCACATTCTATCATACGTTGAGCTCCTGATCAAATTCTGACCTATGGCAGTGATTAATGACTAGTATAAATCCCCATCTTAATCTTCTGACTTTCAAGGGGAAGCTGAGAGCAGTGCAATCTGTGGCCTTCCCGTGGTTGAATGTGGCCCCTGTCACTAGTTCTAGACAATCAGTGCCACTTCCAGAATGGAGCATTTAACTGTTGACAGAAGAGTCATCAGAGTTCATTTTCTACCGTACTGGTCAATAAAAATCCAAATAGTAAGTGCTGTGGCAGCTCAAGTTCCAAAGTGAGGACAATTTAAAACACAGTATAGACACAAACCCCTGATGGAAATTCAACACGAGTAAGGAATAAACTTTTGTGTCAAGCCACTAAATGCTTGTCACTACAGCATAATTTAACTTCTTTCTCTTGATGCACCACCTATGGAAAAATATATCAAGAAACGATCCGGAGGGAACTAAGATGGCGGAGGAATAGGACAGGGAGAACACTGCCTCCCCAATAAATATACCAAAAGAACTTTAAAAGGCCGAGCAAACTCCAAAAAACAGGAACTGAATGCTGGCAGAGGACATCGGGCATCTGGAGGGGCGACCCATTGCCGACGTGAGGAGGTAGGACAAAAGAAAAAAGAAAAAAAAAAGTAAAGGGAGAGACAAAGAGCTGGGGACAGGGCCATCCCGGAAGGGGAGTCTGGAATAAAGAGGAATAAAAAAAAAAAAAAGAAAGAGGAGAAAGGTTTCCAAATACTAGGGAGCATTCCCTCTGGCAGATCTGCGGTGAATCTTGGAGAGCAATATAGCTGGGAGTAAAAGCATATTAATAGCTAAGCCCTGCAAGGTACTCTCTGGCTACAAGGCACAGCTGAGCGGCAGCACGGGCGCCCCACCCCCCACTAGCCTAAGTGGACTGCTTCTGCTCAGGGAGGGGCGGGCCGCGCGATCAGGGAACGGAGCAGCCCAAGGGGCCTAACCTCCCAAGAAAAGCACCACCCCCCCAGGCCTGTGCACAGAACAAAGGGCTGTGCGGAGTCAACAGAGAGGCAGCCGGCCAGGTGGAGCTGGGCAGCTGTGGGCTGCGGACCGGCCCAGCCCCCGCCCGAGAGCAGCGGACATAACCCAGCCCCGGGGAGGCTAACCAAGACTTCTGGGGATTCTGGACGGATAGGTACTATACACCCTGAAGAAGGCGTGCTCAGCTACACGCCGAGCGGTGGGGCCGAGGGAGGGGAGAAGCCGCACTCCCCAACTGTGCTGGGCAGACGACCGAGAGCCTGAGCAGAGGGGGCGGGGGAAGCTGCTAAAGTAAGCAGAG
>ML661902.1:13839446-13881550 GCA_007570785.1 Antilocapra americana
TGTGGTACATATACACAATGGAATATTACTCAGCATTAAAAAAAAAATTCATTTGAAGCAATTCTACTCAGATGGACGAAACTGGAGCCCATTATCCAGAGTGAAGTAAGCCAGAAGCAAAAGCAACAATACAGTATATTAACACATATATATGGAATTTAGAAAGACGGTAACGAGAACCCAACATGCGAGACAGCAAAAGGAACGCAGATGTATAGAATAGACTTGTGGACTTTGTGGATGAGGGTAAGGATGGGATGATATGGGAGAAGGGCATTGAAGCATGTTAACCATCATATGTCTAATCAATCGCCAGCAGAGGTTTGATGCTTGGGGCTGGTGCAGCGAGATTTCCCATGGGGGAGTGAGGAGGGAGGGGGGTTCCGGAGGGGAAGCATATGTAAACTCATGGTGATATCATGACAATATATGGCAAAAACAATAAAAAAAAAATTAAAAAAAAAAAAAAGAAACGATCCTACTAATCAGACAGCCAGGAAACCCAGCCAATTATCTATTTCTTCTATCTTAAATATAAATATCAGTGATAATAAGTATTCATATACATGAAAAGTATCATAAGGAAGATAATTTCAGAAATAAAGAACATAAGTGAATTAATAAGCATTGTAATAAACGAAGAAAAACAATATAAATAAAAAGCCTTAATAAATATGCTAAAACTAAACTGAGTGGAATGACATTCTAAAAAAATATATATATATGCTATGTAGAGTATAAAGGATATAAAACCTTTTGAGATTAAAGCCACAATCAAAAAATATTAGAAAACAACCACTAACAAAATATGTTTGAAACCTTAAAAATATGTTCAGATAATTGTACAGCTTTTATAGCATACACAGCAAAGAAATTAGAAATATGGAAAGGTTAAGAGACAAAGAGGTTCAGTCTACATTTGATCATTATAATGATATGGAGAAATCTCAAGAGTCTACTTTTTATATTAAAATTGCATTTCAAATCTGTTTCATTCTCTTCAACTTTAATAATTCAATGTTGCCCAACCCTGTTTTTTGTCATAGGAAGATTTTGTTTTCTATTTTTCTTTTCTTACTTGTGTTTCCATTCCTCCCTCCCTCCTTTCCTCCCGTGCTTCCCTCCCCTTCTCTCCCACTTTTCCTTGCCCATTATGATAGTATGGCGACATCTCAGAAAGTGCCTACTTTTACATTAAAATTTCATTTCATATCTGTTTCACTCTCTTCAGCTTTAATAATTTATGTGTTGCCCAGCACTATTTTTTCTTGTCAAGGGTGTTTTTCCTATTCTTTTCCTTCCTTCCATCTTTTCTTCCCTCCTTTCTTTCTTTCCTCTTTCCTCTCTCCTTCCCTTTTCCTTTCGTCTCTCTCTCTGTGTTTCTTTCTTCTTTCCTAGTACCTAATCCACTGGGTTTTGAAAATATGTTCTTTATGTTTACAAAGCATGGGCAAACACAAGCTCCATGGAATCAAACACAAAGACCCCTAAATTTTTTTTTCTTTTAATTAGTTTGGAAATAATGCCAAATTAAAAATAAAAAAAAATAATAACAGGTAAATGTCAAAGAAGAAAATGCAAGACAAATATCTTATTCCCTTTAAATTATCAAATTACAATGAAATAAAACTTGACTAGTAATATTTATCAAATATAATTGAGGTAGAAAATTCAAAACAAAGGCTATTTTATAGACAGGAATATATGTACCTAGGCAGTGAGCCCAAAACAATAACATCTTTATTACCTTTATATAAATTTAATCCCTGATGTTTAAATTTGTAGTTAAAATTTTGAAATGTATTTTCCACATGTGAATTATCTCTGAGAATAGTATGCTTTATATAAATTCCATTTCTAGAGATCAGGAAAATGATGACATAATTGTAACAACTGTAGCTATAATATAGATGCTGTAATGTATGCATTATAATATTGAAAGACATATTTACCTGCCATTTGTAGCCATGTTATCTTTCCATCCTCCTGTCTCTTTAATACTAGTCTTGGCAGGTACTAGAAGGCTCATTGAGATTTCCTGTGGTTTATGACCCAAGTTGACAACTGTGACTTCTTCTTTGTGGCATTCTGATGGTTGTGTCATATAAGAATCACCTTATATCATTTGAGAAGCTGCTGACACAGAGCTCTGGTTTGATGGATGACCTGAGCTGCTACTATTCCCATCAGAGGTAAGCAGCAAGTTTTACAGGAAATTATTGGAAGAAGATGCAGTGAGGGGGAGAAAGAGAAAGTAATGTGCATTGCACAAAAACTAACAAAATGATTTGCTTACAGTTCCAAGCTGGTATAGCTGAGAACGGCAGGGAGGGGAAACATGTCTCATCAATATTTAAATAGTTGATCATATAACCAACTTGACAGGCCATTTGTAAGGGCAAATTATAGAGCAAAACTGTAAGCTATGGAGGCCATTGTGCCCTCACTTGCACTTTTCATATTTCAGGTTTACATAAAACATAAAAGAAGTATAATCATGCAATTGTTTTATGTTTTTACACCAGTGATTTTCAAACTGTGTTCCCCAGAAGCAGCATTCGTGTGAGAATTAGTTAGCAAGTGGAACAACTAAGATCTTACGCGAGTCACACTGAATCAGAAACTCTAGGGTGGGTTTAGCTATATATGATTTAGCAGTCCTCCAGGTAATTCCAATGCAAGTTCAAATTTAAGACCACTGCCTTCTCAAGTCCATCTTTGCTGTCTTAGTTCCCAAACATGTAATATCCTATGTACATATCTTTGATTTTCTTGAAAGATTTATATAAATAATATATAACAAGAGAAAATAACTGTCAAGATTAAATTAATTAAACTCTATTGCATATAAACACAAAGATATGCACATGTGATATGCAATGCTGCTAATAACTTTTAGCAATATAGCAATTACTTTAGAAATATGGTCATAGAGCCTCAGATTGGAAAATACACACCACAGTTTAAAGTACAGTAACTCTCCATTATCAACATGATAATCCCATTCCTCCCTGTAAAAAGGCTTACATGTTTATCCATCTTGAAGTTTAGCATTCCTGGTAATAGAAAGTTCACTACATTGGAAGGCAGCCTGGCTGTTACCCAATGTACCTGTGGCGGGGAGGAAAAATGTAGCTACATTAAAAAACGTAAACAGAGCTTTAAAAGACATCTGAGAACCATGGAAGGAATGCAAAGCAAATTAAAAAATAAATAAATAAAATAAAAATTTAGAGAAGCAGAATCATTCTTAGATGAGCGAAAAGTCACCAGTAAGATTTTTCCCTTAGTATATCTGCTGATTCTGGGTGGAGAATTCTGGGCCTTTGATAGAGAAAAATCAATTGAGCTTTCAGTCGTTCTTTTGGAAAACCTGGAAAATGCAAGTGCCTGAAATGTATGGTCAATTATTTTTCTTTTTTTTTCTTTACAGAATAATGCTAAATTCTGAGCAATAAACAGAATGGGGAACAAGGCTAAAAGCTGCTACAAAGCCACGGAACTGTTTCTGCAGTCTTTCGGTGTCCAGTGAACGACTCCAAGAAGTCGTGGAGAGGAGCAAACCAGGAAGGGAGCTTTCCTCGAAAATATTGGCTCTGCGGTATTACAGAGTTTTCTTCAGGAAAACAGCAAACAAGCTGGGCACATCAAGCAGAAAGAGTTCATACTATGAATGACAGATGTAAAAAATGTGTTGAAAAAGCTGGTGGAATAAAAGAGACACAGCAGCTAGTGTTGAGGCATTCAGAAGGCACGGGACTGCGGCACGTTGTGCAATGAAGCGCGGCGCACGAGCCCCAGCCCCGGGCGGTGGGGTAGCCGCCCCGCCCCGCCCCGCCGCCCCCGGGAGTGCCGGGGTCCTCCAGGCGCACGCCGCGCTTGAAAGGCCTGGAGGCTTCGATCACGCAGCTTTTGAAGCATTTTTCCCGCGTGCTCCGTGATACCAGAAGGGCCCTCACGTGGCCCAGACCTCTAAGGGAAGCGGTGGCGTCCAGACGGTCAGGACAGTGAGGCGCCACCTCCGGAAGGGCTTGCGGCCGGAGCGCTGGGCCCGCGCCTAGCTGGGGGCGAGCGAGGCCTCGGCCCAGCGGGACCGGACCCCCGGAACCCCGGCCACCACCGCTGTGCTCTCCGGGGAGACAGGAGTGACAGCCTGGAGGAGGCCGTCAGGACCCACGTGAACGGCGCGAGGCTGCAGACGGGCGCGGGCCCTGCTTGCAGAGGGCCCTGTGTCACGACGCGCTGCCGGCCGGCCCGCCCCACAGCCGCGGCGTGGGCTGTTGCCAGGGAGCGAGCTTCACAGCGGGATGTGTGATTCTGTGGCTCCTGGCCGGGCCCGTTGACAGAAGACTTCGTCTCGATGCTGGGCCCGAGGACAGGCCAGGGGGTCCTCCCGGAGCTGGCGGAGACCAAGCGGCTGGCGGTGGTGGCCAGGAAGGGACAGGCACGGCGTGTGCGGACCCCGGTCGCGCCGCGCTGGTTTGTCTGCCAGTCTGTAAACCTCCAGCCCACGCTGCTTCGCATCTGGGATGGTCTGTTCAAGGAGGGCTCCAAGGTCACCGTCCAGGTGGCCCTGACGCTCATCAGGCAACACCAGGCGTTGATCTGGAAAGCTAACAGTGTCCCCGACATCTCAAGGAGGTCCCCGGAGGGAGCTTCGGGACGCAGTGCCACACCTTCATGCAGACAGTATTCTCGGAGCCTGGGAGCCTGTCCCGGGCCAGCAGGACGGGGCGCTGCCGGCCTGGCTGCTGACACAGGGCTGACTCGGCTGTCTGGGCGACGAAGGAGCTTCCACCCGCCTTCTGCTGCCAAGCCCAACACGGCTAAGCTCCAGCCAGGAACCAAGCAACTTAATTTATCCTTCTGTAATGCACCTCTTTTCTTCATTGTGCAAGTCACTTTTCTAGATTTTTTTTAAAATCTGATACATTAATAATATATAAAACGTGAGATGTAAGGGGAAAAAAAGTGTAGTTCACGGAAAGTTGAAACCGTCCATAGTTGAAAGCCCCTTTGCCTGGCTACCACTGCTGGAGGTATACTGATCTCTTCTTTACCCCCTACATTCTGCTTGGGTTTCTTGCTGGTAAGTCCTAAACTGAAAATATACGTTTTACTCAAAATGGTAGAGATAGAGAACAGGGAAAAAAGGGTTAATGAACACAAATATGTGTATAACAAAGAGTATTTGCTACTGTCCTCATTTCTGTAATTGCTCATAAGGTATTTATACCCCCTGCTATTTATAACTTCTGGTATCCATTCCATATCTACTTTCTCCTCAACCAGATATCTGGATGTGTTTCTAACTTGGTACATATGTAATATGTAAATCCTTTTAATAATATTTAAATATGATTTCTTTAATTCAGGACAGTTATAGTCTACAACTCTTTTTTCTATGGTGAATTTCAAAATAAACATTTATAAAATATATAAATGTAAATGTGAATTTCTGTTTCATGCTATCTCAATAGAATATAGGATAAAAGATTATCCTACAGTAAGTCATATTCTTAATATTCACAAAATTTTAATTTTAGTGTAAATGAAACTTCACAGTTAAATATTAACTTCACAATTAAATAAAATAATGGTAGGAAACTAAGAAAAGTTAAACTTCAAGTCAAGTATGATAGCATGAGTGCTGTATTTCAATTTAACTGTTAATTGACATTGTTACACTCTTAAAAATGCTTAGTATTAAAAATGCATTGACTATGGGACAGTTTTTACAATTATACATCTTATTGCAGTGGATGCAAAGTTATGTTCTTAATGACTGTGAAGAGAATATCTCTGTAAAATAAAGTATGTCTTTATTGAAACTCTTTTCTTTCTATTTTTTTCCTTCAAAATATTGTTGCTTGAAGAAAAAAAAAAGATTTCTGTCAGTGGATCAGAGCTCTGTTCTCAGTGGAATCTCATCAACTCTGCGTGCTAAAGAAGAGGTAAGGAGTCTATGGTGGGCAGTAGGTAGAAATAAAAAGGAGACAATAATGCCCAATGGTTTAACAGTTTTGACTACATTGCATGTAATATGATCGATCTCTGATGAAACTCCAGTCTTCTAATTTTCTTCCTAATCATAGTATGCCTTTCAGTATTGTATTTCTTTGGAAAGACAATGCTGAGACTAAATTTTATGTCAAGTTTGGATCAGATTTATAACAAAGGCTGTGCACTGTTTATCTGAGTCACAACTCTTTTTAGATACATTAAAAATTTAAAACTTTTCAAAATAATAAGTAAAAATATAAGTAAAGAAATAGCTTTTTGATGTCTAAGGTAGAAAGAGAAGATGCGGCGTAAGATGGTCAATCCAATAAGACATCAGTGTTTTTGTCAGATTCAAAGCATGCTGCATGTCTTTGATATTAGAAAATCACCTGAGTGTTGTGGAAATTTACTTGCTCTGGAAATCAAAAGTTCTGGGTTCAAATCCTGAAAATATACTAGCTCTGTGACCTTGAACATGCTGAACATACTTCTGAATTTCTTCACAAAATTATAATAACTGTACAAGTCATGTATTCCTCTCATGCTTATTTGGTAAACAAATGGTAAAACCATATCAGACATTATTTGGCAAAACTACAAAACACTTTTTGACGTGGGATTCTTAGAGAAAGTGATGTTGTGCCGCATATGTGAGATAAACAGGAAATTGTACACAAATATACTTCAGAATCAAATGTCTTTGATTTTAACTCCATTAGCTTGTGCTTTTCTAAACAATGAAAAGTGACTGTCACTGCAAAGTAGTGAAAAAAATCATTGAATTTGATAAAGATGGTTCTGGAATTGGACCATAAAGAAGATTGAACGCCAAAGAACTGATGCTTTCAAATTGTGGTGCTGGAGAAGACTCTTGAGAGTCCATTGGACAGAAAGAAGTCAAACAAGTCCATCCTAAAGGAAATCGACTCTGAATATTCATTGGAAGGACTAATGCTGAAGCTGAAGCCCCAATACTTGGCCACCTGATGTGAAGAGCCAACTCACCAGAAAAGACCCTGATGCTGGGAAAGATTGAAGCAAAAGGAGAAGAGGGCAGCAAAGAATTAGATCATTAGATAGCATTACCAACTCAATGGACATGAATTTGAGCAAACTTCAGGAGATAGCAGAGGACAGAAGAATCTGGCATGCTAAGTCCACAAAGTCATAAGAGTTCTGCATGACTTAGCAACTGAATAACAACACTGGTTTATTTAAGTGATCTATGATCCTTTTATATATTTGTTTTTCTGTTGTGATTTTTCCTTTCCTATAGATCCTTGTGTTGTTGGAAAAGAATATTTGCTTTGACCAGAGCAGTGTGTTCTCTTGGAAAAACTCTTTTAGCCTTTGCCCTTCTTAATTTTGTGCTGCAAGACTAAACTTGCCTGTTACTACAGGTGTCTCTTGCCTTCCTACTTTTGCATTCCAGTCCCCTATGATAAAAAAGGACATCTTTTTTGTTTTTTTGGTGAAGAGGAACTAAAGAGCCTCTTGATAAAGGTGAAAGAGGAGAGAAAAAAAAAAACTGGCTTAAAACTCAACATTCAAAAAGCTAAGATCAACGTATCCAATCCCATCACTTGATGTCAAATAGATGGGGGAAAAAATGGAAACAGTGAGAGACTTAATTTTCTTGGGCTCCAAAATCACTGTGGATTGTGATTGCAGCCATGAAATTAGAAGATGCTTGGATACTTATGACTAATTCATGTTAATGTTTGGCAGAAATCAACACAATACTGTTAAGCAATTATCCTTCAATTAAAAATGAATAAATTAAAAAAAGGTTCTCCTTGGAAGAAAAGATATGGCAAACCTAGATAGTATCTTAAAAAGCAGAGACATCACTTTGCTGACAAAGTTTCATCTAGTCAGTGTAATGTGTTTTTCAGATTTGGACGATGAAGAAGGCTAAGCACCTAAGAATTAATACTTTTGAACTGTGGTGCTGGAGAAAGCTCTTGAGAGTCTCTTAGACAGCAAGGAGGTCAAACCAATCAATCCTGAAGGAATCAACCCTGAATATTCATTGGGAGGACTGCTGCTGCTGAAGCTCCAATACTTTGGCCATCTGATGAGGAGAGCCGACTCAACGGAAAAGACCCTGATGCTGGAAAAAGATTGATGGCAAGAAGAGAAGGGAGTGACAGAGGATGAGATGGTTGGATGGCATCAGCAAATCAATGGACATGAGTTTGAGCAAACTTCGGGAGATAGAGAAGGACAGGGAAGCCTAGCGTGCTGCAGTCCATAGGGTCATAAAGCATCAGACATAACTTAGTGACTGTACAACAGCATTGATCCTTGCTTCTTTTCTGTTTAAAAATACTATTTAATATATTCTTTAGAATAGATTTAATATTTCTGTGTTCTTTTAGTTTTTGCATGTCTAAGAATTTTTTTTTAACGAAAAAAATTTGTCTCTCCTTATCTTATGATAATCTTACTAGATAGACTACCTACTTGCAGGTTTTTCCCTTTTAGGGTTTTGAATATATCTTTTTAATTCTTCCTGAATTGCAGTATTCTGCACAGAAATCAGCCAATAGCCTTTTGATGTTCCTTTGTAATTAACTCTTGTTTTCTCCGCTGTGTTTTAGAATTTTCTCTTTCACTTTTGCCATTTTAATTATAGTATATGTTGGTTTAGTTCTGTTTGGGTTCATTTGTTTGGCACCCTCATTGTTTCCTGTACCTGGATATCTGTTTCTTTCTTTAGGTTTCAGAAATTTTCAGCCATAATTTCTTTAAATACCTTTTGGGTCCCCCTTACTGTTTCTTCTCCTTCTGAGACCTTTATGCATAGATCAGCATGCTTTATTATCTCATAGGTCTCATATGTTGTTTTCATGTGTCTGCTAAACTCTATAGTATCAATTCCATAAATAGTTTTTGAATGAAAGTTATCGGCATATCAGATCATATTTGGATTTGAATACTAGCTAGGTATTGACTTTGAGCAAGATATACACACACACACCTTTACACACTTAATGGATTGATGTCTACATTACAAGGATGTTATGACTAAATGGACATAAAATTTCTAGCATCATGTGAATACAATTAATATTTTTGTGTTTAAATAAAATTGAAAAAAACTGAAGAATTAATCTTAGCTGTTTTCTAAAATACCTTTTGACTTGTGCATGATGAAAAAAGTTATGGTTATCCTGATTCAAGACTACATGTCTTTATATTTTGTAGAGTGATTTGACTTAGTAAACATTTTTCAAATAGCAAATATAAAACATATTTTTATACATTAACTTGAACTTAGCTTTATGCATTATAATGACTGATTTATTAATTTGAATTTCCTTAAGTATTGTGTAATTTAGAAATATGTTGATAGAGAATTCATTTCCTAAAGTAAGGCAAATACAGTTATAATACCAATATAGTGATGAAATAAGGGATATAGCATCATTTCCAATAGAGTTTTAAAGGAAAGTAGATTTGCTTACATGATATAATGGTTGATGGTTGTCTTCAGAGTATGAAACTCTCCATAGTTTTGAAATATTCCATTTCTTTTCTGGCACTTGCTACAAATGTGCATGACAGCTGCTTTCATGAAGGTGAACAATGGAATAACATTTTACTCCTCACTCTGAAAGAAGGATTGGTCACAGAGAAAAGTGACTTCAATTATTTTCTAAAAAATAAAAGGTGAAGGAAATTGTACTGCTTATAGAATGGTCATTTCTTACACAGTGACATTTCATTCAACATACATCATTCTAACAAAATAAAATTAATTGATAAGCTCTTATGTCCCATTTATTTTTAGGGTCCTCTCAATTCCAAAAGGAAGAATTTCACTATTGATTTATTTTTTTGGTAGAAGCATTATCCCATATGCCCCAGCACTTAGTCATTATAGATGACAATAGAATATGAAGAATGACAACAAGATGCCATATTTTCAGTGTATTTTTCTACTTTGAATGAAGTTATTTCATGGTTTTTGCCAGTACAATACAGTACAGGGGGAAAGAAAAATGATAAATTCAAAAGTAGCAAAAGTGTTTCTAAACCTAAAATATATTATCTCTTCTGATTCTCTCAAACCATGTGAAATAGAAAACACAAACAGCAATAAATGAAAACATCACATTACAGAGAAAATGACATTCACATAACATCATTACCTTTTTTAGAAATGTTTTTTGTTCTTTTTTCTGTTGTACCACACGATTATGTTTTCTTCCTCTTCCCTTCTATCTGAGGTTAAGCTAATATTAAAATGGAGTATTTATAGATGATCACATCTCTAAAAGGCTTTTACTTTTTCATAATGTCTTTTACTTTCAGGTAAAACTGATGCTAGATGTTGTAAAGTAATAGAAAATACATTCATTGGTCTCTGCACATGATTCCTGTAACTGAGCTCTTTAAACTATTGTAATTTCCTAAGTGAAGCACTAAGAGCATCTTTTGTTCTAATATTTGATTTTTTATCCCAAGTTACTTACACTGAGCTCCTATATCTTTTGGAATTTCCTGGGTGATAGCTGTGTCTTTTGTTTTCATGAGGAGACTCTGGGTGGGTTCTTGGATGAGGGCTGGTCAGCAGAAAGGGCAAATCATGTTTGCGTGCATTCTCAGTCACGTTCTACTCTTTGCAGTGCCATTGGCTGTAGCTCGCCAGGCTCCTCGGTCCATTGGATTCTCTAAGAATGCTGGAGTGGGTTGCCATGCCCTCCTCCAGGGCATCTTACAGACCCAGGGATCAAACTCGTGTTTCCTGCATCTCCTGCACTGCAGGCAGATTTCTTGACCGTTGAGCCACAAGGGACGCCTAAACTGTGATTAGAGTCTTAGAATTTTCAGCTCCACCCCCAGTTCTCTAGAGAGGGGAGAGAAACTAGCAAAAAGGCTAATGATCAATCATGCCTATGTGATGAAGCCTCTATAAAAATCACTGAATTATAGGATTTGGAGAGCTTCCAGATTGATGAACACATTTACCTACCAGGAGAGTTCGGTTCAGTTCAGTTCAATTCAATCGCTCAGTCGTGTTATGCACCTAAAATCCATGGGAATAGAAGCTCCTATACTCTTACCCTCCCAGGCCTCCCCCTGTGTATCTCTTCATTTGTTCTTCTGTATCATTTATCATATCCATTTTTACTATATAAAACTATACAACAAATTGGTAAACGTAAGTCTTTCCTCGAATCCGTGAGCTGTTCTAGCAAATAATCAAGTTCAAGTGGGAGAAAATCATGGGAACGTCAGGTTTGTAGCCAAATTGGATAGAAGTTGTGGGTAATCTAGGGACCTACTACTTGTGGTTGGCATCTGAAATGGGGAGCTGTCTCGTAGGACTGAATGCTCAGCTTGTGGGATCTGATATTATCTCTAGGTAGATAATGTCAGAATTCAGTTAAATTGTGGGACACCCAGCCAGTCTCACAGATACTTGCTTGTTGGTGTGGGGAAAACAGTCTCACACAATTGGTGTCAGAAGTGTTGTGAGTGTGGTAGTAGTGTGAGAGTAAAAGAGATACACACAGGATAAGTTGGGTTTTCTTGACATAGTTGATTAAAGGACATAATAGTTCTATGCAGTGAGCAAATATTGACTGAAATAGCAAAATCTGTATTAAAGTTGAAAACAAGGTGTCTACCTCCTGCGTGTAGACTTAAATGTCTAAAAAAACCTTAAATGTCTAAAAACTTAAATGTCTAAACTTAAATGTCTCAAAAAAACCTTTCATAGTACTATTGAAAGTATGCTCTTCAATTTTTAGGGACCCATATTCATTTATTTTCATTTATTTTATATCAGTTTAGATGATATGCACAAAATTATAGAAATAAACTGCTCCTTGCTTTTAGCATGTTTCTAAAGAATAAATCACACACTTTATATCTCTCAACCAAAACTGTAATCTCTTTGACATCATAATCAGTTGCAATTACTATTTGTAGTTGCTAGAGCACATGCCTCAAATCAATATAAAATTGTTGATAAAATGAAAATGCAAATATTAAAAAGTGGGTGATATGTAGATAGATATAAAGATAGAATGAAATGAAAATATTTGTTAATACCAGTTTTTAAGTCAGGTTTCATGAGGAGAAAGCATATAGGATTCTCCTTGAAGTGAGGTATAAATAATTTCAGTGAAAAATGAGCTGGTCAAAAATCTCTACTGTGGTTCCTATAACAGAAATCACTATTAAGATATAAGAATTAGGGCATGGAGCAGAGTTTATTCATTGTTTCATCTCTGATATTTATCATACTACAGTCATATAAAACGTGTTCCTTTTCTGATTATTTAACAGAAAAATTCCACTATACCAATTATAAATTTTCTTAATCCCACAATTTTAAATAAAATTTTCATTTACCTTTAAAATTATCATAAAAATTAAATAGTGTATGTGTAAATATCTTGAGATATATAGAAAATTTAAAAAATGAGATATGCCAAACAGGCTTCCCTTGTGGCTCAGCTGGTAAAGAATCTTCCTGCAATGCAGGAGACCTGGGTTTGATCCCTGGGTTGGGAAGATCCCCTGGAGACAGAAAGGCTACCCACTCCAGTATTCTGGCTTGTAGAATTCCAGGGACTCAGTAGTCCGTGGGGTCGCAAAGGGTCAGACACAATTGGGCAGCTTTCACAAGTGTTATTTAAGTTGGTGCAAAGGTAATTGCGATTTTGCACCCTACTCTTGAATTTTGCTATTTGGTATTGTTATATACATTCATGTATAAGGTATATACATTGTTAAATAAATATGGTTATATTACATATCATTTTACATATGCATTTCTTTATGTCTTTTGCTAATGATGTATTACTTGCTGTTTATTTTATATTTATTTTAGACTAAATATATTTAGTTGTTAGACATTTATTTTAGATGTTAGAGAAAAGGCAAATTCAAGCAGTTTTCTTATTCGAGTTCAAAATGGGTATTAAAGCAGCGGACACAACTTGCAACATCAACAACTCATTTGGTCCAGGAAGAGTTAATGAATATACAGTGCAGTAGTGGTTCAAGAAGTTTTGCAAAAGAAACAAGAGCCTTGAAGATGAGGAGCTTGGTAACCATTCATTGGAAGTTAATAACAACCGAGATGATAATTGAAGCTGATTCTCTTACAACTACACAAGAAGTTGCCAAAGAACTCAGTGTCCAGCATTCTGGTCTTTTGGCATTTGAAGCCAATTGGGAAGGTGAAAAAGCTCATAAGTCGGTGCCTCATGAGCTGACCCCAAATCAGAAAAATTATTGTTTTGAAGTATTGTCTTCCTCTTATTCTGCACAACAGTGAATCATTTTTCAATCAGATTGTGATGTATGATGAAAACTGGATTTTATACAACAACTGGCAGTGACCAGCTCAGTGGTTGGACCAGGAAGAAGCTTCAAAGCACTTCCCAAAGCCAAACTTGTACCAAGAAAAGAAAAGGTCATGGTCATTGTTTGGTGGTCTACAGCCCATCTGATCCACTATAGCTTTCTGAATCCCAGCAAAACCATTATATCTGAGAAGTAAACTCAGCAAGTCAATGAGATGCACTGAAAACTGCAGCGCCTGCAGCTGGCATTGGTCAGCAGAATGGACCCAATTCTTTTCCGTGACAATGCCCGACCACATGTCCCACAACCAGTGCTTCAGAAGCTAAACGAATTTGGCTCTGAAGATTTGCCTTATCTGCCATATTCACCTGACCTCTTGGCCAACTGACTACCACATTTTGAAGCATCTCTAGAACTTTTTGTTGGGAAAATGCTTCTAAAACCAGCAGGAGGCAGAAAATGCTTTCCAAGAGTTCATGGAGTCCTGAAGCATGGATGTTTACGCTATAGGAATAAACCAAATTTATATGAATTTAGATTTAATTTTCAAGTGGTTAAGAATAGACACCATGTACTGAACACATTCATTATATTATTTTTATTTCCTCAAACAATAATAGATCTCTAATGGGATAGGTTGTTCTGATAGTCTAGAATTAATATGATCTAAAATTAATGTGAGCTGAAACATTTATTTTATAGGAAATGCACTCATTAAAATAATACATTACTTTCCAGCTCTCAGAGACCCTGGTTTGGGTCCTATATGTTTGCAATGACGTGGAAGTTATAGAATACTATGGAAATTAGCAGGGCAGAATCCCATGGGTATAATAGATTATGTAGAGAAAATGAAGGGTTGGTTTCTAAGAATGATGACATTTAGAACCCTTGAGAATCCATACCCTGAATTT
Organism: Antilocapra americana; assembly: GCA_007570785.1. Classification (NCBI taxonomy): domain Eukaryota; kingdom Metazoa; phylum Chordata; class Mammalia; order Artiodactyla; family Antilocapridae; genus Antilocapra; species Antilocapra americana. The sequence goes on from ML661902.1 coordinate 13,853,693, forward strand.
TATGTATCAACATTTATTGAAACATAAAGTAATTTGAAAAGCTTATATTCATAAGTGAAATTGTAATGACAAATAAGTCATGACTTTCACTAGTAAAGAGATCACTTTATCTCTGATTAAAAGTTATGATGAAAGAACATTGAATACATTCTTCACGTAAATGATCATTTTATTTTCATTGGAGTTTTACCACTATCTTATACCATTCTTCAGTCCATGTCAAGTCCTTATTGTTACACTTCCCAGTTAACTTTATTCTGTTTGACTGTTGTAGACACCATTTTTAAAACTGCAGAAAGCAAGCACCTGTTTCAAAAAAAAGAACTCAAATGACTTATTAAACCTAGCAGATGACCAGACTCAGTATTTTCACATACCATTAACACCCTTAGAGGTATCCCAAAAGTTTCAAGTTGAATAACGTAGAAGAGAACATTGTTTACACTGCTGGAAAACTGTGTCTTTGTATTCTGAATATAATCAGGGATATCAGTTCTGATGCTTGAGAATTCAACCCTATTTCAAAATCACAACTAATTAAGAAATAAAGTAATAACATCATGTACATGGAAAAAGCAAACCTCTATTACTCCTAAGCAATTATATACCTTGCATATTTGAAATTACTCTTTACAAGGCTACCTTTTACAGTGCCTTTTCCATTTGAATTATTTGACAAGATAATCCATATTCATGCTGAAAACTGTGAAGAGTACAGAAAAAATGAACAAGTAATTAGTTTAAAGGAACTAACTTTCATCAAATAATTGATTTATAAATTTGTGATTATTGCTTGATAATTTCTTATCCATTCCTAGTGTCTTTAGATATGTACTATGCAGAATAAATTACAACTTTGGTCTTTATAACTTGTAAAATACTCTCTTTATATTAAAATGTGATTGTAGGACTTCCAGTTTTAGCTCCAACTTGTATAATACTTGGAAGTTTTCATGCCATCATAATAGAAAAATAACTGAGCAATGTGAAAAGTAGTGACTTTTGTTAGACTCATCAGAGACTAGAAGTCAGTGGAAAAATTATAATCTGTACTTTGGGGAGGCAGGCAAATATAGTTATTAGCAGTCTTTATCAATTTACCTGGAACTGAAGCCTCTGAAGTCGTAAACTGGGAGGAACACATAGTCATTTCAACAAACCAACTGAGACTGAGTGTGAACAAGCTTGAGAAAGAGAAACTCCTGGGGCCATAGTCCAAGTTTTTGTAGATGTTACCTCCAGAAATCCTACCAGTTTCTCATGTTGATGATCCAATAAAATGCCCTCATGTTTTGGGCAGAGGAAAAGGAAAATAAAATATTCCTGGAGTATTCTCCACAACAAAGGCTACTCCTGCAAGGGAAACTATGTTACTAGAGGGTTTTAACAGGGAAAGGAGCAATTATGTAGCTTCAGCCACATTCCACATACCCCCCAGCCTTTCTTCCCTATTTTATGTAAGAATAAGAGGAAAAAAGCTGAAAGATACTTGTGAAAGTCACAGTCTGGGGACCCAGGCCCACCAAAAGACAGAAGTGATCATAAGATTATAGAACAGTTTCCCTCTGCATACCCTACCGTCATTCATTTCAGCAGGGCTGGAGTATAACAGAGAATCACAACTGAAAGATCTGCAAGACACAATCTTTATTTAAGAAGGAATTCTTAGGAAAATTCAAACATAACAACAGAGGATGGGACAAGAACACTAGAGGAAACTGAAGTCTCTGACATCTGTAGCTTCAGCAAATATTGAGCAGAGTAACTACCAAAAACATCTGTCATTTGGCATGTCTATTCAAACTGTGGATTGAAGAAAATCTCAAAAGAGTCCTGAATTGAAAGGACATCTCATCTAGGAGGAACAAGAATGAGATTTATATCTGATTCTTTATCACAAAACATACAAACAAAAAGAAAGTTGAGTAAAATATGTAAAGCATTAAAAGAAAAAAAATAATACAAGAAAACCTAGATTTCCCTATCCAGTGAAATTATGTTTTAGAAGTTAAGGGGAAATAAAAATGTTTTCAGGCAAAAAATCCTAGGGAGATTGTGTGCCAGCCTGGCTTGCAAGAAGTATTAAAAGTTTTTCAGGGTAAATTAAAATTATATGGATTAAAAATTTAGATCTACATAAAGAAAGAGTGTCAGAGATTAAAATAAAATTAATTTTTCTTATTCTTAATTGATCTAATAGATACCTGTTTAAAATAGTAATGCAATCAATATTTGAGTGTTTTTAACATGAAGAAAACTAGATTGATTGACAGCAATGTTATAATTGAAGGGAGGATGGAATTATAAATTCTCTTTGAAAAACTACTTACCCTGTCACTAAAGCTGTATATTGTTATTTGAAAGTGGACTTAGGTCATTTATTACTGTATATTACAAACTCCAGGATAACCAGTAATCTAAAATAGGTATAAATAATTGATATACTAGTGGACTAGAGAAAATTAACTAATATATAATCCTTATTTGAAAGCTCAAAAGTTAGAAAAAATGGGAAATATTAAGAAACAGAAAAATCAAAGAACAAGTATAACAAATAGCAAAGAGTTAAAAACATGGTACATGTTGGTTAAACTATAGAATTAATTGCTTTAAACGTAAATGGTGCAAATATAACAAATAAAAAACAGAGACTATTAGAGTAGTTAACATAGAATCCCAACTATATACTTTCTGAAAGAAACCCTCTTTAAATATTCAGGGCACAGATAGTAAAGGTATGAAGAAAGATACAATATGCTAATACTAACCGAAAGAAAGTTTGAGTGGCTATATTAATTATAGAGAAAGCAGACTTCAAGGAAACTCATCTAGGATAAAATGTTGCACTCCATAATAGCAAAGGAATCAATTCTCTTGGAAGACGTAACAATTTACAGCGTGTGTGCACCTAAAAACTGAGCATCTAAATATGTAAGACAAACCATGATAGTACTACATAAAGAAATAGATAAACACACCATAATAGCTGAAACTTTAACACCCATTTTTAACTAATCAATAAATAGAGCCATCAAATACAGAATCATCAAGGCTATAACTTAACTGAAGAGAACTGGATCTAATTGATATTTATAGACTACTTCATTCCACAGCACTAGAATACACATTCTTCTCAAGCTCACATGAAATATTCACTAATATAGATCACATTATGGACCAATAAAACACACCTAAACAAATTTTAATGAATAGAAATTATATAAATTATGTTCTCAGACTACAATGGAATAGCAAATGAAATTGAATTCAGTTATAGAATGTTGTTTGCAATAACAAAATATCAAAATATTTGGAGAGTGAAAAACACACTTCCAAATAATATCAGGATCAAAGAAGGAATCTCAAAAGAGTTTAAAACATATTATAAAGAAAATGAGAATACAGAATTTGTGAAATGCTGTAAAGTCATTTCCTATAGGGAATTTATAGCATTGAATGTGTGTATTATAAAATAAGACAGATTTAAAATCAACAATCTATTCTCCTATCTTAGCAAGTTAGAAGAAGAAAAATAAGGGAAATTTAAGCCTAATACAACCAGAAAAAAAGAATCAGATTTAAAGCAGAAATAAATGAAATGAAAACTGGAAATCGGTGAAGCACAAAACTAGTTCCTTTGATAAGATCAGTAACAATTATTTTAAAAATCAAGTCAGGGTAACCAACAGAAAATGTGAAAAGACAAAAAATACTAATCTCAAAATGGGAGTGTCCATCACTAATAACCGCATAACATTTAAAAGTAACAGTAAAGGAATATTATGAACAACTATGCTCAAAAATTTATCAAAGTAGTGTGAGAGCTAAAATTGTAACACCTTTAAAAGAAAATGTAGGAGAAATACTTGTGACTCTGAGCTAGGCAAATTTTCTTAGGACAGCAAGAATACTGTATATATTTAAAAATTAATGTTAGGCATATCAAAAGTCTTTGAATGCTCTACAAGATGCACCATTAATAAAGTAAAACAAAAACCCATAAACTGAAAGAAAATATTTGCAAACCATGCATCTGAAAAGGGACTTAATATTTACTAAGAACTCTTATAATCCGTTAAAACTAGCAAAAAGGGAACTGCATTTAGTCACATAAGATGCATACTAGACCTTATAAAATGAATGAATTGTCGTCATTATAAAAAAAGATGTTCAACATCAGTTACTAGGTATACAACATAAAAGACCGAAAGTACATCATCCTGGCATAGATGTGGAGGAATTGAAATGTTCAGACATTGATAATGGGGGTGTAAAATCACACATCTGCTTTAGAATAGAGTTTGTCAGTTCCTTAGAAATCATACATATACAAATCAACAACAATCAGAATTACCAATGATTGTTCAGTAGCTGCTGAGTTTTAGAAATAAGAATATTCTCCATTTTCTCTCACTAGAATTTGTTGAATATCTAATGATTTGCTGGGCCAAATACCTCTGAAAACTATTCTTAAGAATCAGTCATTAAATGATTAGTTAAATGTGATTCTTAATACTTAACCAAACTAAACTCTATGTATAAATGTACAATTGTACTATGTATTTGACAACATACTACTGAAAACACCAATGTCATTTTCAAATATTATGCAAATATTCCAATGTGTAATTCTTACAGTAAAGTAATAAAACATGGCAGTACCAAGACCAGAAGATTCCAAGTAATCTGATTTATTTAAGTAAGTAAAGAACAAGTAGTTGAACAACTCCATATTTCTGAAGGGAAACTCATTTTACACAATGTCAAACTTTGGTCACATTACACAATGTCACATTACACAGTACACAATATTTACACAATGGCAAATTAAGAACACACATGAGTGTTGAGCAAAATAATCAAACTCTACAGTGTTGGAACGAAAAAGGGAATCAGGTAAATTCCTGCGTGTCTCTGGAGAGAGGATAGGCAACACAGATGTCTCCTTTGAAGAGAGGTGTATTGGGGTGAGAAGGTCACAGTGATCAAAGCCCATCAGGCGATTGACCATTAAATTCAATAGCCTCTGCAGTTTTCTTATCGACTCCTCAAATCTCCATTAAGGAAATGTCTCAAGGGAGAGAGACAAATAAACATAGAACAGGTGGCCGTAAATAAAGCCAGCTCCAGAATAAACATCTGGTTACCGACGAATTTGAAAATAAAAACAGCTACAAAATATAACCAGATTAATGTTGTTTAAAACATTACAAATGCAGTTTTAAATGGCCCAGTTCTGTTAGGAAAGCAAATACTCACTTCATGTTGGAAATCATAATTAACAAAAAGTTTGGGACAGTTAAATTGTATCTTAAAATCCAGTCTTTTGTTTAGGGTGTAAAGTGCATTGTGTTCTTAGAAATGTGGACCCCTCTAATAAAGTGTTATAAAGGTAAGCGTCAGAAACATTCCTGATTAATTTTGCTTATTCACATGTTCCTTCCCAATGGAAAATGAGACTGAAATAATCAGAATTTCTGGATGAGTCCTTCTCTGTCTCTGTCTTTCTCTGTCTCTAATATTTATATTAGAAAGACATAAATTTAATACCAGTGAAAAGGTATGTATGGGTGAATGAGAAAATTTTTCAGTCAAAATTTGACTCCAAATTCATAATTTTCAGTAGTATAAAAATAACATAGTGATAAGAAAATAATCTAGATGTAAATTGTCAGCTTTTTCTTTTTGCAACATCTTCTATCTCTAAATTTTATTTGGAAATACACAGGCACACTACTCATGGTGAGGATGTCACCTTGCTCATATTTTCAGCGTCATGGAGCACTTGTAAGTTCAGCAGCATTTTAAAGTTCCACAGAGCCGAATAACTACTGATGCTAATGCATTTACACTGTAAAGATTGTAGAAAACTAAAAACGAGCTCTCAAGTGAGACAAAAAATTGTTTATTGGTTTTGATCATTTCATAATTTGAGTTGTATAATCTAGAATCTAAACATCAGCACATTTAATAATGCATTGTTATACCTAAAGTGTGTAAATTAGATATTTATGAGTTATTTATCTGTGGCTTCTAAAGGAAGCTGTTACTTAGTAAATCCAATAGACGTCTTTAAGCTTCCTTTAAAGCTGTACTAAAATCTGACCAGAAGTTGGGCAGCTGCCTCCAGTTTCTGTAGCATCATTGTGTTTTGAGAGATGTATGGTGCGTAGCTTGCTTTTCCACTGATTATTCTACAGAATTGCTTATATGATGAGTTTTCACCTATAATTATACTCCACATATATATAGTAGTTTAATTAGAAATGTTTTGTTATAATATTTTGGGATCCTGATTTCCTACTTAAGGAAATAGTTGTAAATAAAGGTCCTATAATGAAGTAAGTTTCTTGATAATCACTGTAAATAATAAAACTGATACACTTTAATATATTAGTGTGAATAAAACAATTGTAATTATTTTTAAAAAGTCAGTGACTCTTATATCCATAAGTTTGAGCAAAACCCGCCAGATTAAATGTGTGCTACGTAGATTCAGTCACGTCTGCCTCTTTGCGACCCTATGAACTGTGACCTGCTAGGCTCCTCGGCCCGTGTGATTTCCCAGGTAAGAATACTGGAGTGGGTTGCCATTTCCTACTCCAGGGATCTTCCCAAACCAGAGATCTAACTTGAGTCTATTGGTCTCCTGCATTGGCAGGTAGGTTTTAACCCCTACTGCCACCTGGGAAGCCAGATTAAATAATATATCACGTATACTTTCATCTCTAGAGTAAAATATCTATACTGTTGGATGTCATGGTAGTCTCTGCCTTGTGGTTTTGTGAAGTTTGCTGAGGCCACACCTATGAGTCCCGATGTCTTGGAAGCCCCGGGAACCTCCTGTGTCTACTGCAGTGGTAGTGGCAGAGCCACACAGCCCAGCAGAGTGGGGGTCCAGCCCCAAGTTTTGACTTAAAATGATTTTTGAAGCTATCTTCTCCCATGGAGCTTACCATACCTGTCCCGAGCAGAGGTCAACATTACCCGCTTAGTCCACTAAGACCTCCATCTGCTGCCAACACATTTACTATTGGCTTTCTTTCCAGTTGCTTACTACCATTCTGATTTTTTTTTTTTTCATGAAGTTTAGGTACAAAGTTTCAAAGGCTTTGCCTGAAGTGTCAGAATTCAGAAGTGTTATGTTTATAATGAACACATTTATCTGCACGCATATTGATTAAATTTTAAAAATTCAAGTAACCGAGAATAAGTTTACTAAATTACTTAAAGGCCTCAACACTTAAGGCAGACATACTGGAAATAGCTAATTTGTCTGATAGATGCCTACAATAGCAGTAACTGACCAGAAATAGTACCCTCTCATATCTTGCTAAGCAGAGATGCCTACTACATCCTAGTAGAAGAGTAATATGTGAAATGGCATAGAGTGCAGGAAGAAAGTATGATATTTAGGGTCACAAGTTTGATACCATATATGAAAAAGCAAAGGAGAGGAAGAGAAGGTATCAAGAAGAGAGGGAAGGAGGCTAGATTTTCATAAGTACACACCATTAAAGAATTTCTCAATATGCCGTTCTATGAGGTTGAAGTCTTCTATAGGCAGTAGAGACCCATATAAGATTTCAGGGCTGGTGCGACAGGATGACCCAGAGGGATGGAATCGGGAGGGAGGTGGGAGGGGGATTCTGGAAGGGGAACACATGTATACCCATGGCAGATTCATGTCATTATATGGTAAACCAACACGATAATGTAAAGAAAAAGTAAATTAAAAAAAAAAAAGATTTCTACTAGAGAAACAAATTGAACTTAATTTGGCTTTTGAAAGAGGATTTATGGAGTTGTAAAGAATGGGAGGCAGTTCTTCACAAAAGAACAGTGTATGCTAGAAGACAGCTAATAACTATCTGTAGTTGTTTCACTTAATTTCTTTCTTCAGGAAATGGTTACATAATATAATTTTCTAGCTAGATTCCCTATAATGTCCTTAAACCTATTTGAGTTTACTAGAGTCTGTAAATAATTACTTAACCATCCCTCTATGCCTAAATAGAAATTAAAATGCTAACGCATCCTAGGAAATTTATTTCATCTGTGAAGTATATCCAAATGACACTGCCATCATTTGAAAACATTGTCTCCTTGTGCATCCATATTATACCATCTTTATACATCGTCTCAAGGTTAACTCTTCTTTTTATAGAATCCTACATTTTGCTGAAATCCTCTTTATTCCTTAGATAAACTGAGATAAAAGGTCCATATAATTTTCTACTAAAATATAGTAGTTGGCTCTGCTGTGCCTCAGCAAAGATATACTAGAACTGTCCAATCCTGAAAACATTTGTAAATCAGCAGCTATAGAAAGAAACAACTGCAAAATGTTTCAAAAGAGAAGTTGTGACATTTTACCTGGCCTGTATACTTCAGTATGTCTAAAAGATCTCTTATTAGATGTGGTATAAGCTTAAAAAATTAGCACTGTTATTTTAGAAGAAAAGTATGTATGTGTGTGCATGTGTGTGTGTGTGTGTGTGACTCAGTCGTGTCCAGCTTTTTACAACCCCATGGACTGTAGCTCACCAGGCTCCTCTGTCCATGGAGACTCTCCAGGCAAGAATACTGGAGTGGGTTGCCATTTCCTACTGCAAGGGATCTTCCTGACCCAGGATTTGAACCCATGTCTCTTGCGTCTCCTGCATTGGCAGACAGATTCTTTACCACTATTCCATTTGGGAAGTGCTCTCTCTCTCTCTCTCTGTGTGTGTGTGTATATATATATATATATATATATTTTTAATTCTGCTCAGTTGTCAAAAGTATTTTGATGATGGAAGCCTAGTTATAGGAATCTTGGTAAAGAACAGTAAATGATTTATTTTTTATTTGGTGTGAAATGTAGTTTATTATGTTAGTCTTCCCTAGCTATTCAGTAAAACAGACCTAATTTCAATGCATGCATTGCTCAGCTAAAGTCCATGTGCTGTCCTTAAACAGTTGCGTTAATAGGGTTTTGAAATCTATACTTCAAAGGAAATACTATATAATACCTGGAGTTTCTAAGTGATAATAGCTAATTGTAACTGTTAGCTATATAGCTAACTGTGACAGAATGTGGATAGTCCTGTAAGGTTCTTTTTCTTAATGTGGTAAAATAAACATAATGTAAAATTTACCGTGTAACTACTTTTAAGTATGTAGTTTAGTGGTACCTTCATATTGTTGGGCAATCATCACCACTGTCTCCAAAAATGCTTTTATTATCCCAAACTGAAAATCTGTACCAATTAAATAATAATTCCCCATTCCTCCCTTCCTCTAACCCCTGGTAGCCGCCATGCTACCTTCTAACTCTATGAATTTGATTATTTTGGCCTTCTCTGATAACTCACTTGGTAAAGAATCTACCTACAGTCCAGGAGGTCTGGGTTCAATCCCTGGGTCAGAAAGATCCCCTGGAGAAGGAAATTTGATTATTCAAGGTACCATGAAAAGTGAAAGTGAAAGTTGCTAAGTCATGTCTGACTCTTTGCGACCCCATAGACTAAACAGTCCGTGAAATTCTCCAGGCCAGAATACTGGAGTGGGCAGCTTTTCCCTTTTCCAAGGGATCTTCTCAACCCAGGGATCGAACCCAGGTCTCCCACATTGCAGGCAGATTATTTACCAGCTGAGCCACAGGGGAAGCCCTTAGCTACCATATATAGGTGCAATCATAAAATATTTCTCCTTTTATGACTAACTTTTACTTCATTTGGCATAATTTCTTCAGTTTCATTCATATTGTAGAATGGAGCAGAATTCTATTCATTCTTAAATGTTATTGCATCATATGTATACACCACATTTTGTTTATCATTTGTCTATTGATAGACATGTGGATTGGTCCCATCTTTTGCCTTTGGTGAACAGTGCTGCTGTGAAAATTGGTTAAGCCTCTGCTTTCAGTTCTTTGGAGCACGTAACAAGAAGTGCAATTGCTGAACCCGATAGTAATTCGAATTATTTTCAGAAGCACCATACTGTTTCCTGCAGTGGCCGTGCTTCTGTACATTCGCAACGGCAGTGCACATGGATTCTGCTTTCTCCACATTTTGCCAACACCTGTTATTTTTTGTTGCTTTATAGTGGCCATCTAATGAGTATGTAGTGGTATCGAATATTGGCTGAATAAATTTTTAATAGATTTACTTTTCCAAAACAAAAGCAACAGTAAAGGTATTAAATATTTCCACAAAAGGCCTTTTTACACCACAATGGTTCAAAAGAGTAGTTTCCATGAGATACTACTCTGGCCTGTCATGGCCCTGTCACCGCTTCCTATAATCTCAGTAAAACATTGTTTTATGGAAGTCTAACTATGAAACTTTCCTTTCATAGTTATATAAAATTTATTAATTTTGATTTTGTTAATATTTCTGTTTTATCATCAGTATTTCCATGTGCTGTGCTGTGCTTAGCTGCTCAGTCATGTTGGAATCTTTGCGATCCCATGGACTATAGTTCACCAGGCTCCCCTGTCCATGGGGATTCTCCAGGCAAGAATACTGGAGTGGCTTGCCATCCCCTTCTCCAGGAGATCTTCCAAACCCAGGGATCGAAGCCAGGTCTCCTGCATTCCGGCAGATTCTTTACCATCTAAACCACCAGGGAAGCCCATGAATACTGAAGTGGGTAACCTATCCCTTCTCCCTGAGGATCTTCCTGACCCAGGAATCAAACGGGGGTCTCCTGCATTGCAGGCAAGTTCTTTACCAGCTGAGCTACCAGGGAAGCCCCAGTTTTTCGCTGCATGAAGATATTTGTGACAAATGTCATAGTTACCATCTTAAGTTATTATTTCTTTTTAATATAGTTTTTCCTGATGTGTAAGCACATGTAACTGGAATAGGAAAGTCAGGGATTGGAATGAATGATGTACAGTGAGATGTCTAAGTAATGAAAATAGCCATCGATGGTCCAGACAGACAGAGGAAAAATGTTTTTTGGATGACCTCTAGGAGTATCTTTCATACCGAATATGATACCCTATGTAGCATAAGACATCTGTTTTATAATAATAATGTGTGATAGGGAGTCACATATGACTTGTGACAGTGAGTAGTTGTATAATTTATCTACACCTGTTTTGATAAAGAATGCTAAAATGTAAATTGGAGAGATTGGTTTAAGATGGCAGAGTAGAAGGACACGTGCTCATTTCCTCCTGCGAGAACACCAAAAGTGAAACTGGCTGTTGAACAGCCATCAACAGGAGAACACTGAAACCCACCCTGAAAAGATACCCCATGTCCAAAGATAAAGGAGAAGCAGCAACGAGACAGTTGGAGGGAGCAATGACAATAAAATCAAATCCCATACCCACCAGGTGGGAGAACAATAACACCAAAATAGTTCTCCCACTGTTGTGAAGGTTCAGTGCCCCAGGTCAGGCTCTCCAGCCCGGGGATCTAGCAAAGAGACTAGGAATCCCCAGAGAATCTTATTTTGAAGGCCAGGATTTGATATAGGACTTCCACGGGACTGGGGGAAATAAGAGATCCCACACTTGGAGGGCACAAACAAAATGTTACATGCACCAGGACCCAGGGGAAAGGAACAGTGACACCACAGGAGTCTGAACCAGACCTACCTGCTAGTATTGGAGGGTCTCCTGTGGAGGTGTGGGTCAGCAGTGGCTCCCTGAGGAGATGGCAGGGAGAATTCCCTGGACGTGCCTCTTGGCATAAGCCCTCTTGAAGGTCAACATCAGGCCTACCATAGAGCCTGTAGAGTTAAGGGCTGGGTTGCCTCAGGCCAAACAGAGATGAACAATACACTGGAAGGAATCAATAGCAAAATACTGAGGCAGAAGAACAGATAATTGACATGGAAGACAGAATGGTGGGAATCACTGCCCCAAAATAGAATATAGAAAAGAAAAATAAGATGAAGACACCTGGGACAACATAAAATGCACCAACATTCTCATTGTAGGGGTCCTATTAGGAAAAGAGAGAGAAAAGGACCTGAAAAAATATTTGAAGAGAAATAGCTGGGGACTTCCATGAAATCAGGGCTCTTTCCAGGTGGCACAGTGATAAAGAACTCACTTTCGATGTAGGAGACGCAAGAGACGCAAGTTCGATCCCTGGGTCAGGAAGGTCTCCTGTTATAGTAAATGGTAGTCCACTCTGGTATTCTTGCCTAGAAAATTCTGTGGACAGAGGATCCTGATGGGCAATAGTCCACGGGTTGCAAAGAGTCAGGCACAACTGAGCACAGCACAGCACAGCAACACTCTGTAACTTGGGAAAGGAAGTAGTCAACCAGGAAGTCCAGGAAGCACAGAGTTTCAAGCAGGATAGAAACAAGGAAGAACACATCGAAACACATAGTAATCAAACTGCAAAAACTAAACAAAAGATAAAATATTAAAAGGAACAAAAGGAAAATAACAAATAACAAACAAGGGAACTCCCATAAGGTTATCAGTTGATTTCTCAGCAGAAACTCTGTAAGCCAAAAGGGAATAGCACATTAATGAAAGGGAAGGACCTGCAACCAAGAATACTCTATCCAACAAGACTTTGCTTCAGATTTGATGGAGAAATCAGAAATTTTCCAGACAAGCAAAGGTTAAGAGAATTCAGCACCACCAAACCAGCTTTATGACAAATGCTAATGGAACTGCTCTAGGAAGGAAATACAAGATAAGGATCCCGCTTTGGTTTATGTCGGAGAGTGTTTTGCCTATGTTATCCTCTAGGAGTTTTGTAGTTTCTGGTCTTATGATTAGATCCTTGATCCATTTTGAGTTTATCTTTGTGTATGGTGTTAGAAAGTGTTCTAGTTTCATTCTTTTACAAGTGGCTGTCCAGTTTTCCCAGCACCACTTGTTAAAGAGATTGTCTTTTCTCCATTGTATATTCTTGCCTCCTTTGTCAAAGATAAGGTGTCCATAGGTGCGTGGATTTATCTCTGGGCTTTCTATTTTGTTCCGTTGATCTATATTTCTGTCTTTGTGCCAGTACCATACTGTCTTGATGACTGTGGCTTTGTAGTACAGCCTAAAGTCAGGTAGGTTGATTCCTCCAGTTCCATTCTTCTTTCTCAAGCTTGGTTTGGCGATACGAGCTTTTTGTATTTCCATACAAATTGTGAAATTATTTGGTCTAATTCTCTGAAAAAGACCTCTGGTAGCTTGATAGGAATTGCATTGAATCTATAGATTGCTCTGGGTAGTATACTCATTTTCACTATATTGATTCTTCCAATCCAAGAACACGGTATATTTCTCCATCTGTTTGTGTCCTCTTTGATTTCTTTCATCAGTGTTTTATAGTTTTCTATATATAAGCCTCTATGACCCACCTCCCAGAATATCGGAAATAAAAGCATGAATAAACAAATGGGACCTAATTAAAATTAAAAGCTTCTGCACAACAAAGGAAACTATAAGCAAGGTGAAAAGGCAGCCTTCAGGATGGGAGAAAATAATAGCCAATGAAGCAATGGACAAACAATTAATCTCAAAAATATACAAGCAACTCCTGCAGCTCCATTCTAGAAAAATAAACGACCCAATCAAAAAGTGGGCCAAAAACTTAACAGACATTTCTCCAAAGAAGACATAAAAATGGCTAACAAACACATGAAAAGATGCTCAACATCACTCATTATCAGAAAAATGCAAACCAAAACCACAATGAGGTACCACTTTACACCAGTCAGAATGGCTGCCATCCAAAAGTCTACAAGCAATAAATGCTGCAGAGGGTGTGGAGCAAAGGGAACCCTCTTACACGGTTGGTGGGAATGCAAACTAGTACAGCTACTATGGAGAACAGTGTGGAGATTCCTTAAAAAACTGCAAATAGAACTGCCATATGACCCAGCAATCCCACTGCTGGGCATACACACCGAGGAAACCAGAATTGAAAGAGACACGTGTACTCCAATGTTCATCACCACATTGTTTACAATAGCCAGGACATGGAAGCAACCTAGATGCCCATCAACTGATGAATGGATAAGAAAGCTGTCGTACATATACACAATGGACTATTACTCAGCATTAAAAAAAAATTCATTTGAATCAGTTCTACTCAGGTGGACGGAACTGGAGCCTATTATCCAGAGTGAAGTAAGCCAGAAGGAAAAACAAAAATACAGTATACTAACGCATATATATGGAATTTAGAAAGATGGTAACGAGAACCCTGCATGCGAGACAGCAGAAGGAACGCAGATGTATATAACAGACTCGTGGACTCTGTGTTAGAGGGCAAGGGTGGGATGATATGGGAGAATGGTATTGAAACATGTTAATTATCATATGTGAAATCAATCGCCAGCCCAGGATTGATGCTCGGGGCTGGTGCACCGAGATGTCCCAGGGGGAGGGAATCGGGAGGGAGGAGGGAGGGGGGTTCTGGAAGGGGAACATATGTATACTCATGGCGGATTCATGTCAATGTATGGCAAAACCAACACAATAAAGTAAAGAAAATTTTTTAAAAAAAGAAAAGAAATACAAGACAAGGAAAAGATCAACAGAAAATAATCCCCAAACAAGAAAACGGTTATAGGATCATACATATCGAAGTTTGTGTGTATGTGTGTGTGTGTGTGTGTGTGGGTGTGTGCGTGTGTGTGTGCTTAGTCACTCAGTCATGTGTGACTCTTTGTGACCCCATGGACTATAGCCTGTGCCAGGCTCCTCTGTCCATGGGATTTTCCAGGCAAGAGTACTGGAGTGGGTTTCCATTTCCTTCTCCAGGGGTCTTCCTGACCCAGGGATTAAACCCACATCTCCTGCATTGGCAGGAAAATTTTTTACAACTGTACTGCCTGGGAAGCCCCAGTAGGTAGTATGTATAATATATATATTTTAGAAAAGTTATGAATTTTTGCCTAGCTAAACAATTTATGACATTTTGGTTCCACTTGTTTGACTATGAATAGAATGTGATATTTCTAAATTATATTCACAAAAGCTTTGATATAGTTCCATTTACTCTGCCATTGAGGATCACTGCTAAAAGTCTAGAAAGTTTATTTTCTTAGTGATTAAAAAAATTGAATGATGCTTGAAACATATAATCCAATTCTGAGAATATGAACAAAATCTATGTTCTAAAAAAATTACAAAAACAAAGTGATGACTGTCTTCTCCGTTTGTCAGTATTCCCCTTATTTGAAATGGATTACATCAGTGCTAATCTGATAAGTAAATTTTAGTGACTTCTACAAAATATCACCTCAATACCTTCCTTAGGAGAGTGAATCCTGGTTAAAAGGTTGTACTTTTCTGCTTCACAGAAACTGACAAAAGATTTGCTTAATGGCAAGTATATTTGATAGTATTCTTCAGGTAAAGAAAATGCAATTGGGTAAAATTTGCAGCACAAAAATACAGTGCTATTTGAAATGCATGTTTTAGATGTGGAAGTGTCTTAAATGCATGTCTACATACTTGCAAGATAATAAATTGTTTTTCTAAAAAAATTAAATTTGATATTATTAGCAAGCTATTTATAGTATCTTTTGAAAACATAAGCACCTAAAGAATATTGTATCAAAAGTATATATAAAAGTAAGCATAATTTTTATAACAGATATTACCCTTTTCAGTGAAAGAGTTTAGGCCTGAACATCAAAAAGATTACCATGGAAACATCACTAGACACAGATACTCATGAAAGAGATTCAAAAATAATAAATCTGGAACACATATTTTTACTGATTTTTACTTATTTTAGTACCCTTTAATATTCACCTTTCAATTTTTAGATTTTATTTTTTAAATTTATTTACTTTTTTAATTGAAAGATAATTACTTTGCAGAATTGTGTTGTTTTCTGTCTAACCTCACACAGTGATTTTTTTATAGTAAATTTGATTTATCATTAAATTGAAAAATAAAACCACAGGAAAATTGCTTTTGTGGAAATTGTTTAATTTTTTCTGAATCTTGTACAATAATCTCAGGAGTAATAAATAGCTCAGTAATCTTCTCTTCAAGATTCATTGAAATTTAATCAGTCCATTCTGACTATAGGAGAATATAAATATATATATAATGAATTATAAATGTAATGAAATGATTATATAATTATGTCTATACATAGATATAGATATATACTCTCATAGCCAAATATTCTAACTAGACATGTCAAAACATTGAGTTTTTTCCCAATAAACAAATATTTTGAAATTCAGTTTAATATTTTACAGGATAAGCTATCAAGCTTAGTGCATAAATTGTTTCTTATTGATGATATTTACAAGGTATTCCTCTAACCACAAATATAATCATATATATACACACACACACACACATATATATATATATATATATAATTTATACAAAGTATTGGGCTACTAACATTTTCAACTCTAGACAGATTTTCTCAGTAGGACAAATAACATATGATCTTAATGGAAATTATTCAGACAATACCACCTAGTAAATCAATGTAGGAAGAACCAGCAAATATCATTCTTATATATTATAAGAATGATATATATAATTATCATGTAGAATAATTATATATTATCTAGGACTTCAGTTGTCAGCCACTTAGAAATAATATGGTGCAAATTTAACTTGCCTAAAATAATAAATATCCTGACAAAATGTCTGAAACAACAATTTTTAAGATATTGAATATCTGGCAATGAAGACCAGTGATTTCTTAGAGGCAAGACACAAACAAGGTGAATCTTATAATTGCCTAAGCTTACTGCTTTGATTTTCCAGGTTGCAGTAGTGGAGGAGGGCAGAGAAAAATCAATATCCTGAATTAAAGAAGGGGACTTGAGATTCCAGGATATGAGGGTAGCTAAAATTGTGGGATTAATATATCAGAGAGGAAAGAGCTTTACAGAGAGAGAACTCTGGAGATCTGCAGAGGTCCCCCTCAAATATTCAGTAGGGTATTGATAGGCACAAGGACTCAAGACAACTGTTTAATGTTGGGGAAAACAATCTGAAAGGATTAAAAGTATCTGGTACTCATATAGAGTTGAGAATAACACCTTTTCCCAAAGGGTTGTTCTGGAAAATTTAGTAAATTACTGAGCACTTGATAGAGTACTTAGAAGAGCATTGCCTTAGTTGTAAAGAATAGTAAGCTCTAAACTAAACATTGATTTTTGTCAATGTTAAAAGCAAGGCTTGAAAGAGTCTACCTCTAAGTACATTAAATGTATCCCAGAATAAACTTAGAATATTTATAGATTTATAAAAATATCCAGCATGTAGTTATGGTAATGTTTAAAAACAAACAAACAAAAAATCTTTGTTTGCAATGTAATATAAAATTGCCAGACTACCAAAGAAATAGGAAAGTATAACCCATAATGAGTAGAAAAAGCAATCCAAACCGTTCAAGAATTAACACATGTTATAATTAGCAAAGTATTTAAAATATTTTAAGTATTATATTTTATGTCCTCAAAAAGATAAGTAGAGACATAGAATGTAAAATATGAACCAAATTGAGCTCACGCAGATAAAAACTGTGATACATGTGGTGAAAAGTACACCAGATGATATTAGTGGCATTAAGGAACAGCAAAAGGAACTATTCAAAATGAAACAAATAGGGGGAAAAAAAAACACTAAAAAGAGTAACAGAACTTCAGTTTACTGCTGGAAAACTTGAAGCAGCCTAATGTATGTGTAATAGCAAACCCCAAAGAAGGCAGAGTGGAGAAACTGAAAATATTATTTGAATAATTATGACTAAAGGCTTTCCAAACTTGATGTAAATTATATACCAACAGATCCAATAGTTCCAAATATTTAAGGTACACAAAAACAACACAAGTTCTAGTAATACTTGTCTGAGATTTTTCATCTCCACTGTTCAGACATAGTTTAGACTGGCAGTTGTTTGCCTCTCCACCCAGAATACATTGTACCACTGACTTCTTGCATGTATATAGCTGATCCGAAATATACTGTCAGTGTAAACCTTTTTTTTGGAAGTACTTTGCAACTTATTTTTTATCTTCTAATATTTTAAGATTTATTTCTCTAACTTATGTCTTTCAAAATACTATATTGACATGTGAGTGTTATATATGAAGACTATTTTCATTTCTAGAAAATTTTATGCCATTATATCTTTTGAAAGTAATTTCCCTAAATTCTCTCTGTAGTATAAATTACCCATAAAGGTTAAACTTCTTTATTATGCTTTAACTTAGCAAGTATTGATTGCTGTGAAATATAGTGTAAAAATTTAATAAACAAAAATCTCAACTTCAAGTAAATGACTTTCCTGATGGCTCAGATGGTAAAGAATCTGCTTGTAATGTGGGAGACCCAGGTTCAATCCCTGGGTCAGGAAAATCCCCTGGAGAAGGAAATGGCTAGCCACTCCAGTATTCTTGCCTGGAGAATCCCCATGGACAGAAGAGCCTGGTGGGCCACAGTCCATGGGTCTCAAAGAGTCAGACATGACTGTGAAACTGACACTTTCAGTTAAGTACAGTCAGGAGGCCAGAAGAAAGTGCTCTCATGTCCTGCAAAGAATGGCAAACAGGAAGAAGAAAGGCTCCTCTTCTTTTCTTTCAAAGACTCAATTTGGTGAAGTTATTGACTTTCAACTGTAGCCCTCCCCAATTTTTTTTCTCCTCTATGAGCATGTTCTTCTTCCCTTGAAGTATGAGGACTTACACATAACTAACCATTGTTACAGACCCTGATTGTAGTTATCTGCTAATCCCAAATAAATCTGCCTGTGAAAAAAATTAATTACAAGTCTATCTAAAAAAGAAATGAAACATTTTTTTTCAGGCCGACTTGAGGACTATAACATAGCCTTTTAGAAAGCTCTGAGGATTGCTCCTTCTGTTTGAGGTCAAAGCACAGTTATATAAGTTTTCGAGACAAAGAGTTATAGGTCCAATGATGCATTATTGACAATTTACACAATCCATCCCTATACATACAAAGCAAGTAATTGATGATGGGTCATCCTGGTCCCTTACAAGGTTAAGAAGGAAGACTATCTCCTAAGGAGCTGTGACCCTTTATGAGACTAGGGAAGAGTGTTGTGTCTTAAATACTTCTGGTTACTGCAGATACATAATACACACTAAAGAGGAGGGTGCATGCCCAAATGGGCAAAGAAAATTTTGTGTTTAAATTTTATGTTTAAAATTTTTTGTCTTACCATAAAATATGATTTTTATTTATTTTTAAATGTTCTTTTTCATATTACTTTCCATTGTTATTTACTACAGGATATTGAATATAGTCCCCTTGCTGTACAATAGGACCTTCTGGTTTATCCATTCTATATATATAATAGCTTGCATCTGGTAACCCCAGACTCACAATCCAACCTGAATTTTATTTCATGAAACCCATCCATGTTGAAGTAATATCTGACAGTCTATTTACCTAAGGCCAACAGTAGTATCCACATAGTCTTTTGAAGTTAGATGAATAGATGATTCAAAAATAATATAAACAATGAGAATTAAGCCAAGTACAAAATGGGTCAAGAGCAACAACATTAATTACTAGGAAGAAGAAGGGTATGATATTGTGACTTATAATGAGAAATGTGTATTTGGCCTTCATCCCTGTTTCTGGTAAAAACACCAAAAACCTTTGGATTCTCCAAGAAGGCAACTTTGGTAAGTGCCTGGTTACCTAATGTGGGCTGTTTGCCATGGTCGGTAACACCTTGTGATTAGAGGGTTGAAACTTCAGTCCCACCTTCTGAACTTTGGGGAGGAAAGGAGAAGAGATTGAGTTCAATCACCAGTACTTAGTGATTTAACCAGTAAATCATGCCTATGAAAGCTTTCACAAATATCCAAAAGATAGGGTTTGGAGAGCTTTCAGGTTAGTAAACATATAGGGAGAGGTGCGTGCCTGAAGAGATCATGACAGTTTTATGCCTTTTCCCCATACTTTACCCTATGCATCTCTTCCATCTGATTGTTCCCTTTCTTATAACTGCTAATCTAGGAAGTAAAATGTTCCTTTGTGTTGTGTGATCTGCTGTAGCAAATTTATGGAACCTTACTAGAAGATCATGGGAAATTCTGATCTGTATCCAGTCATGTAGCATATTGACAGTCTGGGCTTGTGGCTGGCATCTGAAGTGGAGGGAGTGGGCAGTCTTTAAGGATTGAGACCTTCATCTGTGGGATCTGATGATATCTTCAAATAGATAATGTCAGAATTGATTTGAATTATGGGATAAGCAGCTGGTGTCTGAGAACTGCTTGGTGGTGTAGAGCCACTGCATTGTAATTAGTGATCAGACTCATTAAAGGAGAGCCCCAAAAGGGACAGAAAAGGAATAGCTGGAGATATAGAGTAGACATCATATGAAGGGTACTCCTGATGCTAAAAGTTAAGATGGTTTTTGAGAGAAAAAAAATTGTGCTTAAAGGTCAAATTAATTCAAATACAGTAAATAGAAAGTGAATATAAGATTCAGAAGAATTGTTAATCTTGACAAGGGCAGTTTCTGTGAAATGACATTTTTGCAAACATATGGCAATGCATTAAGAAGACAGTGAGATTAAAATAAATAATGCAGATAGATAATGTGGACAACAATCCCAGCATTATACTATGTCTGATCAAAATTAAGAGAGAGATTACTATGGTATGAAGTTGAGAGAGATTTTTATCATTATCATTGGAATATAAAATTGACTTAAATATATGCAAATACTACTAGAAGAAACCCCATAAATATGAAGAGCTCAAAGTCCCAAGAAAGACATAAGATAATGAATTAATTATGTTGTTGTTCAGTCGTTAAGTCGTGTCCAACTCTTTAATACCCCATTGACTGCAGCACGCCAGGCTTCCCTGTCCTTCATCATCACCCAGAATTTGCGCAAACTCATGTCCATTGAGTTAGTGATGCCATCCAACTATCTCATCCTCTGTCTCCTCTTTCTCTTCCTGCCTTCAGTCTTTCCCAGCATCACGATCTTTTCCAGTGAGCATAGCCCGCCAGACTCCTCTGTCCATGGAATTCCCCAGGCAAGAGTACTGGAGTGAGTAGCCATTCCCTTTTCCAGGGATCTTCCCAAATCAAGGATCCAACCCAAGTCTCCTCCATTACAGGTGGCTTCTTTAATGTCAGAGCCACTAAGGAAGCTCCAGTTATATTGTATTGATATTGATATGATGAGCTCCTGCATTAAACAGCCTCTAAGATGAAAGAAGATAGGATGTTTATTAAAGATTACCCACAGGATAGACTCTGTGGAAAGAAGATGAATTTTCCAGGAGACATCAGCTATGATAGATCCAATAATAGTTTCAAGCAACTTCACTAGAAATCCTATAGGTATAATAGCCTTTAACAATTGTCCTAAATTAGGCTAAGGTGGCTAGGTCATCTTATTCCTACACAAATCAGTTATTAGGTGTGAACTGGCCTAGAAATTGGTATAATTTGGGGCTAGGAGGATGTCTAGAACTGAGGCAGTCACCATAGGTAGGAACAGCTGAAGGCTTCCTGCCAACAATAATTGCAGTAGCTGGGTCTTAGGAAAGTAAGAGTGGATGTGATCCTAAGGACAGAAAAAATAACTACTTTGTACAGGTTAAAAGAAGACTTTTCCAGCAGCAGTGAAACCAGCCGAATGAGTGACTTGAAAGGAAACAACTAGTTTTGGTTTACATGGAAAGAAAGCAAACTGGAGTCACATTTCCAATGGCTAGCCAAATAATTAGGAAATAATAATTTGGGAAGAGATTCTAATCCAAAGTCCAAAGCAGTAGTGAGGGGTCTGGCATCAAATGAAGACTGGAGTTCAAAAAACAAAAAGGTAAGATAATCAAGCAATGAGAGGGTTCAGTATAGATTAGCAAATCTAGAAAGGCTATGCGAAGCATCAAAGAAACTTGTAAACATAAAATGGTCAAAGAGTAACTGTATTAATCTCAGTTCAGTTCAGACATTCAGTCATGTCCG
Source organism: Antilocapra americana (assembly GCA_007570785.1). Taxonomy (NCBI): domain Eukaryota; kingdom Metazoa; phylum Chordata; class Mammalia; order Artiodactyla; family Antilocapridae; genus Antilocapra; species Antilocapra americana. The sequence goes on from ML661902.1 coordinate 13,875,607, forward strand.
ACTCTTTGCAACCCCATGGACTGTAGCACTCCAGGCTTCCCTGTCCATCACCAACTCCTGGAGATTGCACAAACTCATGTCCATCGAGCCAGTGATGTCATCAACCATTTCATCCTCTCCTGTCTCCTTCTCCTCCTGCCTTCAGTCTTTCACAACATCAGGGTTTTTTCGATGAGAAATTTCTTCACATCAGGTGCCCAAAGTATTGAAGTTTCAGCTTTAGCATCAGTCCTTCCAATCAATGTTCAGGACTCGTTTCCTTTAGGATTGACTGGTTTGATCTCCTTGCAATCCAAGGGACACTCAAGGGTCTTCTCCAACTCCACAGTTCAAAAGCATCAATTCTTTTTTGGCCCGCTTGCTTTTTTTTTTTTTTTTTTCATAAAAATGTTCACTTACAGGCTTTATTGGTTTTTATTTTTTAATTAACTTATTTATTTTAATTGGAAGCTAAATACTTTACAATATTATAGTAGTTTTTGCCATACGTTGACATGAATCAGCCATGGGTGTACGTGTGTTCCCCATCCTGAACCCCCCCACACACACCTCCCTTCGCATTCCATCACTCAGGGTCATCCCCATGCTTTCCTTATAGTCCAGCTCTCACATTCATGCATGACTATTGGAAAAACAATAGCTTTGACTAGGCGGACGTTTGTCGACAAAGTAATGTCTCTGCTTTTTAATATGTTGTCTAGGTTGGCCATAGCTTTTCTTCCAAGTAGCAAACATCTTTTAATGTCATGGCTGCAGTCACCATCTGCAGTGATTTTCAAGCCCCTCAAAGTAAAGTCTCTTACTGTATCCATTGTTTCCGCATCTATTTGCCTTGAAGTAATGGGACCAGATGCCATGATCTTCATTGTTTTGAGTGTTGAGCTTTAAACCAACTTTTTTTACTCTCCTCTCTCACTTTCATCAAGAGGCTCTATAGTTCTTCGCTTTCTGCAATAAGGGTGGTGTCATCTGCATTTATGAGGTTATTGATATTTCTCCATGCAATCTTGATTCCAGCTTGTGCTTTATCCAGCCTGGCATTTCACATGATGTGCTCTCCATATAAGTTAAATAAGTAGGGTGACAATATACAGCCTTGACGTACTCCTTTCCCAATTTGGAAGCAGTCTGTTGTTCCATTTCTGGTAGTAACTGTTGCTTCTTGACCTCCATACAGATTTTTCAGGAGGCAGGAAAGGTGGTCTGGTATTCCCATATGTTGAGGAATTTTCCATAGTTTAGTGTGATCTACACAGTCAAAGGCTTTGGCATAGTCAGTAAAGCAGAGGTATGCCTTTCTGGAATTTGCTTTTTCAATGATCCAGTGGATATTGGCATTTAGATCTCTGATTTCTCTGCCTTTTCTAAATCCACCTTGAACATCTGGAGTGCTGCATTCATCTAGAGTGCCTTATATGATAGGGAATATGCTAAATATTTTATGAGAAATGACATAGCATAGTGGTTAAAAGTAAATGCACAAGGGCCAGAGAGCCAAAGTTAACAATTCCATATTGCCACTTACAGCATTGTGACCTCCAACAAGTTTCTTAGCTTTTCTGTGTATCAGTTCTCTTCTGTGAAATGGAGTTGAAAATTATATTAAATTTATTTGGATTGCTGCAGGATTTTGTGAAAGTTCGTTTGTGGACATTGTCAGTGACACTGTCATCACAGTAATCAAAAACATTTAAGGCAAAGCAAAAACCCCAAAGCTCAATTGTGGGATGAGGCACAGGAATGAGAGAAAAAAAAAAAAAGGTCACTTATTGACAATAAGATGGAAGACAGAATTGGGATTTGAATAAGAGACAGTTTAATCATGAGTCATTGAGTTTTAACATAAGATTTCTTATATTAAACCTCTGAGTTGCAAGATGAGCTCCAGAATATGAAATAGGTCTAGATGCATATGTGGATTTTGGTTGACTCTAATTGCAACAAGCCAGAAATCTAGTTCACAGCAGATTCTAAAGCACATAGGGGTCAGACTGATATTCATCAAGCAGTTGATAGATGCCATTCATCATTAAGAGCACTCTGTGATGTGTGTGCTCAGTTGCTTATCGTGTCCAACTCTTTGCAAACCAATGGACGGTAGCCCACTAGGCTCCTCTGTCCATGGGATTCTCCAGGCAAGAATATTGGAGCGGGTTGCCATTTCCTCCTCCAGGGGATCTTCCCAACCCTGGCTTCAAACCCACGTCTCTTGTGTCTCCTGCTTTGGCAGGTGGGTTATTATCACTGTGCCACCTACAAGCACTCTATGTACAGTATTTTATTTAATTCTCAGAAACAGCATGTGAATTATATTATATATATATATATATATATATATATATATATATAAATGTGTGTGTAGATAATATAAGTATTACAAGGAAATCATGAACGGTGACAACTGGTGATAATTACTCTGGTAGAAATTAGTCATGATGTGAGCTGGCCAAAAAAGGACTGTATATGGTGATAATATATTGATAATAGTTCAAATTTATTAAATTTGCATTCAGATGGGGGTTTGTCTTATTTCACACACTATACTGATTGCATGTGTGCTGATATCACTCCAGGTAGTGATAACTGGATGACTGGATAGCACTGATAACTGGAAGGAGCATGCATCTAAAAAGAAGAAATAGAAGAGAAACAAGGCTAAACAGGAACATGATTTTATGGACCCTTCAAAAATTAATAATTTATTACATATATATATAATATATAATGCACATATAAATGTATTAATTACATATAATTATGTAATATATATACTTAAGTTACATATATATTAGGGGAATGTGTAATTTCCTCAGTTCTGTCTCACTGCAGGAAAGATTTGAAATGGTGGGCCAGTGTTACAGCTCAGTTACAGCTCAGAGTTTTGTTTGGCAAGCAAAGGAAAGTACATCCTTGAGGTGTGAGGGCGGACCCACCCAAAAGAAGAGGCTCTTGGCCTCTTCAAGTCCATCTTGGCTTCGTCTGTTTTGTACGTTTTTGTCTCCTCCCTGACTTGAGACTGCTCATGTGCAAATTAGGCTAGCCAGGAGGGCTGTTTTGTTTGACCCAAGGTTCTCACTTGGGTCCTTGGATTTTCTTTTGTTCCATTTTCAGGGCCTTTTTCCTTTCTTTGACTTTTAGCTACCACCATGTTGGACTCATTTTTTTTTTTTTTCCTATTCTAACAACCTAACACATATATAAAGTCATATATAGACATTTAGTCCTAGTTACAAGAAACAGAGATAAGGTTTGAGTATTTTCTGGTTTATTTTTCTTCATGTCCACTAATCACTAACAAACTGTATAGTGTTTATATGCTTTACCAGGTTTCCTTGATCTTACCTCACATGGAAAGAATTGGTCAGAAATTTTCATCGTACACCTGCAGGCTGAGGACCTTGGCTCCTTCAGAGTCCCTCTTACATCATGTCCAGGACTTTGTAGAGGGTGGTTTACAGATGTTTGTGTGTGTTTCCCCTTGAGCGTGTCTCGGTAATGGCTGTTGTGACGACTTTTCCTACTATGTGTGTTGGTAATTCTGTGTCAGCAAGGCCAGTGTCACTTTTTCACTGAGTACCTCAGTGTAGCCAGACTCCGCTCTGCTTGACAAGGCCACTAGTTCTCCCCCACTCTTTCCTCTCTTCTGAATGACCACTCTCCTCCCACTCTGCTGTGCAGCTGACCATCCATTAAAGAGCAGTCTGAGGGGTTGAGAGTAATGCCTCTTTACCTTTGGTTTTATTACAGGATTCCCAAAGTAGGGCAGTTTATGCTCCAGTCTTCATGAATACCTATTAACATTCTCTCATACTAAGACCCTCCTGGACACCCAAGGTCCTGACCCTTTGAAACAACTGGTGTGACAAAAAATAGGATCTATGACACGTTCTTACTTCCAATAATAAGTAAAGTTTCACGTTGGGTTACGTCTGTTGTGCCTGGATTCTTCCCTCAGAATGATGTATATACTCAGTTTTTGTGCAAAAGGATCAAAGTCTCAAGTCTCCTAGATACAGCAAGAAATGTGTCTGAGTCTCAAAGTTTGATATCTTTGTTTGTGTGTATGGTATAGTCAGCTGTCTTGTGATACTCTCAATGTGAATAAAGATACGTCCTGATGTAGTAAAATTATAGAGAATTAACACTACCATAAGAATTTATCAGTTAAAAACCATTTAAATTCCGCCTGGATCCAGAATAAAGATTACAATTAGCAGCACATTCTGGGTAATGGCATCTATAATGCCACAGCCACAGACAGCCTGCCAGAATGTGAGTAGCTTGATTGGAGCCATTCATTGCCTGGCTACTTCTATACCCTGCAGAGCAATATACCTCCTTAAATAACCATCCCCTACTGCTAAAAGCAACAATGTGTCATGCAAAGTAAATCAATATATAAATCATTTGCTTATGTCAACAAATCTTTAATTTCCCTCATCACAAGAAATTTCTAATAAATCTTAATTGATATCTTCTTATTAAAAGCAAATCTGATCTACCTTAAGATGAGAATATTTCCCAAAAAAGATTTTATAAATTATATATGTATATATACTAGCATCATAAAGCAAGAGTGCTAATTGAATTTTTATAAAAGCAGTGTTTTAAATCATTTTAGTAAAAGGCAAAACTTCAATCAGGATCTAATTCATAAGGATTTTCTATGAAAGTCAGTGAATAATTTATTTCCCCAGCCTACTCATGGAAACTTCAAACTGTTATTGTAGATTGTAAAGTATTGGGACTTACCCACCTTTTTTGCATTCATGCCAGAAGTCAAATGCTTAAATTGAGAACTTGACTGTGAATTTATCATCCATTCAAGAATGAAGGCTTCAGATGAAATTTAAAATTGTGTAGTTCTTTTGCCACTTAATTTTTCATATCATAAAATCAATTGGCGTCATCATTCTTAAGTGCAAAGTAACTTAAGAATAGAAATACACATTGGTCTGCACTAAGATGGTACACAAAGTAACTTAATATAGAAATACACATTGGTCTGCACTAAGATGGTCTTAATAATTCATTAGCATTAGCACTAGCATTAAATGCAAATACAATATTATAAATAAATTAATAGTTATTTTGTAAGTGGATTTCAAAGATTATAGTTGAGTAAAAATAATGTGTACCTTTGGTTATTCAATGATATCTAATGAATAACATCTCTTTTACACAAGAGTCTGTAAAATTTTTTAAAAATGCGAAGGAGTGGTAGGAGATAACATAGTCAACGTTTTTCCTACTAAATCTTAGGTGAAGTATTAATTCTAAAACAAAACTCCAGTAATAAGTTGATTTACCCACCCAGTTACAGGCAGCTCTAACTAAGGTAGGCCTCCCAGTCCTGTCCAAGAAATTGCAAAGATGAAGAAACAGCTCTATTGATTAAGTCCAGTGATTTATTTTCCAGATTTAACAACTGGGAATGTTATTTTAATGTGGAATGGACAAAGAAGCTAAAATATGTCAAACTTTGCTCTTAGAGAAAGCACTTCATCTTATAATAAGGATATAAAAAGCACAATCCATGTTTTTTAATTGAAGTATGGTTGATTTACAGTGTTTCAGATGTACAGAAACATGACTGAGATTTTTTTTTTTGACTCGGAAATCATATTCTTTTCCATTATAGGTATTACAAGAGATGTATATATATATATATATATATACACACATATATATATATATTTATTGTGTTGGTTTTGCCATACAATGACATGAAACCGCCATGGGTTTACATATGCTCCCCCTCCAGAACCCCCCTCCCTCCACCCTCCCAATTCCCTCCCCCTGGGACACCTCGGTGCACCAGCCCCGAGCATCAACCCTGGGCTGGCGATTGATTTCACATATGATAATTAACATGTTTCAATGCCATTCTCCCATATCATCCCACCCTTGCCCTCTTCCACAGACTCATGGACTCTGTGGAAGA
>ML661902.1:13901550-13991762 GCA_007570785.1 Antilocapra americana
CTGCAAATAGACCTGCCATATGACCCAGCAATCCCACTGCTGGGCATACACACTGAGGAAACCAGAATTGAAAGAGACACGTGTACCCCAATGTTCATCGCCACATTGTTTACAATAGCCAGGACATGGAAGCAACCTAGATGCCCATCAACTGACGAATGGATAAGAAAGCTGTGGTACATATACACAATGGAATATTACTCAGCATTAAAAAAAAATTCATTTGAATCAGTTCTACTCAGGTGGATGGAACTGGAGCCTATTATCCAGAGTGAAGTAAGCCAGAAGGAAAAACAACAATACAGTATACTAATGCATATGTATGGAATTTAGAAAGATGGTAACGAGAACCCTGCATGTGAGACAGCAAAAGGAACGCAGATGTATAGAACAGACTTGTGGACTCTGTGGAAGAGGGCAAGGGTGGGATGATATGGGAGAATGGCATTGAAACATGTTAATTATCATATGTGAAATCAATCGCCAGCCCAGGGTTGATGCTCTGGGCTGGTGCACCGAGATGTCCCAGCGGGAGGGAATCGGGAGGGTGTAGGGAGGGGGCTTCTGGAGGGGGAGCATATGTAAACCCATGGCGGTTTCATGTCATTGTATGGCAAAACCAACACAATAAAGTAAAGAAAATTTAAAATAAATAAATAAATAAATAGACACTATACTTGTTACAATAATGACAGCATTAGCACCTGACTCACAGAATGATTTCTGAGAAATAAAAGAGTTCTTCATATAAAGTACTTAAACAATGTCGGGTACATAATAAATGCTCTTTAAATATTTTCTATAATTGTTGTAACAATTATAATAATAGGGATATTTCATTTGATAGCTAGTGTTTTATTTAAAGTCATTTTCTCTCAGAGTCTGTTTTAAAATTAATTTAGTTGCTGCATAGACTTTTCTCTAGTTGCAACGTGTGAGGGCTGCTCTAATTGCCGTGTGTAGGCTTCTTATTGCAGTTGCTTCTCACTGTGGCTCATGGGCTCTAGAATTTGAGGGCTTCAGTGAATCTTCCTGGATCAGGGATTGAATACATGTCTCTTGCATTGGCAGGTGGATTCTTTGCCACTGACCCACCAGGGAAGCCCTTATAGCTATTATTTTTAAAAGAGAGAATATAGACTATTATAGTATGGTGGTTTAGTTGCTACGTCGTGTCCAACTCTTGTGACCCAGTGGACTGTAGCCTGCCAGGTTCCTCTGTCCATGGGATTCTCCAGGCGAGAACACTAGAGTGGGTTGCCATTTCCTTCTCCAGAGGATTTTCTTGACCCAGGAATTGAACCTAGGTCCCCTGCATTGAAGTCAGATTCTTTACTGACTAAGCAATGAGGGAAGCCCCCATTTATAGTATAACATAGCACTAAAAAGCTTAAATAAAAAAAAAGTCTGTGATTTCTCAATTATTCATCCAAAAATAGTGAATTATTCAGGATGTGTTTATATTTTGCTTAAGAAAATATTATTGCAAATGAATTCACTTTCTCTTTTCATCATGAAACTCAGCATGTTTGATAAACCCTTTTAATGATTGTCTTCTTCAGGAGTTCATAAACATTATATAGTGCAGGGCAATAAAATGTATCTAATAATTACCTGTTGATTAAGTGAAGGTTTTACTGAAAGTAGAAGTAAAATGTTTTCTTTAAGCGTATGAAGCCTAGTATGTCCACCTGAAATGGACACAATCATTTTGATGATCCTATGGGCTTCCCTGGTGGCTCAGACGGTAAAGAATTTGCAGAAATGGTAAAGAAATGCAGGAGACCTGGGTTTGATTCCTGGCTTGGAAGATCCCCTGGAGAAGGAGATGGCAACCCACTTCAGTATTCTTGCCTGAAGAATTCCATGGACAGAGGAGCCTGGCCATCTACAATCCATTGGTTGCAACAAGTTGGACATGACTGAGCAACTAACAACATTCACTTATACAATCTGTAAGTAAGTACTGAGATTAGAAATGCAGATATTATTAAGAGTATGGCCAGCCAGAGAAGGCCTCCATCTTTTATTGAAACTCCATTCAGAGACTGTAGTGTGTTGGCTGTGTACCAGTTCTGGGGTGGAGAGGGCAACTTTAGCCCAAGAGGCCTGGTAGGCAGAACCTCTCTAGTTGCCCATGGTCAGGCCTGAAAAATCATACATAGGTTTTTGATCAGGAACTCAACTGTTCACCAACAGTGCTATATTTGAATTTCCACACCTTTCATAACTAATGATGCTGATTGCTTCTTTATTAACTTCTTGGTAAATGTGTGACTTTCTTTTTAAAGTTTTTATTGTTTTGCTGATTTTATTTGCTCATTATTGATTTATGGAAAATCTTCAAGTAGTCCTTCATGGGACTTCCCTGATAGCTCAGCTGGTAAAGAATCCTCCTGCAGTGGAGGGGACCTTGGTTAGATTCCTGGTTTGGGAATTTCCGCTGGAGAAGTGAAAAAGCTACCCACTCCAGCACTCTGGCCTCGAGAACTCCATGGACTACAAGTCAGTGGGGTCACAAAGAGTCAGACAGGACTGAGCGACTTTCACTTAAGTTTCCCTTGTGGTTCAGACAGTAAAGAATCTGCCTGCAGTGCAGGAGACCCGGGTTCTATCCCTGGGTCAGGAAGATTCTCTGGAGAAGGAAATGGCAAACTACTCTAGTATTCTTGCCTGGAAAATTCCATGGACAGAGAAGCCTGGCAGGCTATATAATCCATTGGGTGTCAAAGCATCAGACATGACTGAGCAATGCTCATTCATTCATTCATGTTTTCTGAAAACAAGTCTTTTGCCAAACATGTATGTATAACCCTTATTTTCCCCTACTCTGTGACTTCCTGTTAATTTTCATACCTATGTCTGTTGGTTAATTATTTTTCAATTAAAGAGCTATAAAGCTCTTTCAGTGCTTACTGGGTCCTCTCTAGGAAATCTTTACTATGCCAAGATTGTAAAGATATTATACTGTATAGTCTTGTAGAAGATGTGTAGTTTTAGCTTTCAGACTGGGGTCACATATCAATCTCAGCTTTTGTGTGATGTGAGATAGTGGTTCATTTTCTTCACATATGGATAGCTCAGTGTACTGGAACAATTTGCCAAAAGATTATATTTTGCCATTAAGTGGCTTTGGTACATTTTAAAAATTCATTGGACATATAAATGTGTAGCTTTTCATGGACACTTAATTTGGTTCATTTGATCTAGTTACCTGTATCTGTGTCAATACCACAATATGTCTTGATTATGAAAAAAGTAGTATGATTTCTCAAAACGTTTATATTACATCTTTGGAATCATTTTGGCTATTTTAGATCTTCTGAATTTCTACATGAATTTTAGAATCATTTTATCGATTTTAAAAAACATTTTTTGTGGAAATATGTTAGAATTTGTTAATTCTAATAATAATTTCTGGGATAATTGATATAAGAATATTTCATCTTTGAATCCGTAAACATTATATGTTTTGGTAGCTCAGTCATGTCTGACTGAGAGCCCACAGACTGTAGACCAGCAGTCTCCTCTGTCCATGGATTCTCCAGGCAAGAATACTGGCGTGGGTTGCCACTCCCTTCTCCAGGCGATCTTCCCAACCCAGGAATTAAACCCAGGTCTCTTGTATTACAGGCAGATTCTTTACCAAATGAGCCATCAGGGAAGCATTGTATAAACATTGTATAAATCTCAATTTAAGTCTTTTCTGACTTCTATCACCAGAGTTCTTTAGGTATTAGTTTGGAGATCTTATATATATGTTGTTACATTAATCCATACATGTTTTATGTGCTTTAGTGCTTTTGTAAAAGACATATTTATTTTAGTTTTCTTTTCTGTTTGTTGAGTAGTATACAGAAACACAATTTAACTTTAAATAGTGATATTATAACAAGTGAACTTATCAAATTAATTCTAATTGTTCTGTATACTTTTAAGCTTTTATATGTAGAACATCATCTTTGCTATGAATAAAACTGCTTTATCCCTTCATTAGTAAAATGTATACATTTTATTTCATTTTTGTCATTGTTGAACTTGCTAGGATCTCAAGTGTAATGTAGAATAAGAAATACTGAAACTAAAAATCCTTGCCTTATTTTTACCCTTATGGGTAAAGCATTCATGTTTTCATCAAAAAGAGCATAAAGCGTGTTGTTAACTATAGAGTTTATATAAATGATATTTGTGGGTTAAAAAGTTTTGCTTCACTCATAGTTCGCTTCAAACTCATTCATACCTATTTTATTTTGATCATTTTATTTATAAAGCCAATCAAATATTAAAGTTAAAGAGGAGCACACAGAATAAAATAGAAATGCAAGGGGTGAAGGTGAAAATGCTATATAGATGGTAAAACTAAAGGCTACCTACCATGGAAGGTGGACACTTCCCTTAAGTGTATGTCTGTACTTTTGATATGGAAAACAAATCACTGTCATAAAACTGGCTGCTAGCATCTCTCTAACTAGGATCTGAAACGATATTTTAGAATCAGATGGCTACTTACATTCTTTGCTCAGTCACATTTTTTAATAAGCCAAATTTAATAGCTAGAGCTATTATGATAAATAAATGCAAAAAACAACCTATGGAAATCCTCAATTCATCCACCGGCACATAGCAACTTTCAATATTTTTATTAGTTCTAGTGGTAATATTTCAGATAATGAAGTCATAATTATGATTAACATGAAGACAATGGTGATAGCAAATGTTAATGACTATTAAAACACAATATATAGTTGAGTTTAATGCCCATGGTAGACTAATAAAAGAAAAACCACTGAATCTAATAGAAGGAATAAATATCTACCTAAAAGTAAAATGCATGGCCCTGGTAGGAAAGTAGCACCATGACACAATCTACCTTCCATTCAAAATGTCTCAAGGTAAAAATAACCAGCATTTTAAACCATCAGCATAAAATTTTTGAGTCTATAATGAAAACTGCTTGAGCAGTTCCTGTGATTTTTCCTCTATAGAGATTATATAGACTACCAGCTCTATCAATCTTGTTTTTGATCATATCATTTTCATTTATTCCTTGCTTCATTCTAAATACATGATTTATTACACAATAGTCCTAACAGAAATGATTTCGACCAAGAGAGCAAGAAAGCAACAGTAAACTGAGTAAAGCCTGTACGTGTCGTGTGTGCTTTTTAGAAAAGCATTGTGAAACCTAGTCACATCTAACAGAGAAAATAGTAATATAAAATGGACTAATATTGTAAGTGTTCTAACATTCCAAAAATGATAGCAGTATGTTATGAAATTTCTGTCAAATGCTGTCATCACACCAAAGCAGAGCCAAGTTGAAACCTTCTCTTTCTAGTTGCCCAGTGTGATGACATTCAACTATGTGATTCTGATTTTATAAAAGTTAAGTATGCTTGGACATCTTCTTATGCCTTTAAAATGTTCCTCATACAATTTCTGTTGGTTGGTGGTTTAGTCTCTAAGTCCTGTCCGACTCTTGCGACCCCATGGAATGTAGCCTTCCAGGCTCCTCAGTCCATGGGATTCTCCAAGCAAGAATACTGGAGTGGTTTGCCATTTCCTTCTCCATAGGACCTTCCTGACCCAGGGGTTGAACCCAGGTCTCCCGCATTGCAGGCAGATTCTTTTCCAGCTGAGCTGTCAGGGAAGTCCTAACATTCTCTATTCATTCCAGTGTTCTTGCCTGGAGAATCCCAGGGATGGGGGTGCTGATGGGCTGCTCTCTGTGGGGTCTCACAGAGTCGGACACGACTGAAGCAACTAACCAGCAGCAGCAGCAACATTCTCTATTAACAATTCAGTAAAATTTAAAAATTTGTATGTGCACATTCTTCTCAAACATTGTTGTTGTTTTTCAGTTGCCAAACTGTGTTCGACTCTTTGTGACCCCATGGACTGCATCACGCCAGTCTCTCCTGTCCCTTACCATCTACCAGAGTTTTCCCAAGTTCACGTCCATTGAATCGGTGATGCCATCCAACCATCTCATCTCTTGTCTCTTTCTTCTCCTTCTGCCTCCAATCTTTCCCAGCATCAGTGTCTTTTCCAATGAGTCAGTTGTTTTCATCAGGCGGGTAAAGTATTGGAGTTTCAGCATCAGTCATTTCAATGAGTATTCAGGGTTGATTTACTTTAAGATTGACTGGTTTGATATCTTTACTGTTCAAGGGACTCTCAAGAGTCTTCTTTAGCACCACAGTTTGAAAGCATCAATTCTGTGCTCTTGCTTCTTCATGGTCCAGCTCTCACATTCATACATGACTACCGGAAAGGCCATAGCCTTGACTGTATGGACCTTTGTTGGCAAAGTGATGTCTTTGCTTTTTAACGCATAGTCTAGGCTTGTCATATCTTTCCTGCCAAGAGGCAGTCGTCTTCTAATTTTATGGCTGCAGTCACCATCCTCAGTGATTTTAGAGCCCAAGAAGAGGAAATCTGTCACTGCTTCCACCTTTTCCCCTTCTGTTTGCCATGAAGCGATGGGACCAGATGCCATGATCTTGGGGTTTTTTTCAATATTGAGTTTTAAGCTGGCTTTCTCAAACTCCGGCTTCTTTTTATTAAGGGTGTTTTCCCTTTTCTTCATAAAATTCGGAATAATTTATGCTTCTTTCTCTTTCTGACTTACTTCAGTCTGTATTATAGCCTTTAGGTTCATCCACCTCATTAGGAGTGACTCAAATGGGTACTGATGAACCTATTTGCAGGGCAGCAGTGGAGATGCAGACCTAGAGAACAGACTTATGAACACAGTGGGGGAAGATGTTGGGACAAATTGAGAGAAGCATAGAAACATATACATTACCATATGTAAAATAATGGCAAGTGGGAATTTGCTGTGTGACATAAGAAGCTCAAGCCAGTGCTCTGTGACAACTTAGAAGGGTGGAATGGGGAGGGAGATGGGAGTGAGGTTCAGGAGGGAGGGGCATATGTATACCTATGACCGATTCATGTTGATGTATGGCAGAAACCAACACGATATTGTAAAGCAATTATCCAATAAAAAAAATTTTAAAGGAAAAAAAAATTTATGCTTCTTGACAAATACAAATCATTATTTACACAACTGCAATACTTTTTTTTTCCTTCTCCCCTCTGAGAAATTAACACAGGAGCAATAGTTATTTATCCTGTCTGTGACAAAATCCAACACAGTTGCGTGTGATTTGAAAAAAAAAAAAATGGCATTGAACTTTTGAACTGATTTGATTGTAGGAAAGTTGACGCCAAAATTTGTTCTGGAAAAATATTTCATTGAAAGAAAATACTCAATGGAAATATGTCAGATGTGTAGGTAAGCAGTGATGAATAATGGAGCTACTGTATCTATGTTATTAGTATGTAGTCTGTAAATCAATACTTAGTGTGATTGATGAGAAAACCACTAAAAATTCTTCCTAGAAAAGATTTTCCAGGATATATTTTTTCTTTGGTGTGTGAATTAATAATGTATTCTTTTTTTATACAAACTTTGACAATTTAGCTGTCTATTTCTCTTTCTTGAAGAACTCTGACTGATAAACTATCTATGATAGTAACCTTGGTTGCTCAGCAATGCTGAACTTGCAAAATATAAACAAACTCTAAATCTCCTTTCAAATTTGCATCCATATCATTGCCTTCTAAATTCAGTTTGTCTAATATGTATTTATACTACACTGCATACTGACATTTCAAACTCTTCATCAGGTAAAGGCTGAAACTAAAACTCAGAAGCTCTCTTTGTTTTATGCATAAAATAATAACATCAGTGGCAACAATAGATTGATTAATAAAGACAATATTAACTAAAAACTGTTTGGTTTAAATATTGGATAGAGTGCATAGCAGTAACAAAATCCTTTAACTTCTATTTTAATATTGATGTTTATACTGCAAATGGAGAGTGTGTATGGAATATTTTCAGAAGTACCTTTAAAAGAAGACAGAGGAAATTTGCATTTTGGTAGCACATATTTCACCATTTACTTTGTTAAAAAGACAAGTCACTTTCAAGGTCACACTTCAGCAACAACCAAGTTAAAAATAATTTTTTTTTCAGAAATGACAATTAAGCAGCTGTGTAATTATTTCTTACAAGAGAGAACAATACATCCTGAAAAGAATTTCTCATACAAAGATTCAAACTATATGACTATTAATATTTATAAAATCATATATATGTTTATATAATTTTATAATATTTGTATACATTTTTATAATGATGTTTATATTTGCATTATGCAACCAATTTTAAACCAAAGTAGTATCATACATATTCCATATGTTTCCATGCTTCCACATTTCACCTGATAGAAGGAACAGACTTCCATGAATTTGCACACTTCTGTGTGCAAGTGACATGATGATTTAGCCAAATTCTACTTAAAGATCCTATCAGAGAGCAGCAAGGTAAGGGAGCAGAACCAGAAACATAAAAAAGGAATTAGGTCTATGTCACTGTGAGTGACACATGACATGGTCAGTGGAGGGCCTGGAGAGTCACTGGTGCTGCCTCCCTGCCCTGTCAGGCTTAAGTCCCTAAAGCCTGGCCACCTCTAACTGTGGGTAGACGTGAGAGAACAAAAGTGCATGGCGTAGTGTACTCCCATCCTCACAAGAGCCTGATGGTGTGCTTCCAGGGCCAGCAGGGCACTGATACCAGAGGAAGTACAGGGAACCCTACCTGAACTCAAAGTATTCAAGAAGCATCAGCTCAGCGAGAAGACTTTCTCTTGGTGAAAATACTGGACATGGAGATGCTGAGAATCAGTTAACTCTAATCTCTCTTCATCATGATGGAGTGTTTTTCCTTGTTGAAGAAAAGATTGTGTACTTTCTGTATGGCAAAACAGAAGTGGAGATCCTTAAATATCCAGCAGCAGAGGAAACTGCTTGATAAACTGGGATATGGTTAGAGGCAGGTGGAACTAATCTCACAAATCTTCAGAAATCAACTTTCAGGGACTTCCATTAAAAAAATAAATGCCTTAAGAAATGATTGAAGCTACAAATCAAGTCAGTCAGTCATTTCAGTTGCTCAGTTGTATCTGACTCTGCAACCCCATGGACAGCAGCAGGCCAGGCTTCCCTGTCCATCACCAACTCCTGGAGCTTGCTCAAACTCATGTCCATCAAGTTGGTGATGCCATCCAACCATCTCATCCTCTGTCCTCCCCTTCTCCTCCTGCCTTCAATCTTTCCCAGCATCAGGATCTTTTCCAATGAGTCAGTTCTTCTCATCAGGTGCCAAAGTATTGGAGCTTCAGCTTCAGCATCAGCCTTCCAATGAATATTCAGGACTGATTTCCTTTAGGATAGATTGGTTGGATCTCCTGGCAGTCCAAGGGTCTCTCAAGAGTCTTCTCCACCACCATAGTTCAAACACATCAATTCTTTGGCACTTCACTTTCTTTATAGTCCAGCTCTCACATCCATACATACTGGAAAAACCATAGCTTTGACTTGATGGACCTTTGTTGGCAAAGTAATGCCTCTGCTATTTAATATGCTGTCTAGGTTGGTCATACCTTTTCTTACAAAGAGTAAGCATATTTTAATTTTATGGCTGCAGTCACCATTTGCAGTGATTCTAGAGCCCAGGAAACTAAAGTAGAATAAGAAAATCAAGTAGAGCAGTGTAAGGATCGATTTGCAGCATACGAGTGCAACTGTGTGGCCATTGATAGGAAGTAGAGCAAATTGTTTCATTATAATGTTTCCATATAATCCCATCAAAAAGCATTAGCAGTCTTAGGAAGGGCTTTCCCTGAAATGTGAGCCACTCAAGATAGGTAGGGGGAAATACCAGCTTTGGAGACTCCTTTGAAAGAATAGTTGAAGGTTCTAACTGAAGCCTGTGCCATTGCTTCTCCTAGGGAAGCAGATAGAGAAGGACATTGAAGTTGATGCTGGGGCCTTCAAGCTAAAGAAACAGAGCTGTTTTAGACTGCTTTCCTTCTCACCTGAATAACCCCCATGCTGTAAGCTGTTGATTTAAAACCCTCATTATGGAAATTGCCTTAAATTTTGATGACTTTTACTCTGTATGAATAATGGACAGAAGTTGCAAGTGTGCAAGACTGAGACAAAAAAACTTTCAGATTTATGGAGAACAGGTCAAAAGTTGCCACCACGAAAATTTTGTTAACTGTAAGTGTTTAACTAAGTTCCTTGCAAAGCTTGCTTATACTAACAGCAGTAACAAAAGGCACTGTAATCATTCCTGTACTTAACTTGTTATGAACCAAAAATGAATGCGTGCTCTCAGAAATGGCTGTGGCTGGAGTCACTCACTTGGTTATGGTGATTGAGCTGATCATTCAGGATGCCAACTGGCTCTCCCCTATGAGGGTGAGATGTAATGTGTCAGAGCATTGTGCACTTCTGCATGTGATTTCCATCACTCATCCCACACTGGACATGAGTAATTCAGGGGCCCTGGACACGTGGCCTGCCAGTATGGTGGTGATGGAGGGAGACTTGGCTAAGAAGGGAAACTTAAGTGTAAATCTATGGTGTGCTAGGGTAACAGTCTAAAGAAAGCATATAACTACTGCTTTCCAGCTGCCTCTCCCATCAGCCGATCATACCACCTTGGTTTCAGTGGGCCAAGCACCCTCCCACAACTCTACTTCTGAAAGCAGTAAAGTGAATAGGACTACCTCTACTCTATGGTCACACTGGAGCAGGGGCTGAGCCCAGATACAGCAGTCCTCTGAAACCTGAGGACTTATTTACATAGCCATTTCCTCACTAGGGAGGAACTGGAGTCAGTTATCTGGTTAGTCAAAACCAAGCTTAGGCAGCTGCCAAGTCCCATCAGCTTTGGCCCAGCTCACAACCCCTCTGATCTTAG
The DNA here is from genome assembly GCA_007570785.1 of Antilocapra americana. NCBI lineage: Eukaryota > Metazoa > Chordata > Mammalia > Artiodactyla > Antilocapridae > Antilocapra > Antilocapra americana. The sequence continues at coordinate 13,912,394 of ML661902.1, forward strand.
CACTCATACTTTGCTCTGAGCTGTTAAAAATCTTAAATCTTACTTCACTATCCCTAAATCCAGAAAGGCTACCTTCTGAGTGTCCTGGTGACCAGAGTTGTCTAAGAATATCTCAGTATCCACTTAGTCTCTCACCAGATGCTCTTTGCGCTCAGCGTACAGGTCAGGATCTAGGCCGGCCCTCTACTGCCTTCCAGCGCTCTGGGCTCTGGAGGTATCCCCATGGCCTGTCCTATACAACCTCACAAACACCCACTGACACAGCTCCAGTCAAGTTGAATAACCAGACCCCTCCCAACCCCATGGCATTGTCCACTGAATACAGACTTGAACAGTCATCTCACATCTCTGAGTCCAGCACCTTTGGTACTCCACCCAAAAAGGGTAGCCTGGACTGTCAGCTTCTTAGATCCAAGCTGTGAGTTAATCTTGAGTCTGAGCAGTTACATAGCAGAATTTTACTGAGGCCAAGACAAGGACTAAAGCCATGATACTGACCCAGTGTCCTCCCAACCTCTTATTCTCCTGATGCCATACTTCTGAAGATGGCAGACTTACTAGCACAGCACTAATAGTTCCTAAAATAGTAATGGATATACAATCTGTCTTTAGTAATAGCTGAACTTAATAATGTTTTATGACAACAATTCTAGGTTTACAAAACCATTTGGCAGCATATTTCCTGAAATGCACTCATATTCAGCAAGCAAAAATTGCTCAGCTGCATTTTGCTAGATACAGATGATACAGAAAGTATAATCTTATAAAAAAAAAAGCTACCTTCTAGCCCTTGACCTCTTCTTTCCTGGTGAGTGACTAGGGCAGGAAAACATTTATCTTCACAAACCAGTGAAAAGATTTCAGTAGAGGAAAGAAGGACATCTTACTATGCAAGACTTCACCTTTTGCCCAGCTGAAGATAAGAGTGGAGGCTGAAACTTCATGCTGAATGACTTGTGTCTTGAAAGTTGAATTTCTTTAAATGAGAAAGAAATTATGACAAAAGCAAAACAACAAAAATACCTATCCTGGAAAGAGTATTATTATTTAGTCACAGTGGTTAATGCAAGTAACACCAAGGCAATTTGAAATGAGGAAGAAACAATGTATTAATGATTTATTTAATAACATGCATTAATTGTAAATTATCTACTTCCTGCTACTTGGACTTTTATTCTTATATGTTAGAAAGGAGTGCTTCTCCTTCATTCTTGCTGCAAGTATTAAATATGGTCCACTTCTTCCCTAAGCTTCTCAATCCAAAATCTTTTGTGTTAACTTGGTTGGTCCTTAGTTGGAAGTGGGGAAAACAACCAGGAAGCCAAAAGTCTTTGATTATTATGGGTCAGTGTCTGTGGAAGTAGTGGTTTTTCTTCCTGGGCTAGTTGCTTCAGAGCTTGTATATAAGAGTTCTAATTGTCATGTAGGGGGCCTGGCCATTGTTCATATGTATATTGTCTTTCAGTCCTTTTTCTGATCATACTGTCTCTTGCAAGAAGTTGACCAGTTGAGGAAGAGGCTAGACCCAGATCCTCACTGCTTTAGGATTGTTTTCATGCAGTTGTATGAAAAACTATTCTTGGCATTTTGTTGTACCACAATGGTAATCATCTGATAAAAGAGCAGCTGCATAGAGGCATTTAAGATACCGAATATATTGTAGTGGAATGGCATAACTTTTACTAAAATTAACATGAAGTAGCAATAATTAATAGTTCCCTTAAGATGCTTGGAACCAGAAACCCAGCCTTCCCAAACTAGGCCAATAGATAAGCCTCAGAGACTACAGGGTGAAAACTTAAGATGTTCAAGTAGCTTCTTCCTTAAGGCAGTAATATATACCCTACTCTACTTTGCTTGTTCCTTCATCCAAATACAGCAAGAAGTATCAGCGGTGATACAGACATCTTATAATTCGCCAACAAAGAACTAAGAGCCATGTAACTGTTCACATCACTAGTCATGCTAATGAGTCCAGACTAACCAATATTCCATCTAGGGCAGAGGTGATATCTTTCATAACTTCTGTCAGAGTTACTAATAAGTTTCCTTTACTTTTTTCCATGTGTATTATTAGTACCAACGGAAACGTTGCCCTGATTGTTCATGTTAAAAAACGAATCAGTAATGTGTATGAATAATTAAGAGTGGTGGTGTTTTGGATATTATGCCTGGGTAAGAACTTACAACTTAGCTTTTATAGATTTAAGGTCTCTATGTGTAGAAAAGTCTTCTTATATTATCATTTCTGCCTATATTATTCCTAAATTTCATGAGTTATCTGTCCAAGGCAAACAAGACCTTGAACCCTGGCTACAAGGAAATTAGTACCTGCTAGGGTCACTTAGAGATGCCCAGAAACAAAGGCATTGTCTACAATACAGAGTCAGAATCACAGCCTTTCATTAGCTTGGTTACATAGTTGGATTTCTGTTAATCTCTTCCAAGTGATAAGTACTTAGCCTATTGCACTATGAAGATTGTTGAATTCAGATTTAAAATTACCTAACATCTGATTAATAGACTTGTATTTCTTTTTTCTTTTTTTTTGAGCAGGGAGGGAATGGTACTGGCAAAGTCACAGATTGATTTCTGTATGGTCATTTCTTTTTATAATTGAAAGTAAAGATGTTATCCAGTTGTAACTCCCTACTTTATGAGAACAGAGTTGGCCGGAAATGTTTATTAAAGGGGTCTTGTGATACATGGTATGTTCAATAGTAGGTAAAATTAAGAGCAGTAATTATGTTTGGGATAATCTAAAAATTATCTTAGAATGGGTATTTTTTTAAAAAATGTATACTATAGTACACTTATTTTTTTTATTGGTTTTGCCATACAATGACATGAAACCGCCATGGGTTTACATATGCTCCCCCTCCAGAACCCCCCTCCCTCCTCCCTTCCGATTCCCTCCCCCTGGGACATTCTGGTGCAGCAGCCCCGAGCATCAACCCTGGGCTGGCGATTGATTTCACATATGATAATTAACATGTTTCAATGCCATTCTCCAATATCATCCCACCCTTACCCTCATCCACAGAGTCCACGAGTCAGTTCTATACGTCTGCATTCCTTTTGCTGTCTCACATGCAGGGTTATCGCTGCCATCTTTCTAAATTCCAGATATATGTGTTAGTATACTGTATTTTTGTTTTTCCTTCTGGCTTACTTCACTCTGGACAATAGGCTCCAGTTCCGTCCACCTGAGTAGAACTGATTCAAATGAATTTTTTTTTAATGCTGAGTAATATTCCATTGTGTATATGTACCACAGCTTTCTTATCCATTCGTCTGTTGATGGGCATCTAGGTTGCTTCCATGTCCTGGCTATTGTAAACAATGCGGCGATGAACATTGGGGTACACACGTGTCTCTTTCAATTCTGGTTTCTTCGGTGTGTATGCCCAGCAGTGGGATTGCTGGGTCATATGGCAGGTCTATTTGCAGTTTTTTAAGGAATCTCCACACTGTTTTCCCTAATGGCTGTACTAGTTTGCATTCCCACCAACAGTGTAAGAGGGTTCCCTTTTCTCCACATCCTCTCCAGCATTTATTGCTTGTAGGTTTTTGGATGGCAGCTATTCTGACTGATGTAAAGTGATACCTCATTGTGGTTTTGATTTGCATTTCTCTGATAATGAGTGATGTTGAGCATCTTTTCATGTGTTTGTTAGCCATTTTTATGTCTTCTTTGGAGAAATGTCTGTTAAGTTCTTTGGCCCACTTTTTGATTGGGCCAGTTCACCAATTGGATACAGAAACAAGACCTCTATATATGTTGTCTACAAGAGACCCACCTCAAATCTAGGGACACATATAGACTGAAAGTTAAAGGCTGGAAAAAGATATTCCATGCAAATAAAGACCAAAAGAAGGCAGGAGTGGCAATACTCATATCAGATAAAGTAGACTTTAAAATAAAGGCTGTGAAAAGAGATAAAGATGGACATTACATAATTATCAAAGGATCAATACAAGAAGAAGAAATAACAATTATAAATATTTATGCACCCAACATAGGAGCACCACAATATGTAAGGCAAATGCTAACAAGTATGAAAGGGGAAATTAACAACAACACAATAATAGTGGGAGACTTTAATACACCACTCACACCAATGGATAGATCAACTAAACAGAAGATTAACAAGGAAACTCAAACTTTAAATGATACAATATACCAATTTGACCTAATTGATATCTATAGGACATTCCACCCCAAAACAATGAATTTCACCTTTTTCTCAAGCGCACACGGGACCTTCTCCAGGATAGATCACATCCTGGGCCATAAATCTAGCCTTGGTAAATTTAAAAATATTGAAATCATTCCAAGCATCTTTTCTGACCACAATGCAATGAGATTAGATATCAATTACAGGAGAAAAGCATTCAAAAATTCCAACATATGGAGGCTCAACAACACACTGCTGAATAACCAACAAATCACAGAAGAAATGAAAAAAGAAATCAAATTATGCATAGAAATGAATGAAAATGAAAACACAACAACCCAAAACCTATGGGACACAGTAAAAGCAGTGCTAAGGGGAAAGTTCATAGCAATATAGCACACTTTTAAAAATATGCCATAGTATACATTTTTTCCCTATGACCCATTTAGAATTTTGTTGTATATGTTTTGATCTAAAAAATAAAAAGAGGAAATAAAGGAGAAAAAAGGTTATTATAGGTTCACAACAATGAGGAATCTATAGAAAATGAGAAGAATTATTCTAAGTGAGAAAGTAAGAAACAAAACAGGATTTAGGTGTCAAACAAACCTAGGTTTGACACCTTGAGTGGAAGTAGTCCACTATCTGACATCATCTGCTTGTTCTGAAGGTCTTGGGTCAGCATTGTACTTAGGAAGATGAACTGTGTCTTTAGGGTATCTGTGAACCTTCACTTTGAGGTCCCCTATTGGGGCATCTATCCGATTGGATGCAATTCTACATTGCTTCTTTACTTGTGAAATGTAAACCTAAGCATTGACTTCTTGAAACTTGCTTTTTTAATCGTTAATAGCACCTGATAAAACCGTTTACAACAAGGTTAAAAGTAGTTGTTTTTTTTTGTTTTCCTTCCAATTTCCTTCCCCCCTGCCCCCTGCCCTGGTATATGAAACTCCTTGTTCAAGATCATGAAGAACAAAGGCAATCCTAACTTGCTGGTGATAGAACAGGGTATAATACATAAGTTCCTTGCAGTATTTTGCCATGACTGCATGTAACAAAGCATATACTAGTATAAAAGAGAAAAATCTCTAAATACATAGACATTTCAGTTACCAATTCATAGAGAGTAAGTCAATATGTCTCTGAATGAAAGGACTATATGGCCATTAGGGCTAACTGAAGTACTTTTAGCCAAAGAAATTAAAAGGTTTTCAAAATTATATTAAATGTAATTTAAGGAGGCCATTGGGGTTTTCAACCTTTCCAGAAGATTGTGACTGGCAAGCACAGTGTGTTTTTTGAGTAGTGGATAACATCTTCCAGAGTTCTTTTGTAATGGTTTCCATGAAGTATGTGCCTTGGGCACATTATATAAATGTTGAAATGCCCCAGGTTGGAGCATAAAATCAAGCAGCACTTTAGTGACTGTTAGAGCAGTGACTTTTTATCAAATAATTCTTCCATCTACTCTGAAAATAGACATACAGTAACTAAAACATACTCAAATGCCATCATGAAGGAACATTGGATAAAAGCCATACAGGTTGCTCAAATACCCCTTAAGGATTTGCTTCCTAGCTGGGTCCCACCTTTATAGGTTTTCCAGGTTTAAGTGGTTGACAGGTGATTAATGACACAAAAATAACCTCAGCTATATTTTTACAGTTTCCCATCAATGTTGATTTGAGTTTGTAGCCAGTTTGTCTCTACTATGAGAAAAATGGCTATGGAGAAATATTTATTAATATCTCCTACCACTCATCTGGTGCCACCGAGGGGCTGACTAGGGAGCACCATAGGTTACTCAGTGAAGGGTTCAGGAGGAGAATGAGAAACTCTACGAGGCATCAGCCCTGTGGAAGAGGGAGGGGGGAGGTGCTCTTGTGGGAGCCCAGACTTGGGTGAATTTGCTTTTTGAGAATTTCAGCTGATTCTCATAGTGAGATTTGAGAAAGATCCCCTCATGGCACTGGAGGAGGAAGGCAAAATGAAATCATTGTGAAAGGTGTCATTGGTGTTTAATCGCTAAGTCATGTCCAACTCTTTTGCGATCCCATGGACTGTATCCTGCCAGGCTCCTCTGTCCATGGAATTTTCCAGGCAAGAATATTGGAGTGAATTCCCATTTCTTTTTCTCAGGGGTCTTCCCAACCCAGGAATTGAACCTGCTTGGCAGGTGAATTCTTTACTATTGAGCTACCTGGGACTGAGCAGCACTTCAACAATGAGAGTGGCCTATACTTCAAGGGGAAGAACTTCAACAGAGTGCACATCGGAAAATGATTCTTCCTGGAGGAAGAGCATTTGTCCTTGCTCTGTCATCCTGTCTTCCTGGAGGGGAAAAAACCAGAACAACAAAATTCTCACTAGAGGGACAGTACTCTGAATAAATAGATTGGGGATTCTGCAGTTAGAGAAGGGAGTAGAGAGTGTGGAGAAGGAACAGAAACATTTGTGAAAGCCGCAGTCCTGCAATGAAGTACTATTCATTGAAAGATGAATAGTAAATCTGAAGTTTGTAGAATACTCCTAACACCTTCCCACCATCTCCAACAGGGATCCAGTTTAATTACAATGGGTTACAGGTTGAAAGAGTTACATGACACAGACACTTTTCAAGAGCAGTCTGTAGAAAGACTCAAAGCCAAAAAAAAAAGAAAACAAAGCCAAACGCACAGGAGAAATAAGTTGAAGCTTCTTGTACCTAAAGCTAAAATAAACATTAGACATATTAACCATTAAAATAACACAACCCAAATACTAGCCAAATTAGCATACATTCTTATGAAAGATGTATGTGCTTCATTTTATTACCTGATACAACTTGTCTAGCTGTCAACAAAAAATTTAAAACCATGTCAAAAGTCAAGGAAAGCCATAATCTGAGAAAGTAAAACAAACATCTGAACAGTATTTATATATGAAATAGACATTGGGATTGTGAGAAAAGAAATTAAAAATAGTTATGACTAATACGGCAAGGGATCTAATGGAGAAAGAGGACAGCATGTAAGCAAAGGTGGATAATGTAAACAGAAAGATAAAAAGCTATGAAAGATTCAAAAGGCAATTCACAATGACATTTTTTAAAAGGTCAATGCTAGAAATCAAATAAACATAATAGAAATGAAGAATGACTTTAATGGATTCATTGATAGATTCAACACAGCCAGAAAAAATTAGTGAAGAATAAGAGAGACCAATAGAAATTCTCTAGACTGAAATAAAAAGAAAAAAAAAGGTTCTAAAAACAGTAACAAAAGAAAAAGGAACATCCAAGAACTGGTTAAAAATATCAAAATATGTAACACATGCATAAGCGGATTACAAAGCTATAGAGAATGGAGCAGAAGAAATGTTTAAAGAAATAATGGGCAAGAGCTTTCCAAAACTGAAAACAGACAATAAACCATCTATCAAGGAAAATCAGAGACTATCAAAAGGATAAATATCTCCTCTATCCCAAAGCCATACCTTGGCACATTATTTTAAAATACAGAAAACCAAATGCAAAGAGATAATCTTAAAAGAAGCCAGAGGAGGATGGGTGACACCTTACTTAGGAACAAGGATGAGAATTATAGTGAAATTTCTGCTGAACTATGCAAGCAGTGAGGGTAGTTAAATATTTAATGTGTTAAAAATAAAAGCAAAAACAAACTAGAATTTCATTTCCAGAAAATTATCCTTCAGAAGTGAAAGAGAAATTGGCTTCCTCATATGAATAAAAACAGTCCTGTCCTGCATACTCGCCTTGCAAAATATTAATGTGTTAAAAGAAATTTTTAAAGGAGAGGAAACTTCCATTGATCTGACATAGGATCTAAATAAAGGAAGAGCATGAGAGAAGGAATATTTAATACTTTGTCAAAGTAATAGTAGTGCACATGTACTGGGTTAATATGGGGTATGGATAAGGGAAATGAATGCAGCAATGCCTACATGATCGTTGTGCTTCATGCATAGCGGTACAATAGTAGCATGCATAGCCATATAGTATTATTCAAGAGTGAACTTAGATTGTTTGAAAATATACATTTTAAGCCCCAGAGACACCACTAAACATTTTTTAAAAGGTACAAATGATAAATACGTTAAGGGAGAAGAGAAAGGGAATCATATAAAATACTCAGTGAAACCAGAAAAGGCAAGAAAAAAGAGACAAGGGAGAAACAACAAAAAATACAATGAAAAGAAAACAGACATAGATATGGTAGAGATTAACCCAATTGTACTAATAGCCTTTTCAAATAGAAACATTCTAAACACACCAACCAAACAACGGTTCCAAAACGAATAGAGTAAGACCCAGTTATATGTCATAAATGAAAAAAAAAAAACTTTATAAAGACATAGATGAGTTAAAAACAAAAGGGCGAAGAATGATATACCATAATAATGCTAATAAAAATACTAAATTACCTTCCTATTTATATGCATTTAATATTTACCTTAAGGTTTATCATTTATAATATTTTTCTCTTATTGCACATTTGGAAATTATAATTACTTCTTAGCAAATTTTTGTAACTTTTACTGTTATTGAACATTTGTCTTGAGATCTTTTACGTTTTATTAAAAACTTGGAAACTTTGAGTAAAAGCAATCAGTATTACTTGTAGTATTTGTGCTAGACTGTGAGAAAACTTCCTACCTTACTTACTTCCATTTTCACTTAAAGACTAAAAGATACTGAATATTGCCTCAGATGATGTTTTAAAGAACATTCAGTTACTTTTAATGCACAAGGTCATTATTCAAGGAGATTATTTTTTAACAATGGGTGAAATTTGGAAGACTCAGCAACGGCAATAGGATTGGAAAAGGTCGATTTTTATTGCAACCCCAAAAAAGGGCCAAAGGATGTTCAAACTACCACACTATTTTTCTCATTTCACATACTAGCAAGGTTATGCTCAAAATTCTTCAAGCTAGGTTTCAGCAGTATATAAACTGAGAACTTCCATATGTACAAGCTGGGTTTAGAAAAAGCACAGGAACCAGAGATCAAATTGCCAATATTTGTTGCATCATAGAGAAAGCAAGGGGATTCCAGATAAACATCTACTTCTGCTTCATTGACTGTGCTAAAGCCTTTGACTCTGTGGGTCACAACAAACTGGAAAATTCTCAAAGTGATGGTTATACCAGACCAACTAAACAGTCTCCTAAGAAACCTGTAAGAGATTCAAGAAGCAACAGTTAGAATCTCACTCAGAACGACTGACGGGTTCCAAATTGGTAAAGAAGCTGTACATTGTCACCGTTTATTTAATTTTTGTGCAGAGTCACTGATGCAAAAAGCTGAGCTGGATGAATCACAAGCTGAAATACAGATTGCTAAGAGAAATACCAAGAACCTCAGATATGCAGATGATAACACTGTAATGGCAGAAAGTGAAAATGAACTAAATAGCCTCTTGATGAGGGTGAAAGAGGAGAATGAAAAACCCAGCTTGAAACTCAACATTCAAGAAACTAATATTGCAGCATCTGGTCCCATCACTCCATGGGCAAAGAGAAGGAGAAAAAATGGAAGCAGTGACACATTTTATTTTCTTGGGCTCTAAAATCACTGCAGATGGTGGCTGTAGCCATGAAATTAAAACTCAGTTGCTTCTTGGAAGGAAACCTATGACAAACCTAGACAATGTATTAAAAAGTGGAGACCACTTTGCAGACAAAGATCCGTATAGTCAAAGCTATGGTTTTTCCAGTAGTCATGTATGCTTGTGAGAGTTGAACCTAGAGAAGGCTGATCACCAAAGAATTGATACTTTCAATTTATTGCACTGGAGAAGACTCTTGGGAATCCCTTGACCTGCAGGGAGATCAAACCAGTCAATCGTAAAGGAAACCAACCCTTTGAATATTCATTGGAAAGACTAATGCTGAAGCTGAAACTCCAATACTCTGGCCACCTGGTGCAAAGAGCTTACTTAATGGAAGACTCTGATGTTGGGAAAGATTGGAGGCACAAGGAAAAGGGGGCAGCAGATGATGAGATGGTTAGAAAATATCACCAACTCAATGGACATGAGTTTGAGCAAACTCAGATGGGATGGTGGAGGCCAAAGGAGCGTGGTGTGCTATAGTCCATGAGGTTTCAGAGTCAGACAGGACAGGACTTAGCAACTCAAAAATGAAAACAACAAATGATATTACAAGAATAATGATAAAGCAAAGAAGCTTGTTTTTTGTAAATGTAACTCACAAAAATTATATGTACAGTTTATTGAACACTAGCATTTACATTCAATGTTGATATTTATTTTCATCAGTTTATACTAATGAAAAATTATATACCTGGGCAAAGTATGATGTTCTTCTATTCAAAGAGTGAATCAAAATGCACATCAGAGAAATATTGTCTTTCAATTTTTGAAATTTGGATTTCAAATAGATTCAATTATATATATATATTTTTCACTTAAAAATTGAAACCATAATTAATATACAGTAAAATTCACACAAGTGCTCAGTTCTGTGAATCTTTATAAATGTATACAGACTTATTGCTATCACTAAATTCAGGACATGAGAAACACATCATTTAAAAAAATTCTCATGTCTTTTTGTAGCCAGTCTCTCCACTTTACTCCTGACTCTAGCAGCCACTGACTTATTATCTATTCCTAAAGTTTTCCTTTGAAGTAATATCATCTAAATGAAATCATACAATTTTATGTAATTTTTTATCTATAATTTTTCACTTGGATTGTTTTCACTACATCCATTCCTTATTGTGGAAGAATAGTTAGGAGTCCATTGTTGAGATTTGGATGTCTCGCAGTTCGTTTGCTCACATCACATTTGAGGGTCATGGGGTTGATATCAGTTTTTAGTAATTATTAATGAAGCCTCTATACACTATCACATACAGCTTTGTGTCAACATCAATTTTCATATTACTTTGTCAGAATTCTTGATGTGTGATTACTAGGCCATTTGACAAGTATATTTTTAACATTGTCAGTAACTGCCCAACTGTTACTGAAGGGATTTACAAAGTTCCATTCCCCCAAGGAAATGAGAGCTCTAGTTGCTCTCCATCATCTGCCAGTACCTAGTATTGCCTATCTCGTTAAAGCTACTCTAATCAGTGTCTTTTGGTTTGCATTTCATTAATGAATAATGATGCTAAGCATCTTTTAATATGATTATACACCATATATATTTCTTCTCTAGAAAAATACAAGATCAACTTTTTAATTGGGTTAATTGTTTATTGTTGAGTTTTGAGTATTCCTTATATACTGTGTGTACAAGTTCTTTGGGCTTCACTGGTAGCTCAGTTGTAAAGAATCTGCCTGGCAATGCAGTTGATGTGGCCTTGATCCCTGGGTCGGGAAGATCCCCTGGAGGAGGAAATGGCAACCCACTCCAGTATACTTGCCTGGAGAATCTCATGGACAGAGGAGCCAGGTGGGCCACAGTCCACAGGGTTGCAAAGAGTCAGACACGACTGAGTGCCTTTAGCAAGGCAAGGCATGTTCATATGGATGTTTCTCAGGAATGTATCATGGCCAATTTGATGTACAAAAGTGAACAAATATTTTCACAAATATTTTTATGGCTGTATAAGTAAATATAACTCATCTTTTAATGAAATGTAGTCTTACATTTTTGAAAGTACATTTAAATTAAAATAATAAATGTAATTATCAATATAAATATCATATAAATAGTAGAATTCAGGAAGAATCTTCTAACTGAAAATACATCCTCTATCAATTATATCAAGTTTTAAACATGAGAAATATAGTGATGTCCACAATATAAATAACTAGATACAGATATCCAATTTTTAAAAACATTAAAATATAGACATAAATAATAGACAAGATTGCATACCTGAAAGTTAATTTCTGTTTGATTGCAATCTTGAAGAAATTCTCCAGGATGGTTAAACCTGTATACAGCACATGTATTTAATGCTTTAAATGTTCTAAAGCTGGATGTGATTGCTAAAAGCATTCATTATATATTTAAACAATATTCACTTTTTTCTCATCTGAATTTATTAAAATATAGAAACATATTAGAAATAATTTATCTTGACAAAGTCTCCAAAAATCATTTAAGTAAATTTTTGTTTTATTTTTTAGCTACATATGAAGTATCTCCCATTTACCTTCTATGAGGAAAGTTATTGCCAAATAAATATTATATCAGTGATGTGAAAAACTTAATATCTGTTGTGGATTATTAAAAGTTGTTTAACATTTTTCTTTGACAATTTTTGTATTACATTTTTCTTGCTGGTTTGCTCAAACTGTTACTCTGAGTAAAATGAATATGAATTTGTATATTAATAGCAAATAACAACTTTATGAAATTATACTTGCTCTTAAGTCATCCAATTAACTAATGATAAATGTCTCTTCTCTTTCAAAATATCTCAGTGTTACTCTCTGACACACTTGTATATCCATTGTCATGATAACGATAGACTCGTAAAACACCTCAGCTATCAGGATTTCTCCAGAGTGCACCAGCAGTTTTATAAATGTCAGCTCCTGAGTATTATATGTGAAAGTGCAGCAACGCAGTAAAGCATGGCCTTTTTGCAATTACTGGAGTATTACATTTTAAAGGTCAGATGTACATGACTATTTTACCTCAGCCACCTTGTTGGGAGGAGAGGAGCTGAGTCACTCACGACCTGCTCCAGTTTTCATTTATGGTTCAAAACTTGGAAACATGGAAAGAAGCTTGCAGGTATGCCATGGAAAATCCAGACATCGAAAATATAAAATAAATTGTTTCTCACAAGACTGTGGCTTGTACACATGAGTGCTTGATACAGAAATTGGCAAGGATATAAGCAAATTATGTTCAAAGTACGTTTAAAGTGTAAATGTGATGTCACTTTTAAACTTCGGTACGTTTGTCCTAAGTAATTTGTGAAAAACAGTGGCATAAGAAACATCTTGGTCGATATCTGTACATATACTACATACAATTTGACTTATACTTTTTATTCTTACCTAGCATAGAATTCTGTTTGATCAATTAAAACTTCATTAGGTCTATAAACTTGCCCCACATCTCCTTCAAAAAATTATTGAAGGGGCATTTTGAAGTTTACTTAACTTTGAAAACAGTGATTCTTTCGGGTTTTCATAAATAAGTGGCACATAAAGCCATTTGGCATCCATTTGTATAAACAGTATCTTGACTTAGTATTATAGTGAAATAGTTCCATATCATTTTTTAAAAATCCCTGAAAAACAACCATAGTATTATGTGTAAATATTTTGTACTTTACATCATCTACAGTAGAGCTACATGACTGTAGCAAAAGAAATCTAAATTCAAACTAAAAATGCTATTTTTTGAGAGATCTTAACAAAAACGAGGTAGCTAATGAAGACCAAGGCACCCACTCAAATACATTAGAACACAATATTTATGGATTAAATACTCTATCCCTTTCAATGAGATATTGATGTGTTCAATTTGCATTTTACCATTATCTCTAAATTACCATTATCTCTAAAGTGATGGGACAGGATGCCATGATCTTAGTTTTTTGAATCTTGAGTTTTAATTCAGCTTTTTCACTCTCCTCTCTCACCTTCATCAAGAGGCTCTTTAGTTCCTTTCACTTTCTGCCATAAGCATGGTGTCATCTGCATATCTGAGATTATTGATATTTCTCCTGACAATTTGGAGTCCAGTTTGTGCTTCATTCAGCCTAGCATTTTGCATGATGTGCTCTTCATATAAGATAAATAATCAGGGTGACAGTATACAGCCATGATGTACTCCTATCCCAATTTGGAACCAGTCGTTGTTCCATGTCTGGTTCTAATTGCTGCTTCTTGACCTGCCTACTGGTTTCTCAGGAGCCAGGTAAGGTAGTCTGATATTCCTATATTTTTACGAATTTTCTACAGTTTGTTGTGATCCATACAGTCCAATGCGTTAGCGTAGTCAATGAAGCAGTAGTAGATGATTTTTCTGGAATTCACTTGTTCTTTCTTTGATCCAGTGGATGTTGGCAATTTGATCTCAGGTTCCTCTGCCTTTTCTAAATCTAGTTTGAACAAATGGAAGTTCTTGGTTCATGTACTATTGAAGTCTAGCTTGGAGAATTTTGAGCATTCGTTTGTTAGCATGTGAAATGAGTGCAATTGTGCAGTAGTTTGAACATTCTTTGACACTGCCTTTCTTTGGGACTGGAATGAAAACTGACCTTTTCCAGTCCTGTGGCCACTGCTGCATTTTCCAAATGATAAAACAGTTTTTGAAAAACAAGAAACAAGAAATATGGGCAAATCCTCCTAAATTTAGAACTATATCAAAGCATACCCTTACGTTAAAAAAAAAAAGAAACAAAATGAACAAAGGTTTCAGATTAAAAGAAATACAGAGGAGGCAATGTGAATAGTTCTACAATACAACTATCCTGGACTCTTTATTTTTTTAATTAATTTATTTATTTTTTCATTTACATTATCGTGTTGGTTTTGCCATGTCCATGTCAAATATCTAATATCAAAATTCTAGTGGAACTTTTTTTAAGATTAAAAGGAGAATGTAAATAATACAATAACACTTAGCTCAACCAAAAGTTTAGTTTAGAAAAGAAGCATTAAATATGTACCAAACAAGAAAAGTCTCATCCAAATGATCTGGCCTATTCAGATTAGCCTATTCAGCTTTTCTCAGTGTTTCAAAGCCTAAGAGAGAAAGTGAAAATATGAAATGAGCTGTCATGTATTAGAAAAAAAAAAACGGATAGCAAATAATTCATACAATGATTGTATATAATACAAACATATGTCATTGTATATAAAACAATTCCATTTATACCTGAGATAAACTTACGTGTTTTTATGTGATTTATTAAAAGGGTTATGCTTTCAGGATGTGTGTTTATTTAGTCGCTAAGTTGTGTCGATTCTTTGCAACCCCGTGGATTCTAACCTGCCAGTCTTTTCTGTCCATGAGATTTCCCAGGCAAGAATACTAGAATGGGCTGCCATTTCCTTCTCTGGGGGATCGTCCTGACTCAGGGTTTGAACCCAGGTCTCCTGCATTGCAGGCAGATTCTTTATCACTGAGTCACCAGAGAAGCCCTTGCTTTCAGGATAAAATCACTCAAAACTTTTATAACCGGAGGCAAAAATTAACAATCAATATAATATTAACATACTTAGAAAGACCTGGCAAATGCATATAGGAATTGGCTGTAGGACTTAAGGAAGCACAGGCAGTAGCAAAATAATATGTCTTATCCTGAATTTGGTTTATTTATTTAAGGAATATTTGGACTGAAGATATCAGAAAACTCAATTAACAATGGCTTAAATCAGTATTGTTCATTTGCCTTATAAAACAAGAAGATTAAGATAGATACTTCCAATTAGCTTTGTTTCAGCTAATTAAAGACGTAGACCCCTTGAAGAGTGCTGTCTACTATATAGTCAACTGTTAATCTTTCATATGTGCTTTATAAAATATGAATATGGATTTAGGTTTCTGTAAATATGACTATAATGATTTTTTTCAGTTCCTCAATATTTTACTATTTATCTGCCCTTGCATTAATTTCTAGAAATAAAATTTACACCCAATTCTGTTCTTAATTATATATTATTCTATCCAGAATTCTCTTAATTTGAGAGTTTGGTTTGGGAGCTTGCCTATAGTTTTTCTTGTAAGATGTATATAGCAGCTGAACTTTATACTTTAGTTATTATATGTTTTACCATGCTGAGACTCTCTATCTTAATGATAAATTTTGGGATTTATCTCTACTGGTTTCTTTTTCACTCATTTCCCTAAAAAACTTATAAATAATATCCTATATTGTATTTTTATTCCATCAATAGTTTTCTGTGTTTTTTTCTTCAGTTCCTTTACTCCTTTGAACTGATCTCCTTTGTGCCATTTCATTTACCTTTTCCATGGTTATCTTTGATAATTTTTAATTTGCATTTTTAATATGATAAAGTCTCAAGTCAATAAAAGTAGATATTTTCCTGGTAAATAATACAGTTACACTTAGCTCAATCCAAAGTTTAGTAACTATTACACAGATTCAAAAATAAGAATTTTTAAACCATAGCAACCTGGACACATGTGATCCTGTCTGAATGGTTAAATGATATTCTACCATGCACATTCATTAACATATTGGGTTTTCAGAACATGCATTAGTGCCAGCAGTAGCAAGAGTTTTACTAGTGTACATCCTTTTCTCTGAAACACAGCTATTCTGAAACTGGAGTTGTTATTTATAACATCAAGAACAAGTACACACACATAAACATACACATAAGTAAGATGAATAGATGTGGCACTAAAGTAATGATACTGAAGGTTAAGTGGGGGCCTTCCCTTTTCAAAATACTCATATCAACTTACTTCCAACCCCTACTTCTCTTTCTTTGTTCATTTTCCACGTAACTCTTTCTGTACATACCCTCTTAATTTCACTTCACACACTTGCTCAAAGCTTCATCACTTCATATTTGCTCAGACACATACACACAAACACACACACACATGCACACTCTACTCACACCTAAATATTTAATAACTACCCTGGAAATTTGGAAGTATACTTAGTTCTAAAATATTTACATTGGATAATATTTGGAAAAGTAAAAACCATATCATTGAACTAATTTCATATTATCATAATCAGTTAATAATTTATTTCTGCTTCAGTTTGTTGGTCAACCTCAGCACAAGGAATTAAAATGTCTTATTTTGCATAACACAAAAGTGTAATTCTATAATGTCTTCTAAACATTGTTGACTACTTTTATTACTCTGTACAGATGTAGACATGCTTTGAGATAGAAGAATTGTCTTAAGAAGAATAAAATATTTTAATTTTCACTTGGAGTTATCATTATCTCAAACTCCACTTTTAAAACGTATTTCCAAGGAAAATAAACATCTTGTGATCAAGTGGTTTTATAAATTTGTAAAGCTTAAATTCTATCTGAAACTAGAAATTAACTGCTAAGAATCTCCATAATAATTTATTATTATACAGATATTGTTAAGATTTTCATAACATCTATATATGTATTTATAATAATATAGGTGGCTTGGGTAGTTCTTGACTTATGCAAAATAAAAATACGTTTCTTAATTTTTGTTCAAGCATGTATTTAATCTGAGTTTAATTTGCTTATGTGAGTGGACAAGTCTCCTCCAAGATATTCAATGTGGGAATTACTGAAGAAAAGAAGTATCCTTTAGTCTTGATTACAGCATCCAGCTTTAAGATAAGGGGAAAAATAATTGTGGGTTTCCTCTAAATTTCTACTTCAAATTTATATATAAACTGTTATTCATAAAATAACATGGCATGACATGATATTTCAATGTTTCATTGAAAAGATAATATATTTCTAATTATTATAAAGGATTGGTAATCTATTAGAAGTATCAGTGTTATGTTGAATTCTATATCTAAGATTTATGAGGTAATTCATAGAAGTCAATATGTCTATTATTTTTCAACTGTATGTAACTGTTTTTAAAGCTCATGAATTAGTCTGGCTAATCAGTTGTTCCTAAGAGGACAGTTATTATATACATTAAAATATCTAGTTTTTCACACTTAAACACTGCAGTCTTTATACATTAATGAAAACCTACTCGAATATATATTATTTTTTGATGATCGTATTAGTAATGTGTGTATCATAAAACTCCACTACAAATTAAGGTCACTTAGTGAAGTAATTTGTTTTTAAACTTTCACAATTTAATTACAATACTTCTTCAGAGTCACACAACAGAGAATGATTGTGGTAATAATGACAAAGTAACTGGCAAAGTAACTGGTAAACTTTGAAACAAATCATACATATCAAAGAACGGATTAGATCATTGGATGTTTTTGTGAAATGTCTACAGAACATGCAGTGCC
This sequence comes from Antilocapra americana, assembly GCA_007570785.1. Classification (NCBI taxonomy): domain Eukaryota; kingdom Metazoa; phylum Chordata; class Mammalia; order Artiodactyla; family Antilocapridae; genus Antilocapra; species Antilocapra americana. The sequence continues at coordinate 13,930,478 of ML661902.1, forward strand.
TATTTACTGAGAAAACCAATAAACAGATGTTTACTTTAACCTTATAGTTTTGAGAGGTGATTAACTATTAGTTCTAATACTCAGGATTTGTTTAAAGGAAATCCAGCTCGTAAAAGCATTAGTCTATAATGAGGCCTATTATATGCTTCCAAGCAATATTTAAAAATGTGCTCCAACACTAGTGAAGAGCACAAGATACACATGATGTCCACGACTTCATCATTTAAACTGTGCTAACCTATTTTTCGTTAAATGAAAATATGATTACTCTGAAATGTTTTAATGCCCCCACATCAACCAACAGGATAAAATCTGAATGCATTAAAATGCTTTATGAAGCTCTTCATGTTCTAATTCTGCCTCATGCCCAAGCTCAACGCGTCTCATTTTCATAACAGCATCTCCATGCCAGTCATAGTGGCAGTTCTCCATATGCATAATGCCCATGAGATTGGCATATTCTCTCCCTTCTATTTAGATTGTTCTTCCAACATTTAATTTCATAGCTAAAGAATATTTGCAAAATGTTCATATTTCAGCTAAATCCCTAGTCTTTGTATGCATCTTCCTGATATTGAAAGAATTACTTGAGTTACCCTCCTGCAGCATGAACATTTTATGGTAATAATGCTGGTAAAATATATTGCTGAGCTCTAAAATTAAGAATTTATTGTGGTAAGAATTTTATATACATTGTTGCAATTGATTACAAAAAGTCCACTTATATGATGATATTTGAGTTTAGGAAGAATAAAAATATCAAATTTACAACACTAGAATGTGATGTAACAATACTTGAATCAGATATTTCTGAAGTCAAATCTCTGAAAAATCACCACCTGCTGTATTGTATATATCACACTGTATACTCTTAATGTCAATATTTCCATATTTATACATTTCTCACAATGTTTCTTACATTTAAGGTAGAACTTGCTCATAGTTGTTTTCACAGATTCTGGCAAATAGGGTATACTTATAGATAAGACATGTATGATATCTTTTTGTGCCATTATTTCAATCTAAGAAAAGCATATATTAAGTATTCATGTATTATTATGCTATATACTTTGCATAAAATATATCACTAAAATTATCACCTCAAAAGACAATATGGACCCTATAACAAGTATAACTTGGGCTTCTAGGATGACGACTGTTTAAATTGCATTTTTCACTTTGCTTACTGAAAATTGTCCAAAAAGCAGTTCAGTTCAGTCACACAGTCATATCTGACTCTGTGACCACATTGACTGCAGCAGACCAGGCCTCCCTGTGCACCACCAACTCCCAGAGTTTACTCAAAATCATGTTCATTGAGGTAGTGATGCCATCCAGCCATCTCATCCTTTGTCATCCCCTTCTCCTCCTGCCTTCAATCTTTCCCAGCATCAAGCTCTTTTCCAATGAGTCAATTCTTCATATCAGGTGCCCAAAGTATTGGAGCTTCAGCTTCAGCATCAGTACTTCCAGTTAATATTCACAACTATTTCTTTCAGTCTTCTCCCACACCACAGTTCAAAAGCATTAATTCTTCCACGCTCAGATTTCCTTATGGTACATCTCTCACGTCAATACATGACTACTGGAAAAATAATAGCTTTGACTAAATGGACCTTTGTTGACAAAGTAATGTCTCTGCTTTTTAATATGCTCTCTAGGTTGGTCATAACTTTTCTTGCAAGGAGCAAGCATATTTTAATTTCATAGATGCAGTCACCATCTGCAGTGATTTGGAGTCCCTGAAAATAAAGTTTATCACTGTTTCAATTGTTTCCTCATCTATTTGCCATGAAGTGATGGAACCGGATGCCATGCTCTTAGTTTTCTGAATGTTGAGTTTTAAGCCAACTTTTCACTCTCCTCTTTCACTTTCATCAATTGGCTGTTTGGTATTTCTTTGCTTTCTGCCATAAGGATAGTGTCATCTGCATTTCTGAGATATTGACGTTTCTCCTGGCTATCTCCAGCCCAGCATTTCTCATGATGTACCCTGCATGTAAGATAAATAAGCAGGGTGACAGTATATAGCCTTGACATATTCCTTTACCAATTTGGGACCAATCTGTTTTTTCATGTCCAGTTCTAACTGTTGTTTCCTGACCTGCATACAGATTTCTCAAGAGGCAGGTCAGGTGGTCTGATATTCCCATCTCTTTAAGAATTTTCCACAGTCTGTTGTGATCTACACAGTCAAAGGCTTTGGCATGGTCAAAAATCAGAAGTAGATGTTTTTTCTGGAACTCTCTTGTTTTTTTCAATGATCCAACAGGTGTTGACAATTTGATCTTTGATTCCTCTGCTTTTCTAAATCCAGCTTGAACATCTGGAAGTTCAGGGTTCACATACTGTTGAAGCCTACCTTATAAAATTTTAGGCATTACTTTGCTAGCATGTGAGGTGAGTACAGTTGTGCGGTAGTTTGAATATTTTTTGGCATTGCCTTTATTTGGGATTTGAATGAACTGACCTTTTCCTGTGGCCTGTGGCCACTATTGGGTTTTCCAATTTTCCTGACGTATTAAATGCAGCACTTTCACAGCATCATCTTTTAGGATTTGAAATAGCTTAACTGGAATTCCATCACCTCCACTAGCTTTGTTCGAAGTGATCCTTTCTAAGGCCCACTTGACTTGATATTCCAGGATGTCAGGCTCTAGGTGAGTGATCACACTATTGTGGTATTCTGGGTCGTGAAGATCTTTTTTGTATAGTTCTTCTGTGTATTCTTGCCACCTCTTAATATCTTCTGTTTCTGTTAAGTCCATATGATTTCTGCCCTTTATTCTGCACATCTTTGCATGAAATGTTCCCTTTGTATCTTTAATTTTCTTGAAGAGATCTCTACTCTTTCCCATTCTATTGTTTTCCTCTATTTCTTTGCATTGATCACTGAAGGCTATCCTATCTCTCCTTGCTATTCTTTGGAACTCTGCATTCAAATGGGAATATCCTTCCTTTTCTCTTTTGCCTTTCCCTTCTCTTCTTTTCACAGCTATTTGTAAGGCCTCCTCAGACAACTGTTTTGCTTTTTTGCAATTCTTTTTCTTTGGGATGGTCTTGATCCCTGCCTTCTGTACAATGTGACGAACCTCTGTCCATAGTTCTTCAGGCACTCTGTCTATCAGATCTGATTCCATGAATCTATTTATAACTTCCACTGTGTAATCATAAGGGATTTGATTTATGTCATACCTGGATGGACTAGTAGTTTTCTCTACTTTCTTCAATTTAAGTCTGAATTTGGCAATTAGGAGTTCATGATCTGAGCCACAGTCAGCTCCCGGTCTTGTTTTTGCTGACTGTATAGAGCTTCTCCATCTTTGGCTGCAAAGAATATAATCAATCTGATTTTGGTATTGACCATCTGGTTATGTCCATGTGTAGTCTTATCTTGTGCTGTTGGAAGAGGGTGTTTCCCATGACCAGTGTGTTCTCTTGGTAAAACTCTATTTGCCTTTGCCCTTCTTCATTATATACTCCAAGGCCAGATTTTCCTGTTACTCCAGGTATTTCTTTACTTTCTACTTTGGCATTCCAGTCCCCTATAATGAAAAGGACATCTTTTTTTGATGTTAATACTAGAAGGTCTTCATAGAACCATTCAGCTTCAGCTTCTGCAGCATTACTGGTTGGGGCATAGACTTGGATTACTGTGGCATTGAATGGTTTGCCTTGGAAGCGAACAGAGATCATTCTGTCTTAAGTATGATCTTCAGATGCCAAAATACATTAATGCTTGCAAATACAGCTCAAATTAAAGCAGTGATATAGGAAGAAGTTGAGAAAAGACACACACAAGAGATCTCATTGATGAAAAATGCTGAAGAGTAATAGAATTAAGCATTTTCCAACAATAATGCAAAGCTTTGTCTGACTACTGTTTACAAACCTATATTAGATAAACTGTCCACCAAGAGCAAAGGCTGGATAAAATATAGAACAACTGATATTTTTTGGAATCATTTGAGAATTACCAAGGAAACGAAAGCTTGCTTGACCAAGGGAACTGAAGAGAAATAAAATACAATGTTGAACCTCATACTGTGCTAAGTTTTTCTCCTGCAGGTGTTTTCTGATTCAAAAGTTGCTGCCTAGAGCTGAGAAGGTGAACACAAAGCAGTATACTAAATGGCTGAATGCTTTTGAACTGTGTTGTTGGAGGAGACTCTTGAGAGTCCCCTGGACAGCAAGGAGATTCAGCCAGTCCATCCTAACGGAAATCAGTCCTGACTAGTCATTGGAAGGACTGATGCTGAAGCTGAAACTCCAATACTTTAGCCACCTGATGTGAAGAGCTGACTCGAGGAAAAGACCCTGATGCTCAGAAAGATTGAAGACAGGAGGAGAAGGGGATACAGAGGACAAGATGGTTGGATGGCATCACTAACTCAATGGATATGAGTTTGAGCAATCTCAGGAAAATGGTGAAGGATAGAGAAGTCTTGTGTGCTGTAGTCCATGGGGTCACAAAGAATTGGACATGACTGAACAACTGAACTGAACTGAAATGGCTGGAAGCTGAATAAAGATTTTGGTATTCTCTTGGAGCTAGAGGGACATAAATTAGAAATGAGAGATCTAAAGGCAAGTAGGACTTGTGAGGCCACTGCAGTGGGAAGAAAGAAGCATAGGGAAGTGATCTTGACAATCAGAGTCAGTTTTCCCCTTGAGACATCTGATTGTTTGTAAGCAGCTGATAAAATGTTGAGAAGCCAAGCAGAACTTTTGACTATCTCCTAATAGTGGAGTAGCAGGCTTTGGATTTTGTTGTTCAGTTGCTCAGTCATGTCCAACTCTTTGTGACCCCACGGACTGCAACACGTCAGGCTACTCTGTCTTTCACCACCTCCCAGGGTTTGCTCAGTCTCATGTCCACTGAGTCGGTGATGCCATCCAATGATCTCATCTTCTCTGTCCCCTTCTCCTCCTGACTTCAGTTCTTCCCAGCATCAGTGTCTTTTCCAGTGAGCCGGTAGCCAGAGTATCAGACCTTCAGCTTCAGCATCAGTTCCTCCAATGAATATTCAGGATCAATTTCCTTTGAGATAGACTGGTTTGATCTCCTTGCAGTCCAACGGACTCTCAAGAGTTTTCTCCAACACCATAGTTCAAAAACATCAATTCTTAAGTGCTCAGCTTTCTTTATGGTCCAACTCTCACATCTATGTATGCTTTGGATTTTAAGTTATACCAAAGTGTGTGTCAGTGACTGGTTTTGGTTGGGAATGTTCAAGTAGTGTACCATAGGACTACTGGCTAATTGTTACTGGAATAGCTTTCATAAAGACTGAAATTTAGCTCTAAATAAGCTCAAATCTCATGCTAAATATAGTCTTCCCTTACTTTGAATGCCAAAAATAGAATAACAATACACAGTGTAGGAAGTTAACATCAAGCAGAGCTTCTACAGTTTTTAATACAGAATGCCTAGCATTCAGTAATAAGTTATAAAGTATACACATGAAGGCAGGAATAAGAGGCATAAATAAAAATACAACCACAGGTGATATAATGAGACTTTCAGACATGGCCTTTAAAATAATTGTTGTTAATATGTTCAATTTAATAGATAAATTTTTCCATTTTATCTGAGAACTTAGAATTAACATATCAAATGAAAAATAAAGAGCTAAAAAAAAAGCTCAAAATAAGAATTCCATAAATGAGTACAGTAGGCAAGTTAGACTCAGAATTGATAAACTAAAATATAAGTTATTACCAAATTGAAGCAGAAAAAGAAAAATAGTAACACAAGAAAGAGAAAAAATCATATGAGGCAGTTTTAAAAATTTTCTTATGGAGGCAATAGAAGCCTTAGAAGAATAGGCAAAAGAGAATGGAGAAAAGCAATTCTTGAAAAGATACTGACCAAAGGTTTTGAAACACTAAAGGTAGGCATCATGATACAGACTCAAGAATTACTATAAAATCAGTGGAGATAAAAAGAAAGAGAATCATACCTAGAAATATTATAGTATGGCAACTTACAATCGAAAAAAAAAAGTAAACTCGTCTAGAGAATAAAAACACATTATCTTCAAAAGAGGGCTTCCCAGGTGGCTCAGTGTTAAAGAATTCACCTGCAAATGGAGGAGTCAGAAGAGACATGGGTTCGATCCCTGGGTTGAGAAGATCTGCTGGAGGAGGAAATGACAACCCACTCCAGTATTCTTGCCAGGATAATCCCATGGACATAGGAGGTTGGAGGGCTGCAGTCCCTGGCGTCGCAAAGAGTCAGACACGACTGAACTGACTGAGCATACATACATGCATATTCAAAGGAACAACAGTAAAAATGAAGAAAAGAAACAACAAAAAAAAACGATCGAATCCAAATGGGAAAGGCATGTAGTATTTATGGTACCGAAAGAAATTAATCAGTGGGTAAATAAATGAAATATTTTTGTTAATCCAAAGGAACACAAGAAAGAAGCTTCTATTAAGGAATACAAATAAGATAGTTCAAATAGAAAAATAAAAAGAAGGTAGACACAAAATGAACTGTCAGTAATTACACTAAATGTAAATAGGATAAATACACACATAAAATAGTAAGATTGATAAACTGGATTAGGAAAAAAAAAATGCATGCTTGCAAAACACATGACAAATATTTTTACACCCAAGAGCATAGTTTCCAAATATACAGAGCAAGTTGAAAAAAGAAGAGTAAAAAGGGAAAATTCTAAAACAGTGATGGTAAATTAGCAAATTTCTCTCTCAGATGATAGAAAATATAGAAAGTGAGTCAGTAAGAATAGAAGTTTTGTTACCCTAATTGTGTAAATTTTTATCCATATTGAACCAACCTTGCATATAGTATACTACACTAGGATATAACATGGAAACTTCTAGAATTGAATTATTCTAGATTGAATTACTTCTGCTTAACATGACTTTGAGAATTCATTGGTGAATCCATCTACACTGCAGATTTCTTTAAAATAGATACCCAAATATCTAGATTTTAATTTTTTTGCCTTCCTGATATCTTTAGTATTTGTAGCAGCATATTCCTTTTTAATTATAAATACTATCAATTAATGTTTTCTGTTTTTCCTGATATTATTATAAGTATTTACAATTTAATTAATCTTTTGTCTACACAGATTTTACCATGGTGCATCTAAATTCTATTTCAGTTTTTCTGCCATTTTCTTTTTAAATTATTTTACTTTCTTTAGGTCTTTTCCATTCTTTTACTAACATAATAAGAAGAGAGATTAAATTATTGATTTTAGCTTTTCAGCTTTTTTGCCCTTCTAACCTAGAATTTGTTTACATGTTTTCATCTAGATATTGTTTCAGTGTTCCCATAGATTTTTATATGTAATTTCTATACTTTTTTTCAGTTATTAACATTTTTTGATTCATGTTCTAATGCCCTCTTTGAACAATGGATTTTTTAGACCGCATTGTTTCTGTATAGTTAGGAATTTTCTCTTTATTTTTTAAGCTGTGTTTCTGGAATAATTTAATTATGGTCAGAGAATATTCTCTGAATAATTTTAAAGTGATAACTCTATAGAATTTATAGGTGTGTGTATGTATATTATATATACATATATAATATACATATAATTTGTATATTTTATATATGTGTATATATCTTAATTGTAAGAAATATTGTTGATTTACCTATTTACCAAACCTGGCCTTTTGCCTTCTCCATTAATCTGCCATGAGGGAGCACCTTTGTAACTATATGCATGACTTGAGGTAAATATTCTAAGCAGTAGTTGTGGATGAGATCGGGATCTGGCCCACTGAGTCATACAGCTTGATTGTGACCATGGCAATGGGCATAAGGCTACACATGGCTCGACAATGTGAACTTCCCTTTACCAAGGCTGACCTTGTTAATGTTACTGTTAAGTGTCTATTCTGTCAAAGCAGAGATCAACAGTGAGCCTTGATATGGCACCATTAACCTGGAAGCCCAGCTCCTCCACTCGGCCCTCATCAAACTTATTTCATCACAGAGGGGCTAAAATTCCTTTTCATGTGGAATGGCCCATGTTTTTTATATGATTTTGCCTTCGCTGCCTGATTGCTTTTGCCAACACTCAATCATTATGGTATCTGCCATACTAATACTGGCTAAGTGCTCGTTTCACAACAAAAGGATTGAACAATTAACCTCTGGTCTAAATAAAATATGACTTCCTAAAGATTCTCATATGTTGTCAGCTGGGAGAAAACCCCCTTAAAGACAGGGATTTGTCTTACAGGATAGAATATATGCTTTAAATCAGAGACCACCATTTAACCATATCTCACCCATAGCCAGAATACATAGGTCCAGGAATCAAGGAGTAGAAATAGCTCCTCTTACTATTAAACTCAATTAGTCACAGAATTTTTACTTCCTATTCTGGCAAAGTTGAACTCTGATGGCTTGGATTTCCTTTTTTTTTTTTAAATTAAATTTAATTGTATTTGTAATTGAAGGATAATTGCTTTATAGTATTGTGTTGGTTTCTGCCAGAATCAACATGAATCAGCCCTAGGTATAACTATGTCGCCTCCCTCTTGAACATCCCTCACATGTCCATCCACCCCACCCCTCGAGGTTGTTACAGAGCCTAGGTTTGAGTTCCCTGCATCATAAGCAAATTCTTATTGGCTATCTATTTTACAAATGGTCCTGTATGTTTCCGTATTACTCTGTACATGCCATGTTCTCCTTCCACACCCCCCACCCCCATGCCCATAAGTCTGTTCTCTTTATCTGTGCCTCCGTTGCTACCCTGCAAGTAGGTTTACCAGTGCCATCTTTCAAGATTCCATCTGTATGTGTTAGTATACAATATTTGTTTTTCTCTTTCTGACTTACTTCACTCTGTATAATAGGCTCTAGGTTCATCCACCTCATTAGAACTGACTCAAATGTGTTCCTTTTTATGACTCAAATGTGTTCCTTTTTATATTCCCTTGTATATATGTACCACACTTCTTTATCCATTTATCTATTGGTAGACATCTAGGTTGTTTCCATGTCCTAGATATTGTAAATAATGCTGTAGTGAACATTGGGGTACATGTGTCTTTTTCAATTTTGTTGTCCTCAGGGTATATATGTGCCTAGGAGTGGGATTGCTGGGTCATATGGTGATTTTATTTCTAGTTTTTTAAGGAATCTCCATCCTGACTTCCATAGTAGCTGTATCAATTACATTCCCACCAACAGTGCAACAGTTCCCTTTTCTCCACACTTTCTTCAGCATTTATTGTTCATAGACTTTTTGATGATTGCCATTCTGACTGGTGTGAGGTGATATCTCATTGTAACATTGATTTGCCTTTCTCAAATAATGAGCATTATTGAACATCTTTTCATGTGTTTATTAGCCATCTATATGTCTTTTTTTGGAAAAATGTTTGTTTAGGTATTTTGCCTACTTTTTGATTGAGTTGTTTGTTTTTCTGGTATTGATTTATATGGACTGCTTGTATATTTTGGAATTTAATCCTTTGTCAGTTGTTTCAGTTGCTATTTTTTTCTCCCTTTCTGAGGGTTGTCTTTTCACCCTGTTCATAGTTTCTTTTGGTGTGCAAGAGCTTTTAAGTTTAATTAGGTCCCACTTGTTTATTTCTGTATTTATTTCCATTACTTTAGGAGGTGTATCACAGAGGATCTTACTGTGATTTGTCATACAGTGTTCTTCTGTTGTCCTCTAAGAGTTTTATAGTTTCTGGCCTTACATTTACGTCTTTAATCCATTTTGAGTTTATCTTCATGTATGGTGTTAGGAAGTGCTCTAAGTTCAGTCTTTTACACATTGGCTTGGCCTTTTTAATCTCCAAAGTAGTGATATTACTTTAACAAGGGTCCATAGAATTAGTTCCATTGAATTGGAAGATGAGGCTGTTACTTGGTCTTTTCCTGTCTCTTATGCCACTAAACAAACCAGCAGAAATATGGGTTATTCTATAGGCTCAAGTGATTGATCCTAGCTATCCAGGAAAATCAGGTTATTTCTATAAAATTAAAGCATTGAGGGCTGTTTCTGGAACACAAGGAATTCTATGAGGCAACTTTTAGTACTTTCATAGCCTAGAGTTAATGGAAAACCACAGTTTTTTTTTTTTTTAAGAACAACTGAGGACTCAGTGACTTTGAATCATTCCATCATGTGAAACTGACTGTCTGAGGTTCTGACTGAGAGTTGAGAAATGTCAAAGGAAGAGGAAGCCACAGATATCAATCACAGCCTATGATTAAATACAAAAATAAAAACCATGGTAGTTTAGCATAGTTTCTCTTTGCTTACTATATTTTTATTTGTCTATGCTAACCATTTTATTCTTCTCTTTTCTTCTTCCCTTTTTAAATATAGAAATTATTGGAGATTCAGTCTTTCCATAAAACAATATTCAGTGGGATTGCAATGAATTTGATGCATGATTTGTACCAATAGAACAGTGACATTTTGGATTATGAATTTTCTTATTTCATAATTTGATTTGGGAGAAATAGTGAGAGCTCCTTCACTTATTAAAAGGATAAGTGTTTCTTATTTTGGAAATATAAACTATTTTATTCATGTATAGAAGTTCAAAATTAGAAAGGTATACACAGAAGCTGCGTACCTAAATAGGTATACAGTGTCAATTGTCAATTTATTGATTCTCAACTCCAGATATACCTTTCATTACTGTCTCTGAATATATACACTCTGTGTGTATGTGTTAGTTGGTCAGTTGAGTCAAATATATATACTACCATGTATAAAATAGATAGCTAGTGGGAATCTGGTATATAACAAGGGACCTCAGTTTGGCGCTCTGTGATGATCTAGATGGGTGGGATGGGAGAAGAAGGGACGTCCAAGAGGGAAGGGATATATGTGTACATATAACTGATTCACTTTGTTGTACAACAGAAACTAACAAAATATTGTACAGCAAACTATATCCCAATTAAAAAACTCTTCTACTTTATTTGCTGGCATGATGTTAAATTTTATTTAAATAGGGCACTTGATATGGCAGGATCCATTTGGTGTTAGTAGGTTTTAGACTGGTGAGTTAAATGGGTTTATGATGGTACTATCATACCTGCATTCCTTAAAGTGGTCACTGTTTTCTGTCATATACCTGGTATATGACATTTTACTTGACTTACTCACTTGATCAGAATGAAGCTCAAAATCAAGAACTTCTATCTGACTTTCTCTACTGCAATAATTTTTCTCTCACATGCTGAGGACAAATTTTTACCAACTAACAAAACATACATTCTAATTTCAGAGTTTCAAAAGAGGAAAATGACCACTGTGCGAGTCTACGAACTGTGCTAAGACTCCAGTTATCTCAGGCTAATATCATATACCCTCACTCTGTTGGGGGGAGGAACATGATGATACTTCAGATCCCTGGAAATTAATGTCAACTTGAATCTTGTCTCCAGTAATTTTTAGAATGTCAGGACATTTCCATTTTTCCAGATATAATTACCAAATAATGGCCTTAAAGAACTGACAGGATCATAATCATATAGAAAGACTTCAGTCAAAGGTTTATAGGTCTGTATACTGGCTAAACCACAGAAACTAATTATGAGATGATAACTTTAATAGTATGATGGTCTTCACTTGGCTGATCATCCATTCTTGATTTCTTTATATTTTATAAGTTAGATAATAACTCTGTAGACTTCCAATCTATTCTTTTCCTAAATTCATCATTTCTATTAACCATGTCCTTAATTTTCTGAAAATCAGTCTCCTCTGGCTGCCACTTTGTACTTGAAACCCATTATAGTAATTGTTCCTTTGTACCTCCTGGTGATTATCATGTTTTGACCTCCATTATTTCAGGATCCTATTAACTCTATTGCTAAAAGAGAGCCCAGTTGTGTAGTAATCATATTAATAGCACATCTGATCATCAGCCCTGTCCTATGCAGGGCAGTTACCCCTGAGATTCTCCTGGTGACCCTTCACTAGCATAGTCCTTATCTCTTTGATAAATAAGGTCTTTTGTGTCCTTCTTTAAAAATTTTTAAGTGATTTCTAGCTTTAATTATGTATTTATACCAATACAACTGATCAAAAATTTTTTTATCTCTTTCTCCAGTTCTCTGCTCTTATAGTTCTGGGATTTCTCTATCTTTTGCTGTGGGCTGCCTTTCTTGCTCCAGTCCTTCATTGCCCACTTCCTTCTTTTTCTTCTTCATTTAGTATGGACCATTACAGGAGTCTCCAGAGAAACAGAACCAATAGATGTTTGTTTATTTATTTTAAGGAATCATCTCACACTAGTATGGAGGTTGAGGAGTCTCAAAATCTCTGTAGTCAATAAGCTGGAGACCGAAAAGAGCTGATTGTATGCTTCTGGTTTTGAGTCCAAAGGTAAAAGAGCTGACTGTATAAGTTCCAGCCTGAATCCAAAGGTAGGAGATTGTCCCAGCTTGAAGACAGTAAGACAGTGAGAGAGAATGAATTCTTCCTTCCTCAGCCTTTTTGTTCTACTCAGGCCTTCAATGAAGGAGGCTCACCTACATTGGTCAGGAACAATTTACTTTGCTCAGTCCACTGATTCAAATGTTAATCTCATCCAGGAACACCCTTACAGAGATATCCAGAATATTGTATTACCAAATAAAGGACACCTTTTAGCCCAGCCAAGTTGACACATAGAATGAACCATCTGAGAATGCTGTTAAGGTATTAAACCATATTCACAGGGGAGAATGTCTATTGATAAATATCTCTGATCCAAACTTTGTATTTCATCACTTTTGAGTTAACACCTGAGTCCTATTCATATACCCTTGGATCCTGCCTTAAAATGTTGACTTGTTCTGCAGGTATTTCAAAAGTTGTAACTCCTTTCTTGTTAGCAAGCAGATATCTTCCATAATTATGTTAAGCTGTGTCTTGAAAGTTTGAGAGGAATGTAAATTAGATTCTAAGGCAAGTGCATATATGAAGTTCTGACTTACCTGAAAACATGGAGAGTTTGCCTGTAAAAAGAAGGGAGAGATATTTGTGCTGACTAAAGGAGAGCTGGGGTTTCAAAGTTACTGTAGCCATTGACCCAAGTGTCTGTATTTGGTGTCTCAGGATCCCAGTTTTTTCAATCCAGGCCAGCCTTTGTTCTAGGGAATTTATCAGATTGAGATTACAAATTTATATCGTTCTCAAATACCATAATAATTAGGTTTGGGGCCAGGTTCCTAGCTTCTTCTATCCTGTACCTATTGGAGAGAAGAGGGCTTTTAAAATGTGCTTCTCAGGAAAACCATTAACTTTTACACTTCCTAAATTTGTGAGTAGTCACCCGCAGCCTTTCATTGGCTTTCTCCAATGCATTGTTACAATTAGCATTAGTCGCCTAATTCAGAAGTACTTATTTTTAGTTTCCAACTATCACATAAATGCTGAGATAGTTTTCTGATGCATTTCATTCATCAATGTATAACTTTAGTCCACATCCAAGGAAAGTTTTAACAGCTGAACCACTCTAATTTTCTTGTTCCTATAATACCAATTATGTAGTCCTTACTGAAAACTGACCAACAAATGATCCTGTTCTGAAATCTAAAGTAGGTTGGTAATAGGTTAGAATTCCTGGAAAAGAGGCTTTGAGATAAAACTAAACGTACAGTACATTGGGAAACACTCTTAAAGACAACACAAGGCACTGAAAGAAACAGGATTCATTAGAGGTAGAAAATTAAGCCTGAAGAACTATGGACAGAGGTTCGTGACATTGTACAGGAGGCAGTGATCAAGACCATACTGAAGAAGAAGATATGCAAAAAGGCAAAATAGTTGTCTGAGAAGGCCGTACAAATAGCTGTGAAAAGAAGAGAAGCTAAAGGCAAAGAAGAAAAGACAAGATACACCCATTTGAATGCAGAGTTCCAAAGAATAGCACAGAGAAATAAGAAAGCCTTCCTGAGTGATCAGTGCAAAGCAATAGGGGAAAACGATAGAATGGAAAAGACTAGAGATCTCTTCAAGAAAATTAAGATACCAAGGGAACATTTCATGCAAAGATGGGCACAGTAAAGGACAGAAAAGGTCTGGACCTAGAAGAAGCAGAAGATACTAAGAAGAGGTGGCAAGAATACACAGAAGGACTGTACAAAAAAGATCTTCTTGACCAAGATAACCATGATGGTGTTACTTACCTAGAGCCAGACATCCTGGAATGCGAAGTCAAGGGGGTCTTAGGAAGCATCACTATAAACAAAGCTAGTGGATGTTGGGGAATTCCAGGTGAGCAATTTCAAATCCTAAGATTATGCTGTGAAAGTGCTACACTCAATATGTCAGCAAAATTGGAAAGCTCAGCACTGGAAAATATCAATTTTCATTCCAATCCCAAAGAATTGCAAAGCCAAACAATGCCCAAACTATCACACAATTGCATTCATCTCACATGCTAGTAAAGCACAAAATTCTCCAAGCCAGGATTCAACAGTACATGAACCCTGAACTTCCAGATGTTCAAGCTGGGTTTAGAAAAGGCAGAGGAACCAGAGATCAAATTGCCAACATCCACTGGGTCATAGAAAAAGCAAGAGAGTTCCAGAAAAACATCTACTTCTGCTTTATTGGTTATGCCAAAGCCTTTGACCATGTTCTTGTGCTTGTTGTGTTAGTCGCTCAGTTATGTCCGACTCTTTGCAACCCCGCAGACTGTAGCCCACCAGGCTCCTCTGTCCATGAAATTCTCCAGGAAGGAATACTGGAGTGGGTTGCCATTTCCTTCTCCAGGGGGTCTTCCTGACCCAGGGATAGAACCCAGGTCTGCTGCATTGTAGGCAGATGCTTTACCATCTGAAACCCTAGGGAAGCCCCTTTGACTGTGTAGATCAGAACAGACTGTGGAAAATTATTCAAGAGATTGGAATACCAGACCACCTTACCTGCCTCCTGAGAAACCTATATGCAGGTCAAGAAGCAGCATTTAGAACTGGATGGAACAAGAAACAGGCTCCAAATTGGGAAAGGAGTATATTAAGGCTGTGTATTGTCACCTTGCTTATTTAACTTATATGCAGAATACATCATGTGAAAAGCCAGGCTGGATGAAGCAAAAGCTGGAATCAAGATATTACTGGGAGAAATATCAACAGCCTCAGATATGCAGATGACACCACCTATATCGCAGAAAATGAAGAGGAACGAAAGAGCCTCTTGATGAAAGTGAAAAAGCTGGCTTAAAACTCAACATTCAAAAAACAAAGATCATGGTATCTGGCCCCATCACTTCCTGGCAAATACATGGGGAAACGATGGAAACAGTGACAGACTTTATTTTCTTAGGCTCCTAAATCACTGCAAATGGTGACTGCAGCCATGAAATTAAAAGATGCTTGCTCCTTGAAAGAAAAAACTATGACCAACCTAGACAACATATTAAAAAGCAGAGACATTACTTTGCCAGCAAAGGTCCACTAGTCAAAGCTATGGTTTTTCCAGTTTTCATGTATGGATATGAGAGTTGGGCTATAAAAATAGCTGAATGAGTGCCAAAGAATTGATTCTTTTGAACTGTGGTGTTGGAGAAGACTTTTGAGAGTCCCTTGTACTGTAAGATCAAACCAGTCAATACTGAAGGAAATCGGTCCTGAGTATTCATTGGAAGGATTGATGCTGAAGCTCAAACTCCAATTCTTTTGCCACTTGATGCGAAGAATTGACTCATTGGAAAAGACTCTGATGCTGGGAAAGACTGAAGGCAGGAGGAGAAGGGGCCGATAGAGGATGAGATGATTGGCTGGCATCACCGACTCGATGGACATGAGTTTGAACACGCTTTACTAGTTGGTGATGAACAGGGAAGCCTGGTGTGCTTCAGTCCATGGGGTCGAAAAGAGTCAGACAGGACTGAGCGACTGAACTTAATCTGAGAAACTGGACTTGGGAGCAATTGCAGCATAAGCCTTATTCAATTTCATGGAGAGCTCTGGAGCTAAAATATTCCCAGAGTTGTACCTGACTTGAGATAATGCTGTTAGTGTTTGTATACTCCGTAATATCCAGTCACTTGGTATAGGCTTCCCCTGGAGAAAGGATACTTCATTAAAAAGAATATTAAAATTAAACATGAAAGGCTGTCAACTTTATTAGTCATAGGGTAAATGCAATTAAACTTACAACATACCAGTGTACCCCAGAATAATGCCTAAAATTAAACAGGCTGACATGCCAAGTGTTGTCAAGAATGTGAAGCAATTAAGAAATCTTAACACTGCAGTCATGAGAGTAAATTTGTATAAGATCTTTGAAATATTATTTGGCAATATCTACCCAGTTGAATGAATGTGTACTGAATGACTCAGTGGTATATAAGATATATACCCAACAGTACTTTTCTCATCTATTTAATGAAAGACATATAATAGAATGTTCCTAGCTACACTATTTAAAATGACACAAAACTTCAAAGTACCCTAAAACCATTTATCAATTGAATAGATAAGTAGATGCTCTTATATTGATAGAAATGAATAAGCAGCTTAAATGAGAATCAGTGATCTACAAATGTGTACAATATAGATGATTCTCACAAACATTATGTTGAAAAAAATAAGTCAAACATAAACATGTGCATAGTGTATAATTCCATTTACGTGAAGTGGTAATAAATCTATGTTGTTAGAATGTAGAAAGAAAAATATGAGTACCTTTTAATGATGTTAAAAGATATATAACCTCAATAGTAAGAGTACAGATGAGTCAAAATGACACCATATTTCATCTATAAACTTGTTAAAAATCCCAAAGCTAAATAAAGCCTTGCCTTACATAGGAAATCTATTGCTGAAGAGAAACAAATCAGTACCAACCTTCAAGAGGGGGATTTGCCCATAGCATATAAAAATGTTTTCAGTGTTAGCACGTGTGTCATCTATAGAGCTCCGTAATTGAAATTCCTGTGTCCCACCTCTGGCGATGTGGATTCAGTAGACCTGGGATGGACAGTAATAATTATCTTTTCTGACAACATTCCAGATACTGTTAATGTTATCTCTTTGCAAGTTACACTTTAAATAATACTGTCTCAGACTCAATTTCACTTATAAGAATTTATCCTGTAGATATGTCCTTGGAATGATGTTTGCATCAGGGAAAAATTACTGATGTTGAAAAAAATCACACTGTTTCAAACGTTTATTGTTTAAATTGGAAATAAATTCATAATCATAAAGTTTGAAAAACTAAAAATGTGAAAGTCTATTGAAAAATATGCTCATACTGATCTCTACGAATAGTCAGCCCCTAATCCTTCCAGCTCCCCACACAAACCTCAGCAAAGCAAGTAACTAGTTCTTCCGTCATGTTTACACATGGACACACACACACACACACACACTCACACACACATACCTGTTAGTGCTAAGTTGCTTCAGTTGTGTCCGACTCTTTGCAAGCCCATGGACTGTAGCCCATCAGGCTCCTCTGTTCCTGGATTTTCTCTAAGCATGAATACTGGGTAGGTTGCCACGCCCTTCTCTAGGGAATCTTCCCACATCTCTTATTCTCCTGCATTGGCAGGCAGGTTCTTTACCACTAGCACCACCTGAGAAGCCCATGTATAATATATGTATGAAAGCAAATATATATGTGTGAAAGCAAATATGTCTTCCCCTAACCCCTCTTATTAAATAAATTTATGGATACCATAGAGAGTGGTTACTTGGCTTATTTTAAACTTCACACCTCTGTATTTTCTATTAAAAAATTAAACCTATAGATAGGAGTGATTATTACCACTTTTCTAATTGCCTGTCACTTCAAAATGTATCACCTTTTGTCAGAGTCCGCTTCCATGCTGTTTTACTCAGATGCCAGATATTATTTGTTGCTATTTAATATGGTGAGAGACAGGGAAGCCATGGGGTTGCAAAGAGTCAAACATGACTTGGCGAGTGAACAACAACAACTAGTGAAAGATAAATGTTTGAAGCTTATAGTGTAGATTTGGTTTCTAGTAAGAGTCGTCTTCTAGCTACCCAGATGGAGCTAGTAGTAAAGAACCTACCTACCAGTGAAGCATACATGAGAGATACAGGTTCTATCCCTGGGTCAGAAAGATCCCCTGGAGGAAAGCACTCCAGTCCTCTTGCCTGGAGTATCGCATTGACAGAGGAGCCTGGTGGACTCCAGCCCCTAGGGAAAGAGTTGGACACAACTGAAGTGACGTAGCACACACAGGATTCTATTTCATTCTAATCAATGATATCTCTTCACAAAAGATACAGAAAATGGAAAAAGTCATTATTCTCCCAGGCAACTAAGGCAAGGACGTGTGATTCAGCAAATAGCCTTTGAGAGATTGTATCCAGAATACTAAGTGTTCTATCAAGACCACTGTGGAATTACATGCAACTGAAGCAAGTGGAAACCTTCATGCAAACATTGTTCTTCCATTCCCTGAAAAATTCCTGACTTAAGCTTCTCCAGTGTTTTAAAAGTTATTAAGTTCTCATGTCCCTATTTTAACTAATTCTAAGTAGCTAAGTAATCTACTTTAAGTGACCTCTGTTTCTTGACTGAGCCCTGAATAATATCTCTAGATAACCAGATCCCTTCTGCATTTGTTTTATAATAATAGAAAGGTTTAAATTTTCACTTCAGTGTTCTCCATCATTTGTCTCCCTGTGTTATATCATTCCTCTAATATAGCATAGTGTGTGTGTGTGTATGTGTGTGTGTGTGTGTGTGTGTGGAAAGGAAGTTAAATGTAGAATGAAATTTTGCTTGTCAAAAGTCATGCAAGAATAACTTACAAAAGGTAAAAGATGTTTTATTATTTCCTGTGATTTCATTATTCTTGCAGGACAAAAGTGAGAGCATTTTTACACTAGGTATTGTCAAACTTTGGACTTGTCGCTTATTCACATCAGACAATAACTAATGGATTTCATGGAAGAATAGAACTTTTTAAGAAAGATCATTTTTTAACCTGACACTCTCTCTATTCTAATAAAATAGGCAATAGCTTCATCACATGTGATAGCAGTAAGCTTTTCTAGGAAATTGAGATAAACATAGTAGGCTTGCCTGGTGGATCAGACAGTAAAGCATCTGTCTGCAATGTGGAACACCCGGGCTAAATCCCTGGGTTGGGAAGATCCCTGGAGAAGGAAATGGCAACCCACTCTAGTATTCTTGCCTGGAAAATTACATGGATGGAGGAGCCTGGTAGGCTACAGTCCATGGGGTCGCAAAGAGTTGGACACCACTAAGCGACTTCACTACTTTCACTGTCGCTTTAGTAGTGTCTGAAAAATGATAAATTATTATCCTGAAGTAAAAAGGCTGTTAATTATATCATTTATGATTTATGGTACACCTGAGGTTATCTAGATAAGTAAGATTAGCTTGGATTAAATTGGCACTGGATACTAATTTCTAAGAACATTATAAACATTTTTATGCCCTGTAGTCTTGTAGAGGTCACTGGGAACATATTCCATGCTAATAGAATAATAATCCTAGAGAGACAAAATTTCAACCAATACAAATCAGATAGGTATATATAGCCATTAAAATAAATAGTAATAAATGGGAATTTTTTGAATTTATATTCAACTAGTAAGTTTAAATCCTAAGCTTTCATTGGAATTCAAATTATATGAGTTCTTCATAACATCATAGCCAAGAGGCCCTTTAGTTTCTCTTCATTTTCTAGTATATAGATGGTGTCATCTGCACATCTGAGGTTATTAATATTTCTCCTGGCAATCTTGATTCCAGCTTGTGCTTCTTCTAGCCCAGAATTTCTCTTGATGTACTCTGCATATAACTTAAATAAGCAGGGTGACAATCAAGAGCCTTGATGTACTCCTTTCCCAGTTTGGAACCAGTCTGTTGTTCCATGTCCAGTTCTAACTGTTGCTTCCTGACCTGCATACAGATTTCTCGAGAGGCAGGTAAGGTAGTCTGGTATTCCCATATGTTGTAGAATTTTCCATAGTTTGTTGTGATCCACAGAGTCAAAGGCTTTGGGGTAACCAATAAAGCAAAAATAGATGTTTTTCTGGAACTCTCTTGCTTTTTCGATGATCCAGCAGATGTTGGCAATTTGATCTCTGGTTCCTCTGCCTTTTCTAAAACCAGCTTGAACATCTGGAAATTCATGGTTCATGTATTGCTGAAGCCTAGCTTGGAGAAGTTTGAGCATTACTTTACTAGCGTGTGAAATGAGTGCAATTGTGTGGTAGTTTGAACATTCTTTGGCATTGCCTTTCTTTGGGATTGGAATGAAAACTGACCTTTTCCAGTCCTGTGGCTACTGATGAGTTTTCCAGATTTGCTGGCATATTGAGTGTAGCAATTTCACAGCATCATTTTCTAGGAATTGAAATAGCTCAACTGGAACTCCATTACCTCTACTAGCTTTGTTCATGGTGACACTTTCTAAGGCCCACTTGACTTCACATCCCATGATGTCTTGCTCTATGAGAGTGATTACACCATCATGGTTATTTGGTTTATGAAGTTCTTTTTTGTATAGTTCTTCTGTGTATTCTTAACACCTCTTCTTAATATCTTCTGCTTCTGTTAGGTTCATAGCATATCTGTCCTTTATTGAGTCCAACTTTGCATAAAATGTACCCTTGGTATCTATAATTTTCTTGAAAAGATCTCTAGTCTTTTCCATTCTATTATTTCCTCTATTTGTTTGCACTGATCACTGAGGAAAGCTTTCTTATCTCTCCTTGCTATACTTTGAACTCTACATTCAAATGGGTATATCTCTCCTTTTCTTCTTTGAAACTTTCACTTCTTTTCTCAGCTATTTGTAGGACCTTCTCAGACCACCATTTTGCCTTTTTGCATTTCTTCTTCTGAGGTATGGTCTTGATCACTGCCTCCTATACAATATCACGAACGGCTGTCCATAGTTATTCAGGATGTACAGTCATGTACAGATGTGAGACATGGGCCATAAAGAAGGCTGAGTGCTGATAAATTGATGCTTTTAAATTATGATGCTAGAGAACTCTTGAATTTCCCTTGGACAGCAAGGAGATCAAACCACTCAATCCTAAAGGAAATCAACCCTGAATATTCATTTGAAGGACTGATGCTGAAGCTGAAATTCCAATACTTTAGTCACCTGATGCGAAGAACTCACTCATTAGAAAAGACCATAATGCTGAGAAGGATTGAAGGCAAAAGTCGAAGGGGACAGCAGAAGACAAGATGGTTAGAAAGTATCACTAACTCAATGGACATGAACTTGAGCAAACTTTGGGAGATAGTAAAGGACAGGGAAGCATGGAGTGCCCCAGTCCCTGGAGTCACAAAGAATGGGACCTGACTTAGCAACAGAACAACAACAAAGGCCTTCGTTCATGAGAGTTTATAGAATTCTTACCTTGTTAGGATTTCTTACCAGCAGCTTACAAAAGGCAATTCATTGAGACCAATTTAAAGGATATAATTTGAAGAAATAGTAACAAATTGTTACTCAAGAGTGAAGTATTATTTCAAATTTGCTTTAGAAAAATCCTCTTTATCATGTGCATTAGTGAAGTTAAAGGCATTCCTCCTGAATTTATTTATCATTCAGCTGTTTGTTCACCCAGTTATTACAATAGTGGTGCCTCCCACCACTTGAAAACAATTTTGGCCTGTATTTAAATGATTCGGTGTTCCTTCTTTCAATTTTTCAGGTACTTTCCCATTACATTGTTCTGTACTTCATCTAGTATAGTACGTGCCACTGTGTTTCAGGGTTTGTTTTTTTTTTCCTTCCTGTTAAGCTTAACGTCTAATGAGTTCAGGGTACAAATTCATTACAGTTCTTTAAAAGTATAATTTTCAGGATAGGTAAAATAAAATAGTGACTAGGCATCAGATTGTTTCTCAAATTTGTTAATGTGAGAACCTATGAGGAGGTATAAGTAGTTCAGTGAGCATTAGAGAAACTGAGTGTTTATTTGTGCTGTTAAAAATGTTGGAATTAGCTTAGATACAAAGCAAGCTAATATAAATTAAACAATAAGCATTGTGCTTATCTTTTCAGATGGACAAAAATCTTCAAGTTGGCACCTGACTTCTTGGGGAGTGAGCCTTAATAAATACAAATATTAGGTAAAAGATATATCACCTAAAGGATTGAAAATCTCTCTGGGTGGGCTTATTAGGCAGCGCTACTATATGACATATAAACGTCACACAACAACCTTTGTCCATATGTCTAGGTATTTGATAATTGTTTTGTAATCTCTCTCCTCACCAGATTCTAAACCAATTGAAAAAAATTCAATAATATGGAACAAACTAGTTTTATTAAGTGGAGCCAGTAATAATCATATTCCCATCTGACTCTGCCTCAAAATACTTAAAGTCAGTCACAGCAGCCAATGCAGGAGAGCTACTCTTAGCCCCAGATGGTGAGGCCTGCTGTGGTGATGTTAACATGGAGCAGGGACCAGTATGTGGAGCCTGAGATGCAGAAGATCCACAAGGCCTCCTTGACAAGTGAGCAGTGCTCATTCCTCACTCAGACCAGTGGAAATCAAGACTTTCTGTTTCTGGTTTGCTGGTCTATTAGTGAAAACACTAGGTCAAGAGAATGGAGAGATGGAGAAGAGATGTTGAAATATTATAAGTCAAAGCATGTAAAATATAATCATTGGGGTTATCTACTTTACTGGACAAAAATCTGCAGATCACATCCAACTTTATGGAGAAAGAATCCAAGTTAGTAGTAAACAGTAAGCAAAACAGAGATACCTCTCCCAGACTGTTAAAATGTCTTTGATCCTTCTGACAAACCACGTGTTCTTTGCCCTTTCCTTAAAGCTTACAAGAGTTCTCTTTTAAGATTTCTTGCCTCCACACTGAAAAGGATCCATTGTAACCTCACAAAGCAGATCCCAACCCTTCTGCTACATTAGAACCCCAACCCATGTCCCTGACATTTGGGACAAAAATCAGAGCTAATTCCTCAATCTACCCTACCTTTTTAAAAATTATTCCTGTTATAACTTTGTTGTCCTCTAGTATTGTGGAGAAATGCCATTAAGAAATATGATGAGGAAAAATTTTTTTGTCTCTATAAGAGTTTCATTTTCTTTAAACCTTTACTAAAACCAAGAAGTCTGAATGGCTCAAAGGTTAAATAGTATATTCAATATATTGAAATTTAAAAAATAGAAACATTTAATCAAGTGGCTGGTAGTGATAGAATTTAAATTCAAGAATATCTATTAGAGTTTTATTGGTATAGACTGTCAATCACTGAAATATTTTATCAGATCTTCAAATAAATAAGTTGACTTGTCATAGTTTCATGGATACTGACAGAAGACATAAGACTCCTTGGTCAAAGAAGAAGGACTGTTTATAATCCATAGCAGTAGTACTACCCAGGGTAGCATGATGTTGATTCTTCTAGCTCCTTTTCCCACAAAGCATTTGAAAGATCAGGTAACTCCTGAACATGTAATAGGTTTTATTATAGGAGAGGAAATTTGAACTTGAAAAACTAAATTATATATACATATATAATAATAATGATTTTTATCATAATTATGTTACAGTATATATAATAATAAGTTCAGTTCAGTCACTCAGTAGTGTCCAAAACTTTGCAACCCCATGGACTGCACCAGGCCAGGCTTCCCTATCTATCACCAACTCCTGGAGCTTGCTCAAACTCATTCCCATTGAGTCAGTGATACCATCCAACCATCTAATCCTCTGTCATCCTCCTTTTCCTCCTGCCTTCATTTTTTCCCCAGCATCAGGGTCTTTTATAATAAGTCAGTTCTTTGCATTAGGTGGCCAAAGTATTGGAACTTCAACTTTAGCATCAGTCCTTCCAATGAATATTCAGGACAGATATCCCTTAGGATTGACTGGTTGGATCTCCTTGTGGTCCAAGGGACTCTCAAGGGCCTTCTACAACACCACAGTTCAAAAGCATTAATTCTTTGGTGCTCAGCTTTCTTTATGATTCAACACTCACCTCCATACATGACTACTGGAAAAACAATAGCTTTGACTAGATGGACCTTTGCCGGCAAAGTAAAGTCTCTGCTTTTTAATAAACTGTCTAGGTTATTCATAGTTTTTTCTTCCTAGGAGCAAGTGTCTTTAAATTTCATGGCTGCAGTCATCATTGGCAGTGATTTTGGAATCCAAGAAAATAGTCTGTCACTGTTTCCATTCTTTCCCTATCTATTTGCCATGAAGTGATGGGAACAGATGCCATGATCTTAGTTTTCTGAATGTTGCATTTTAGCCAACTTTTTCACTCTCTTCTTTCACTTTCATCAAGAGGCTCTTTAGTTCTTCTTCACTTTCTGCCATAAAGGTGGAGTCATCTGCATATTTGAAGTTATTGATATTTCTCCTGGCAATCTTGATTCCAGCTTGTGTTTCATCTAGCCCAGCATTTTGCATGATGTACTCTGCATAAAAGTTAAACAAGCAAGATGTCAGTATACAGTCTTGACATACTCCTTTCCCAATTTGGAACCAGTCTGCTGTTCCATGTCCAGTTCTAACTGTTGTTTTTGACCTGCATACAGATATCTCAGGAGGCAGGTAAGGTGGTCTGTTATTCCCATCTCTTGAAGAATTTTCCACAGTTTATTATGATCCACAGAATCAAAGGCTTTGGCGTAATCAATAAAGCAGAAGTAGATGTTTTACTGGAACTCTCTTGCTTTTTTGATGATCCATCCGATGTTGGCAATTTGATCTCTGACTCTTTTGCCTTTTCAAAATCCATCTCGAACATCTGAAATTTCAGGGTTCACATACTGTTGAAGCCTGGCTTAGAGATTTTTAAACAATACTTAACTAGCATGTGAGCTGAGTGCAATTGTGTGGTAGTGTGAACATTCTTTGGCATTGCCTTTCTTTGGGGTTGGAATGAAAACAGACCTTTTCCAGGCCTGTGGCCACTGCTGAGTTTTGCAAATTTGCTGGCATACTGAGTGCAGTAATTTCACGGCATCATCTTCTAGGATTTGAAATAGCTTGCCTGTATGACACTTCCACTAACTTTGTAGTCATGCTTCCTAAGGCCCACTTGACTTTGCACTCTAGGATGCCTGGCTCTAGGTGAGTGATCACACCATCATGGTTATTTGTGTCATGAAGTTCTATTTTGTATAGTTCTTCTGTGTATTCTTGCCAACTCTTGTTATGTCTTCTGCTTCTGTTAGGTTCATACTATTTCTGCCCTTCACTGTCCCCATCTTTGTATGACATATTCTCTTGGTATCTCTAATTTTTTGGAAGAGATCTCTAGCTTTTCCCATTCTGTTGTTTTCCTCATTTCTTTGCACTGATCACTGAGGAAGGCTTTCTTATCTCTTCTTGTTATTCTTTGGAAGTCTGCATTAAGATAGATATATCATTCCTTTTTTCCTTTGCATTTCACTTCTCTTCTTTTTTCAGCTATTTATAAGGCCTCCTCAGACAACCATTTTACCTTTTTATATTTTTTCTCCCTTAGAAATTTTTCTGGTCACTGCTTCTTTTGCAATATTATGATCCTGCTTCCTTAGTTCATCAGGCACTCTGTCTATCAGATCTAATCCCTTGAATCAGGTAGAGCTGTCTTACCCAGTGACTGAGCAGACACTGCCTTGTCCACAAATAGGAAGCTGAGGACAATTAATTCATCTAAAATAATCTTTGCCAGTTTGTTGAAGCTTGCTTGAATGCCTTGCAGGGCAGAGGTCATATCAGTGTCACTTTAGCTGTCAGGAGCCAGTTTTATATCACAGTTTCTAATTAGATGACTCCATTCATAGTGAATAACTGCACACAGGTTTTATATAAATAAATTACTTGTCCTTGCAGGAAGCTTTTGCAAATAGGTAAAGGTAGCTTACTCTCTCAATTTGAAGAAAACACCAGAGTCTTCTAAGGTTTGCATGATCTACTAGTGGTGTTTCCGTAAACATTTGCATTTCTCTTAATATTTCCCCTAATGTGCAAGACCTACATTGGAGAGTGGGTGTTAGTTGCTCAGTCATGTGCAACCCTTTGCATTGCCATGGACTGTGGCCCGCCACACTCCTCTGTCTATGGGATTCTCCAGGCAAGTATACTTGAGTGGGCTGCCATTTCCTCCTCCATGGGATCTTTCTGACCCAGGAATTGAACCCAGGTCTCCTTGTTGCAGGCAAACACTTAACCATCTGAGCCACCAGGGAAACTCTATATTTGGGAGGGAGTCAGGTTATTGCCTAGCTTCAGAACAATAATTACAGTCTGGGGTGCAAATGGCATTCCAGGAAAGAAAATATTGCTTTTAAGTGTTGGAGCCTCCCAAATAGGACTTGCCTCAGTCTGTAGTAAGGTTGACAGTATCCTCAGTGAACCAGCCCACTTTCCCACATGTGAAATGAAAGTGAAAGTTGTGCCTGACTTTGCTCTCCCATGGACTGTATAGCCCACTAGGCTCCTCTGTTCATGGAATTTTCCAGGCAAGAATACTGGAATGGATTGCCATTTCCTTCTCCAGAGGATCTTCCCGACCCAAGGATTGAACCCAGATCTTCCACGTTGCAGGCAGATCCTTTATCATCTGAGCCACCAGGGAAGCCCTCCTACGTGTAAAACCTTCAAATACTCTTCTAAAAATGCAAACACTAATATAGTCGTTGCCCAATTTCTCCCTGATGTTTGGAGTGTTGCTATCCTTTCAGTGCTGCAAATCAGAGTTTCCCATTCTAGTAGCTAAAACTTTACTGCTTTTTCAATTATACCTTATTTACACAGATTTTTTTTTTATCCAGAAGCCTTATATGTTTGTGAGACAGGGGCACTCTTTAAATGAAGTTTACCAATAAAATACGCCTCCCACCTTGGTCTGTAAGAGTCTCTGAGTCACTGTGTGGTGCCTCAACAAGCAGTGTATTCTACCTAGGTGTTCATTATCCTTCTTACATTGGATAGAATGGGCTGTGTCATTCTAACAAAGGATGAAGAGAGCTGCAAACCAGAATTAGGTTTGAGTCTGGGATCCTTTTTGATGAGACTGTCACCCAAAGAATATATCATTCAGATGGCATTGAGTTGCAAATAAGAGAATGAGGGAAGCATCACACCAAGAAACTTTCAAAGCGGAATCTCAGATTTTCAGAATAGGTCTATGTAATGCCACACTCCTATCTTGATAATTACCCAGGAATTGGCCAAGAATTGATCTTTTTCTTGGGATAGCTGGATTCAGTGACCAAACTGTCTTACTAATGTGTTTGAATCAAGAGGCAGTGAAGAAAGTATACTCAAGGAATTTTGAGCCAGTTTTTCAGGAGATTATTCCAGTACTCAACAGTATCCGAAGCCTGCAGATGGAAGGCAGCATAGAAAGTCTATAAAACACTTTGACTTTCAGCCCAATGCTAGGTGGTAGTTGTATAAAATTCAAACAATTAATAGACTGAAGATTGTCTGGAAAGGTGAAAACATGACATACTTTAATTTCAAGAATCACCAGAATCAACTATTGATTGATTATGTGTATGTGACCAGAATCAACTGATTGGACTGTAATAACAACATTATAATTTGAGCAAATATAAATGGTAGTATGACATGATTGATAAGCCTGTGACTGCTGTAAAGGTTCAATGTAACCAATCTGGGTCCATGCCCAGTATGGTGTGACCTCCTTCACGAAATGTCAAAAAGTCAAGTTTGGTATAAGCCATAAGACTTTCATGCAGTCATAGCCCCTGCATCAGAAGCACAGAGTCTGTTATTTTGTGTCCAAGCTATAATGTAGATAGATTGGCAAATGTGGTGTGATGATGGATCCAAGCAGAAATGCTTGCAATCTGCTGTGTAGCGGCTCAGTCAGCAGTTGGATTCCAGATGGTCTGATCAGATAATGGGTCTGTACATCTACATGAACAACCCAGATGTTAGGTCAGCAGCTATGATTTCCCTTCCCACAGTGTGGCCCAAAAAAAGACTTCTTTAATATGCTAACTTGTATTTTCCAAGTGGCCACAATGAACACTCCAAGAACTAGTAAAAATTAAACAAGATTCATCAACAAATATCGGTCAGAACTATGGTAATCTGTTGAGTTCTGCCCAACGAGTGGAGCGTTTACACCCGTTTTTAGTTCTGCAAAGCTGGCACTGAGTTTGAATAGTATGATGGATACCATCTGGTTGCAGCTTCACTGACCCATCACTAAGTCAGGACCAGGCACTTACGGGAATATCTGTGACTTGGGTATCTCAATGAACATCCAGCTTTGCTTCAGATTGGAAAGTAGGGGATAAAGATTCCCCAAAGGAGAGCTGTCATTTTGTAAAGTTTCTCTTGAAAAGTCAAGATACCACTGAGATCAAGCTGGCAGATCCTTCACCCATATTGTTTATTTTCTATAAGCAAGATTTATTGACTCCAGTCTACCTTATTGGTCATTGAATCTGAGCTATCCGTCTGTAATGGAAATATTAGGCCGGAGAGTTACCTTCCATGAATAAGGCTATCAGCTCCAACAAGAACCCAGCTGCTTTTAAAAGAGAGTGTACCTGGTAGCTATGTAAAAAAGGTGATGAATCCAAAACTTTCTATGGTATCTCTAGAGGAAGCTTGCCTCCATTTCTTATAGAAGCCAATCAACAAGGTGAGTGTTGATGGAGATTTGTGTCTTGAAGGCATCATTAGTGCGGGAGGAACCAAATGTACTGGCACTTAAAAAAAATTTTTTTTTTTAATTTATTTTGGCCTTGCTGGGTCTTTGTTGCTCTTCAGGCTTTTCTCTAGTTGTAGCAAGCAGGGACCACTTTAGTTGTGGTGCGTGCATGGCTCATTGTGGTGGCCCCTCTTACCGTCAAACGTGGGCTCTAGGGTGCATGGGCTTCAGCAATTGCGTTGTGTGGGCTCAGTAGCTGTGGCTCCCAGGCCCTAGAGCCTAGGTTTAACAGTTGCGGCTGTGCAACGATAATATCTCCTGCCTTACCAACAAACAGGAAATGTCACAACCGTCAGAGACTTCTGGCCTGCAGTGTGAGTGAGGCTTCCCAAAGGTTCATCCTTGGGATGCTGCCCCACCCCACAGGGATTGCTGAGGAGCTGGGGGAATGCTAGAAGCAAGAGGAGCTGGGAGAATGCAAGAAGCAAGGAGAACAAAGAAACAGGATTCACCCCAGATAGATGAGGTGCATATGAAAGGAATGAATTCAGTGAGCCCAGAGGCTTGCATCTTCCCATACAGAGAGTGCTAAATTCCTTAACTCAATACCTGATCTTTGATGTTCAGACTGCCTGCTCCCTTTGTTACAAACTTGTATATAGCCTGACTTCCCCTCCTGCCTCCTTGGGGCAGTTTTCTCAGAGCTATTGAGATTAATGTTTGGCAGAGTCCTAAACATTCCCACCAAATAAAATAATTCTGTACTTTCAAGTTGTAACTGTATTTTTTTAGTTGACAGGCACGTGGGCTTACTTGCTTCAGGGCATGTGGAATCCTCCAGGATTAGGGGTTGAACCCATGTCTCCTGCGTTGTCAGGTGGACCCTTCACCACTGAGCCACCAGGGAAGCCCCCCGGTACAGGTACTTTTTGATATGTGGATTTACCCAATTAGGAGATACCATCCGCATCATTTAAGGCAACAGTCCCCAACCTTTTTGGCGTCAGGGACTGATTTCATGGAAGACAATATTTCCATGGCCCAGGAATCAGGGGATAGGGTGGTTACAGGATGATTCAAGCTTGTTACATTTGTTGTGCACTTTATTTCTAATCTAAAGCACCACTGATATGACAGGAGCTACCAGTCCATGGCCTGAAGGTTGGGGACCCCTGATTTAAAAGGCCAAGAAGTAATAAGCATATAGCACATTAAGTTTACTGTACAGTCATATAAAAAATAAAAGAACATTGAATTGGCTAGTAGGACCACACTCAGATTGTCATGTCAGCTTCTCTTTTCCACAGAGAACTCTGCCTAAACATTGTCAGTTTAATAATGGTAAAACTTTTCATACCTCTTGTTCTAAACAGGATGCAGAAAAATGGTATGGTGATTCGGTTGTATATATCAAACACAACCATAAAAGTCTGATTGGTTTTTCTTCACCAAATTCCTCTGTATACTTAGGTACTCTTCAGTTCCTCTTGGGTTCCAAAAGATCTTTAGCCTCAGATATATTCAGCTTCTTCCTTAAGCAGCAGAGGCAGGGATAATGGGGGAGGAAGGGATCATAGGGTGTAAAGAAGAAACTTTCTCCCCCCAGTACTGTGATGGTCATTTATGGATGAACCAAACAAACTTGCAGTGTTTTCTGCTCACCTAAAGCTTTATAGCTGGCAGAAATGTCATCACTGTTGACAGATCGGGGACGCTTTGTTATGAGAGACACCTTGCTTTCTGGTGATGGCTATGGGATTTATATCCTCTGGTTCACATGGATTTGATTTGCACAGTGACTACCTTGTTTGAGACCTTTGCCAACAATGGTTCATTTAGTCAAAGCTATGGTTTTTTCAGTGGTCATGTATGGATGCGAGACCTGGCCTATAAAGAAGGCTGAGCACCAAAGAATTGATGCTTTTGCTCTTTGGTATTAGAGAAGACTCTTGAGAGTCCCTTGGACTGCAAGGAGATCAAGCCAGTCAATCCTAAAGGAAATCAGTACTGAATATTCGTTGGAAGTGTTAGGTAGTTAGAACAGGAAAAAGGAGACCAGAGTGGCGGTGGCTAAGAGACAAGGAAGGGAAAAGCCTGCAAAGATAGAACAAAGAAAGGTCTGAGGACCAGAGTGAGGACCTCAGGTAGAACAAACAGCACTCCTGGCTGGCCCAATTTACATAGAGCAGGCCCAAGGAGAGAAAAAAGCATATAAAAAAAGGAGTCAAAGGGCCAGCGCTCTCTCCCACATGCGTGCTCTCTTTCTCTCTCTCTCTCCTCTTCGTGTCTTTTGGGTTGGCAGGCCTTCATGCTTCGAGGATGTATTTTCCTTTATTTTGTAAATAAAACTGAGCTGTAATACAGAGCTGTAACACTGATCTGTCTGAGAGCTGAGACCCGGTCTAACTGAGGGCTTAACATCTGTTGCTTTAAGTTTTTGTTACGACGAGACAGAACCGAGGAAATTACACACTGCCACGACAGAAGGACTGATGCTGAAGCTGAAACTCCAATAATTTGGCCACCTGATGTGAAGAGATGACTCTTAGAAAAGACCCAGGTGCTAGGAAGGATTGAGGGCAGGAGGAGAAGTGGACAACACAGGACGAGATGCTTGGATGGCATCACTGACTCAATGGACATGAGTTTGAGCAAGCTCTGAGAGATGGTTAAGGACAGGGAAGCCTGGCATGCTGCAGTCCCTGGGGTCAAAAAAAGCCAGACACGACTGAGCAACTGAACAATAACAACCTTGTTTGAGAAGGTATTTACCCCATCTGTTATCCAGACATTTGCTCTCTTTGTTATATAAGACAACATTTATTAGATTACTTTTCAGTTTCAGGTTGAAGATAGCAGAGTTGCCCCAGGTATAGGAATAGCTGCAAACTATCTTTTTTTTTCTCCTTCTGAATTTCTTTGAGTCAGTTTCTCATTTTCCAATGGTTCACTTTCTTCATCATGGAAAACTATCTCCAGGGCAGTAAGAGCCTGAATAGCAGTCATTGCCTCATCTTTGATTTCCCTAAGGACTTACTGTCTCAGGGATATCACACTTATAAAGACAGAACCCACTGAAAAACATTCTGAGACTTTTTATTGTCAACTCTGAATTTATCTAAGGTTGGCATGATAGACTTTCAGGAGGGGCTGAGCTTATGACAGCTCAAGGTTGCTTTTCTTAACAAGCATTAAATGTCTTATTGCCTCGCCTCCCAAGTGAACCAGCCAAAATTGTAATGATTCACCAGGTTTTTCTCTACAGCAGACACGCAGTTTCCGCTTTTATGCTCAGTGTTGCAGTTTAGGTATGTGTCTCTGTAACTGTTGGATATGGGAGAGGCTCTTCTGTCCATTCAGTATAAATCTTCGTGATAGTTGTTACAGTAGTCGGCCTAGGGCTGATCACCAGATTGACAAGAAAATTTCCTTTGTGCAGAGGAGAGTTTGCAAAAATCTAGATGCTTTTGGAGCAAATGTCTTTGAACCTATTTCATACTACTCAGCAAGCAACCCCCTCCTTTATTTAGCCATGTTAATAAAAGTAGAGTGTGGAATCATTTATTGCCCAGTCAACCACAAAATTCAGTCAATATGTTCATTACCAGTTCACATAAACTTCACTCACATCTTGTTAATTGGCTGGGTTAACATTCTTTCTCTTCTTCTTCCTTGCAGACAGCCTTCCCCTAAGAAGTAACAAGTTAGTCTGCTACAGTTCCTTGGAAGGTAGTAGAAGAAACAACAATAATAGGTCAGAGAAACAAGAATTTAGTACTCACGGCACTAGCAATAGCCAGACTATCAGCATTTTCTGTGTTGGTTCCCCAAGCCTCATTCCCCAGAAGGTTACATAAAGAGGGCCAGGTAATATCTGCAGGGCATAATCATTTGTGTTACAAGAGAAGAACTCAGAGATTTAAGAAATCATGATACTTTAATATGGTAACTAAGCATCCCTGTCCTATCTTCTAGTGGAAGATATTATATCTGTCTTCTAAGGATGTTTACTATACAAATAGCCTTGGAAAGATAGTCCAGAACAAAGGTAGCCAGTGCCTCTCTTCACAAGATGGGTAGAAAAGTGATATACCAATGGAGACTA
Organism: Antilocapra americana; assembly: GCA_007570785.1. Lineage (NCBI taxonomy): Eukaryota > Metazoa > Chordata > Mammalia > Artiodactyla > Antilocapridae > Antilocapra > Antilocapra americana. The sequence goes on from ML661902.1 coordinate 13,963,188, forward strand.
TCTCCCAAGATATTCTCTGTGAGTGAAAGTGTTTTTGGGAATTAGGAGCACAAGAAACTGATGGATACATTGGATTTATGTGGCTTTTGTATAGTTTTAAATTCACCATAGATAGCACCATGTTCTTGCATGGAATAAAACGATGGTTTGGCTTTTGACATCATGAATAAAGAAGAACAGCTGTGAGGACTGTGGAAACTCATGTTTGCTCCTTCCCTGTTGGCTCAGTCTGTAAAGAATCTGCCAGCAATTCAGGAGACCTGGATTCAGTCCCGGGTCAGGAAGATCCCCTAGAGGAGAGTGTGACAACCCACTCCAATTTTCTTGCCTGGAAAATCTCGTGGACAGAGGAGCCTGGTGGGCTATGGTTCATGGGGTCACAAAGAGTCAGACACGACTGAAGCGACTGAGTACACACGTGCATATATATATATATAGTGAAGTGAAAGTCGCTCAGTCGTGTCTGACTCTGCGACTCCATGGACTATAGTCCACAGAATTCTCCAGGCCAGAATACTGGAGTGAGAAGCATTTCCCTTTTCCAGGGGATCTTCCAAACCTAGGGATTGAACTCAGGTCTTCTGCATTGCAGGTGGATTCTTTAACAACTGAGCCACAAGGGAAGCCCGTATATATATATATATATATATATATATATATATATTATATGTCATCCACCACATTATATATATATAATGAAATTTAAAATAATAGCATGATGTACTTTGTGTAATGTATTACAATATAACATTTATGTAAATAAGCATTTTTAGAGAAATATATTAACTGTTTATAATCTAGAGTGATATTTAATATGTCCATTTTTTTCCTTTCAACAATAAATCAGAATTATATTTAATAAGATCTCAGAAATGTTGAAGAACATGTTCCCTAGACCAATAAGTAGATTTTTCCTACCTTTCTTGATGAGTCTTCCCAGAGTTGGACTCTCAAAGAGGTTATAATTTGAGAGTGTAACAAAACATTTAGGAGTCAATGCTAAGTATCAATAGTATAGAGGGCAAACTGTCACTGACAGCCTTACTTAACGGAATTCTGCTGTATCTTTCAATTCAGGGGGGGCAAAGACTCAATTAAATTTTCCTATTTTCAAAATTTATGGTGAATATCCATCAATCTCTGTATTCTGTAGAGCAGATTTTATTTTTTTTAATTTTTTAAATTTATTTATTATTAGTTTTGCCATACAATGACATGGTATCACCATGGGTTTACATATGCTCCCCACCAAGAACCTCCCTCCCTCCCCCCTCCCCCCGGGAAATGTCAATGCACCCGAGACTGAGCATCAATCCTGGGCTGGCGATTGATTACACATATGATAATTAACATGTTTCAGTGCTATTCTCCCATATCATCCCACCCTTGCCCACATCCACAGAGTCCACGAGTCTGTTCTATACATCTGCGTTCCTTTTGCTGTCTCACATGCTGGGTTCTCGTTACCATCTTTCTAAATTCCATATATATGTGTTAGTATACTGTATTGCTGTTTTTCCTTCTGGCTTACTTCACTCTGGATAATAGGCTCCAGTTCCGTCCACCTGAGTAGAACTGATTCAAATGAATTTTTTTTTAATGCTGAGTAATATTCCATTGTGTATATGTACCACAGCTTTCTTATCCATTCGTCAGTTGATGGGCATCTAGGTTGCTTCCATGTCCTGGCTATTGTAAACAATGCAGCAATGAACATTGGGGTACACGTGGCTCTTTCAATTCTGGTTTCCTCAGTGTATATGCCCAGCAGTGGGATTGCTGGGTCACATGGCAGGTCTATTTGCAGTTTTTTAAGGAATCTCCACACTGTTCTCCATAGTGACTGTACTAGTTTGCATTCCCACCAATAGTGTAAGAGGGTTCCCTTTTCTCCACATCCTCTCCAGCATTTATTGCTTGTAGATTTTTGGATTGCAGCCATTCTGACTGGTGTAAAGTGATTTTAAATCATAATTTTCAGCCAATACAGATTTACCACTTTAAAAAATACAGTTGTTTCATTCTGAGGGACAGTAATTTTGTGTGATTACTACATCTCAGGGGAGGAGGTACATAAACATTTTACTAAGAATAGCTTCCTTAAATCCTCATAGCAAGCCAAAAAGTAGTCACTAGCTTCATTCTTGCTTGGGATGAAAAACTCAAGGCACAAAGATTTGAGGCAGCTTGTCCTGGCACATAGAGCTAGTAAGTGACAGCTATGTGAATAAAACCCTGGTAGCCATGCACTTAACCTGATCTAATAGTGACTCCCAAGTATTAAGGCAGCATCCTCACAGTGACTCAGCATGTCCAAATTCCCAGTGTGGCTTGGGGATTAGTAGGAACCTTTGTAAACCTTTGAGGGATTTTACAGGGTGAAAACTATTTTCATAAAAAATAAAACTATCTTTTGTCTTTTTAACACTCATTCACTCACAGATGTATAGTAAGAATTTTCAAAAACTTCTGGTATAATAAGAGTGAATGCAGTTGATATGAAAATATAAGTATTTTCTATTAAGCCAGATATAACATGCAAAACTGAACTATTCTTCTCACTATTTTCTTATTTGTTTTGGAAAATCTGATTTTTATCTGGTGTGTTTGGTTAAAAGGTTTCTTACTAATATTTTTGAACATATTAAAAATAAATACATAACAAATATTTTATATCCATAAAGATGGATTAGAGAGATCTGATCAATTTTAAGTTTTAAGACAATGAATGAAAGTGAAAAAAAGTGAAAATATTAGTCATGCCCAACTTTGCAACCCCATGGATTGCAGCCCACCAGGCTCCTCTGTCCATGAACCTCTTCAGGCAAGAATACTAGAGTAGGTACACATTCCCTTCTCCTGAGGATCTTCCCAATCCAATAGTGGAACTCGTATCCACCCCATCACTTGTATTGCTGTGGATTCTTTACCACTGTGCCACCAGGGAAGACAGTAAATACAATAAAGATTGAAAAATCAAGTAGGCAGAAGTTGTTCTGGTTCCTCAGTTGGTTTTAATGGTGACAAAGATCCTGAGAATAAAATATTTTAGAACTATGCTTAATGTATGAAAGTAGATTCCTTGAACAGACAGAACACACTTTCTTCACACTCCCCTTGTTAATGTCTCTGAGTAGATAGCCATGTCACTTCTATAATCCCCAACGTTGCAGCCTATCTTGGGGGCAAAAGAGAAGGAAAATAGTGACTTGACTTTGGCACCACAATTTCCTAAACCAAATTTCCTAGACAATGGAAAGTGCTCTAGGAAGTGTCATCTGAATTTCTGGCCAGGAAAGAACTACACATAGTTTTAGATTATCAATTAATAAATAGCACTGCTGCTGCTGCTGCTAAGTCACTTCAGTCATGTCTGACTCTGTTCTTCCCTGGGATTCTCCAGGCAAGAACACTGGAGTGGGTTGCCATTTTCTTCTCCAGTGCATGAAAGTGAAAAGTGAAAGTGAAGTTGCTCAGTCATGTCCAACTCTTAGCAACCTCATGGACTGTGGCCCACCAGGCTCCTCCATCCATGGGATTTTCCAGGCAAGAACACTGGAGTGGGTTGCCATTTTCTTCTCCAATGCATGAAAGTGAAAAGTGAAAGTGAAGTCACTCAGTCGTGTTCGACTCTTAGTGACCCCATGGACTGCAGCCCACCAGGCTCCTCCATCCATGGGATTTTCCAGGCAAGAGTACTGGAGTGGGCTGCCATTGCCTTCTCCCAATAAATAGCACTACAGACAATTAAATGCCAGAAATAGGAGAGCTTCTCAGATTGCATTTTCAGTTAAAGAATTAATAAAAGCAGAAACTGAAGTAGAAGCAGTGGGTAGCTCTGAGGGTGCAAGCTCAGTCTCTGAGAAGAGATTCTCACAGAAACAAGTGACCATTCTATGAGCAAACCAAATATCATCCATCCCTCATTTAAAAATGAGAAGAGTGGGGAGAATAGTTTAGTGTTTCTAGACATTTTCTACCACATTTATTCTGTAGCATTCAAAAATACAAATGAAAGCATTCCTTTGAAAATGGTTTGTACTAAAAAACAGAATAGAATGTAACAGAACATCATTTTTGTTTTCTCAATAAAATTTAGAAAATACAGACTAATGAATTATAAAAAGTTAGATTTCATGAAAAAGGTAATTTTTAAAAAATCTGGCTTAGAGAACAAGCTAATTAGATTTTAGATACGAGAAGGCAAGAGGATAAAAATAACGTCTACAAATTCAGATTAATATTAAATATTGTAATGTATAGGCATATATCAAGAAAAAGAAGTAAATGTTACATGGAAGAAAAGAACACTTATCACCAAGAGAAAGAAAAAGTCAGGCATGGAAATGAAAGCTGATAAAATCAACAGAATAAAATGAAAATGCAGCAGTAGGAATGCAGAGGCACTGTCAGTGTATTCAACAGGTAGGCGGTTTTTAAACAAATGAACTAGCCTCTATATTTCCTGGAAGAAATATCTGGATTATAAAGAAAGAATCCTAGTAAATATCAGAAAGAGAAAAATAGCAAGATTCCTACAAAGAACTGAAATTCATGCTAATTATACACTTCCTCTCTATTGCACATGTCAGAAATAGTATCTTTAAAGTACTGAGTCAAAGAAGTTACAAAACATTGTGAGTACACTGTTTCAGAAGATAGAACCAATTTACCTTTCATGAAAAAATACTTTAGCTTATTAAAAGAAAATCGAATATAGAACTGAAGCACAGTCGTAGTTGTGAGGAAAAGATTTGATAATACATTAAATAACAAGAGAAGTTTGTGGTTTATTGTTATTTGATAAATCTGATAATTGAAATATATACACAAAAAATTACTTTAAAAAGATTATTAATTAAACATCTTACATAATGTAAAAATAATTTTAGGATCAACTGACACCATAAGTTCTACTTTCTAAAGCTAATCTGAGTTTTAAGAGTTGAGCGTTAGCAGTAGGGCAGGCTAAATTGTGTAACTGATTTTAAAGGGTAAATGTATATTTCTTTGGGGCTTCCTTGGTAACTCAGTTGGTAAAGAATCTGCCTGCAATGCAGGAGACCCCAGTCGATTCCTGGGTCAGGAAGATCTGCTGGAGATGGGATAGGCTATCCACTCCAGTATTCTTGGACTTCCCTGGTGGCTCAGCTAGTAAATAATTCACCTGCAGTGTGGGAGACCTGGGTTTGATTCCTGGGTTGGGAAGATCCCTGGGAGATGAGAATCCCCTGTAGATGGAAATGGCCACCCACTCTAGTATTCTGGCCTGGAGAATTTCATGGACTGTATAGTCCATGAGGTCACAAAGAGTCGGACATAACTGAGCCACTTTCACTTTCTTATCTATTTATGATATTTACTAATAATTTCTCTCATTCAAGACCAAAAGAGGGCTTAGTTCTCTATTTATATATTCATGTATGTTTAGATGTAAATGTTAAATTAGTATTCTTATATGTGACTATAATTTTTCATACAGAAACAGTATAAAAATTATTTTCTATGCCAAAAAACTGATAATATCTGTAGGAACTACTCAATCCATATAAGAATTTAGCAGTTTATAAGCCGAGTAACCATTGTTAAGTAATATAGAAATGAATTGTAATTATTTATGTTTTAGTAAATAAATATCACCAAAATATTTAATTGTATATTATAGTAGAAAAGATAATAAACTGCTAGTGTGCAGGCCCATATTGATTCCAGCCTTTGACAATATTTGGCTGCACTGTCCTGAAAAGTAGGTCAGCCTTGTTGGCCTTGGTCACTGTTTCTTAAAATGAGACAATTTAATTTATTTCTAATGACAATTATATTGCATTAAGACTTTGGATACTGGTAACACTTCCTTAGGCTCAAATGTATATTGAATTCATATGTTCTACATTATTATTTAACAATCATAGCTTGTGATCAACATTGCCTTTCTTCAATGGGGTAATATCTTTGGTAAGAAAGAGAAAATTTTCAGTTTCAATTTATAATATAGACAAACTGTCAAACATGCCAAATATTGTTCTCTTTTACTAACTTATAAGCAAATGAAGAGGAGACTGTAAAAATTACATCTGATTACTTACTATGATAATGTAGCCTTGGAACTAGAATTCTAAGACAACATCTTGGACCGTGATTTTTTTTTCTTTACAAATTTCTAGGAGTCTCAATTTCCTTTCCTTAGTAAAAAATTCCTTTGAGATTCTTACTGTTTTCTTCAGTAACTTGCTTTTTTGATGGATAAATATAATTTGCATAAAGTAAGAAAAATTTTGATGTATGGTTTTATGAGTTTTAACAAACTCATGTAGTCTTGTGACCATAATCAAAACAAAGGTCAGTTCTATCATCACAAATAATAGAACTGTGTGTCCCTTTGTAGCAATTTCTTCTTCACTGACCTTAGAAACTACTTATCTGTTTTCTGTCACAAGACTTTGCTTTTTCAAAATGTCATATAAATGAAATTATTCATTTTTCTGATTTCAGAGTCTGGCAAGTTTCACTTAGCAAAATGTACTTGAGACTCAAATATATATTTATATGTGTGTGTGTGTGTGTGTGTGTGTGTGTGTGTATTTTTTCTTGCTAAGCATACAATTTTTTTATTTTAATTGAGGTATGGGTGACTTATGCTGTAGTGTTAGTTTCAAATTTACAACAAAGTGATTCAGTTTTATATGTGTGTGTGTGTGTGTGTGTGTGTGTGTGTGTGTGTGTGTGTGTATGTATAATACTCTTTTTCATATTCTTTTCCCTTATAGGTTACTACGAAATATTGACTATAGTTCCCTGTGCTATTCAGTAGGATCTTATTGGTTATCTATTTTATGTATAAAAATGTGTATATGTTAATCGTGATTCCTAATTTACCCCTCCCCCCTGCCTTTCCCCTTTGGTATCCATAAATACGCTTTCTGTGTCTAGGGTCTATTTGTGTTTCGTAAGTAAATTCATTTATATAATTTCTTTTTTGATTTCCACCTATGATGTTTGTCTTTCTCTTGCTTATTTCACTTAGTGTGATAATCTTTAGATCTGTTCATATTGCTGCAAATGGCATTATTCCACTTTTGTATGACTGAGTACTATTCCCTTGTATATATGTACCACACCTTATTTATCCATTCCTCTGTTGACAGACATTTAGGTTGCTTCCAGGTCTGGGCTGTTGTAAACAGTGCTGCAATGAACATTGAGTTGCATGTATCTTTTCAGATAATAGTTTTCTCAGAATATATGCCCATCAAATGTGAAATATATTGTTATGTATAGTTTGTTCATTTTTATTGCCGAGTAATATTCCATTACACGGATTTACAAAGCTGAAAAGAACAATGGGTTGTGTGTGTTTTTTAACATTTTTGTTTATTGCAAATAAGTATTCAGGTATATGATTGTATATGAACTTAATTTTTCATTTCTCTTAAATAATACTTAGGAGTGGAATTGCTGAGACATATAGTAAGTATATGTTTAACTTTTTCAGTGCCATATTATTTTCCAAAGTGTTTGCCCATCAGTGATGTTTTATAATTCAAGTAGTTCCATATCCTCACCATACTTAGCATCCCTGATATATTCTCATATTTATGTGGTAAATACTATTGTGATTTTATTTTTATACCCTCAGTGACTATTTATATTGAGCATTCTTCAAGAACTAGGTTGCCATCTGCATCTCATCCTTGATACAGTAGTTGTTAAGATCTTTTGCCCTCTTTTTAGTTGTTTTTTTTATTATTTTTATAGAGGTATAATTGATTTACAGTGTTGGATTAATTTCGTTGTGCAGTGATTTGGTTTCATTTATATAAAAATAATTTTCAGTTTATCTCAGTGCTATACAGTAGGACCTTGTTATTTATCTATTTTATATATCATAATATGTACCTGCTAGTCTCAAATTCCTAATTACTAGATAAATCTGATAAAATTATAAAAAGTACACCAACAACTCTGGCATTAGTAGGTGGTGAACACACAAGAGAAAATACTTCTAAGAGAACTTTAGATCCATTCCATTTGGGAGGGCTAATCTAAAACGTTTATGAACTCAATTGGCTGTATCTGTGGCATAAAGAATTAATGGACAGATATTTTAAATATTATTTCCAACCTTGTTTTGCTCTAAAAGGCTGGGTTCTGTATTTTTCCATCTCTCTCTTTAGATCTCTCCAGTAACTTTCATCTTGCATTATTGCTAAGACATCCAACTTGACAAAAACTTTTCATTTACTGGATCAAAAGAAAAAAAAATCTAACAGTGTGTGTGCTCAGTCATGTCTGACTCTTTGCAGCCCCATTCACTTTAGACTGCTAGGCTCCACTGTCCATGGGACTTTCTAGACAAGAATACTGATAGGGTGCCATTTCCTCCTCCAGGGGATCTTCCTGACCCAGGGATTGAACCTATGTCTACTGTGTCTCCTGCACTGGCAGGCAGATTCTTTATCACTGCACCACCTGGGAGGCCTCATCAAAGCTTTACCAAACACTATAAATGTGTGTGTGTGTGTGTGTGTGTGTGTGTGTATTCCCTTATAGCAACTCAGGAATCAAAAAAAAACATCATTTTTATTCCCAACTTAAACAGGGAGATCAAAGCCTAGAAATAAAAAACGACAAGCCTAAACATCACATATATAATAATTAGCATTTAAGACAGATTTCAAGCCCAGGTTATCTGTCAACAACATATTCTTCAATTTTAGAAAATAGCAGAATAAATAAAAGTGAAAGTCGCTCACTTGTGTCCAACTCTTTGCGATCCCATGGACTATGACTTTTCCAGGCCAGAATACTGGAGTGGGTAGCTGTTCCCTTCTCCAGGGGATCTTCCCAGCCCAGGGATTTAACCCAGGTCTCCTGTATTGCAGGCAGATTCTTTACCAGCTGAGCCACCAGGGAAGCCCATAGCAAAATAATCCCATTCTATTTTTTAGATTTTGGCTAATACAAATAAATTCTTATTTTGTAAATTTTCTCATATAAAAATCCACAAACAGTATGTACATATCAACTCTAGATGACGAGTTTTGATCATTGCATTATATTGATAAAGAATTTTTGGAACTAATATTTATTGTTGAAAAATATCAATAAAAGTGAAACTATTTAGAAAGTTTTTGTGCTACTTAAATTTTCTTCTGAAATTGTTTATAATTTATTGTTTGTTAGATATGTGATTGTATGGGTAAAAGGTATTGCTCAACAGTGATTTCTAGGGTTGTTTTTATTGTTCAGTCGCTAAGTCGTGAATGACTCTTTGTGACCACATGAATGCAGCAAGCCAGGCTTACCTGTCCTTCACTATCTCCCAGAGCTTGCTCAAACTCATGTCCATTGAGTCAGTGATGCTATCATTCCATCTTTGATCCTTTGTCACCCAGTTCTCCTGCCCTCAATATTTCCAGGCATCCAGGTCTTTTCCAATGAATTGGTTCTTCACATCAGGTGGCCAAAGCATTGGAGCTTCAGCTTCACCATTAGTCCTTCAAGTGAATATTCAGGATCAAATACCTTTAGGATTGAATGCTTTGATCTTCTTGCTGTCCAACAGACTCTCAAGAGTCTTCTCCATCACCACAGTTTGAAAGCATCAGTTCTCTAATGCTCAGCTTTTTTTAATGCTCCAACTTTCACATCTGTAAAATGACTATTGGGAGAACCATAGCTTTGACTATATGGACCTTTGTCAGCAAAGTGATCTCTGTGCTTCTTAATACTTTGTCTAGGTTTGCCATAGCTTTGCTTCCAAGGAGCAAACATCTTTGAATTTCATGGCTTCAGTCATCATCTACAGTGATTTTAGAGAAGAATAAAATGAATCCTGTCACTGTTGCCACTTTTATCCCATCTATTTGCCATGAAGTGTTTGGACTTGATGTCATGATCTTAATTTTTTGAATGTTGAATTTTAACCCAGCTTTTTCACTCTCCTTTTTCACCCTTATCAAAGGTTTTTAGTTCCTCTTTGTTTTCTGCCACTAGAGTAGTATCATCTGCATGTCTGAGGTGCTTGATATTTCTCCCAGCAATCTTGATTCCAGCTTGTGAGTCATCCAGTCCAGCATTTTGCATGATGTACTCTGCATATAAGTTAAATAATAAAGGTGACATTATACAACCTTGACAGACTCCTTTCCCAATTTTGACCTAGTCTGTTTTTCCATGTCCAGTTCTAACTGTTCCTTCTTGTCCCACAGAAAGATTTCTCAGGAGGCAGGTAAGGTGGTCTGGTATTCTCATCTCTTTAAGAGTTTTTCAGTTTATTGTGATTCACAGAGTCAAAGACTTTTGTGTAGTCAATGAATCAGAAGTAGATTTTTTTAAATTCCCTTGATTTTTCTATGATCCAACAGATATTGGCAATTTGATCTCTAATTTATGCATTTTCCATACCCAGCTTGTACATCTGGAAGTTCTAGGTTCATATATTGCTGAAGCATAGTGTGAAGGATTTAGAGCATTACCTAGCTAAAATGTGAAAGTGAGAGTAATTTAATGGTATGGTAGCTTGAACATTCCTTGGCATTGCCTTTCTTTGGGATTGGAATGAAAACTGACCTTTCCATTCCTTTGGCCACCTCTGAGTTTTCCAAATTTGTTGACATATTGAGTGCAACACTTTCACAGCATCATCTTTTAGGATTTTAAATAGCTCACCGGGAATACCAAAACTTCCATTAGCTTTGCTTGCAGGAGTGCTTCTTAAGATCCACTGACTTCACACTGCAGGGTATCTGGCTCTAGATGAGTGATCACACCATCATGGTTATCCAGGTCATTAAGACATTTTTTGTACAGTTCTTCCATGTATTCATGCCACCTCTTCTTAATCTCTTCTTCTTCTCTTAGGCCTTTGACATTTCTTTCCTGAATTGTGCCCCTGTTTGTGTTAAATATTCCCTTGATATCTCCAACTTTCTTGAAGAGATCTCTAGTGTTTCTCATTTTTTTTTAGCTTCAATCAATAATTCAGTATTGCCAAAAAAAGCCTTACAATGTAGGATTGTTTGTCAACTGCCTTTCACTGACAATAGGGCTAAAGGATGCCAACGTATTTAATACAATATGAGAAGTTCATATTGTGCAGCATGAAAAATATAGTCAGTAATAATGTAACATCTTTATATGATGGCACAAAAGTGAGTAGAGTTTTTGAGGATATCTTGGTATGTATAGAAATATTTAATCATTATGTTGTATACCAGGAATTGACATAATCTAGTAAGTCAGTTATACTTCAAAAACAAAGTCATTGAAAAGGAAATCAGACTTCTGATTCCAGAGGTGGGGAAAGTGTAATTGGAAGAAGATGTCAAAGGTATAAACTTCCAATTAAAAGATAAATAAGCGCTCACTTCATTTCAGTTCAGTCACTCAGTCGTGTCCAACTCTTTGTGACCCCATGAATCACAGCACACCAGGCCTCCCTGTGCATCACCAACTCCTTGAGTCTACCCAAACCCATGTTCATCGAGTCGGTGATGCCATCCAGCCATCTCATCCTCTGTCATCCCTTTCTCCTCCCACCCCCAATCCTTCCCAACATCAGGGTCTTTTCCAATGAGTCAACTCTTCCCATGAGGTGGCCAAACCATTGGAGTTTTAGCTTCAACATCAGTCCTTCCAATGAACACTCAGGACTGATCTCCTTTAGGATGGACTGGTTGGATCTCCTTGCAGTCCAAGGGACTCTCAAGAGTCTTCTCCAACACCATAGTTCAGAAGCATCAATTTTTGGTGCTCAGCTTTCTTCACAGTCCAACTCTCATATGCATACATGACTACTGCAAAAACCATAGCCTTGACTAGACAGACCTTTGTTGGTAAAGTAATGTCTCTGCTTTTCAATATGCTGTCTGGGTTGATCATAACTTTCCTCCCAAGGAGTAAGCATCTTTTAATTTCATGGCTGCAGTCACCATCTGCGGTGATTTTGGAGCCCCCCAAAATAAAGTCTAACACTGTTTCCACTGTTTCCCCATCTATTTGCCATGAAGTGATGGGACCAGATGCCATGATCTTAGTTTTCTGAATGTAGAGCTTTAAGACAATTTTTTCACTCTCTTCTTTCACTTTCATCAAGAGGCTGTTTAGTTCCTCTTCCCTTTCTGCCATAAGGGTGGTGTCATCTGCATATCTGAGGTTATTGATATTTCTCCCAGCAATCTTGATTCCAGCTTGTGCTTCTTCCAGCCCAGCGTTTCTCATGATGGACTCTGCAAATAAATTATATAAGCAGAGTGACAATATACAGCCTTGCAGTACTCTTGTTCCTATTTGGAACCAGTCTGTTTTTCCATGTCCAGTTCTAACTGTTGCTTCCTGACCTGCATACAGGTTTCTCAAGAGACAGGTCAGATGGCCTGGTATTCCCATCTCTTTAAGAATTTTCTACATAAGTGCTAGGGATATAATATGCAACATGATTAATATAATTCACACTTCTATAAATTATATATGAAAGTTGTTAAGAAAATAAATCCTAAGATTTCTCATAATAAAGAATATTTCTTTTTCCATTTTAAAAATGTTATATCTATATGAGGTGATTGATGTTCACTTAGCTGGGCATCCGGGGCCATCACTTTATGGCAAAAATGAGGAAAACATGGAAACAGTGACTTTATTTTGCTGGGCTCCAAAATCACTGCATATGGTGACAGCAGCTGTGAGATTAAAAGATGCTTGCTCTTTGGAAGAAAAGCTATGACAAACTTAGACAGCATATTAAAAAACAGGGACATGACTTTGCAGACAAAGGTCTGTATGATCAAAGCAATGGTTTTTCCAGTAGTCATGTACAGATATGAGAGCTGAACCATAACAAAGACTGAGCGCTGAAGAACTGATGCTATCAAACTATAGTGCTAGAGAGGACTCTTGAGAGTCTGTTGGAGTGCAGGGAGATCAAACTAGTCAGTGCTAAGGGATATCAACCCTGAATATTCATTGGAAGGACTGATGGTGAAACTGAAGCTTCAGTACTTTGCCCACCTGACATGAAGAGCCAACTCATTGAAAAAGACCCTGATGCTGGGAAAGACAGAGGGCAGGAAGAAAATGGAGCAACAGAGAATCAGATGGTTGGATGGCATCATCGACTCAATGGACATGAGTTTGAGCCAGCTCTGGTTGATAGTGAAGGACAGGAAAGCCTGGCATGCTACAGTCCAGGGAGTTGCAAAGTGTCAGACAATTATAACTGAGCAACTGGACAGCAACAGCAAAACTTAACGGTGGTAATCATTTCATGATGTATGTAAGTCAGATCATTATGTTGTATATGGTAAATATATACAGTGCTATATGTCAAATACATAAATAGGTATAAAATAGGTTTTTATACCAATAAAATAGGTATAAAAATAATAAAGACATACATTAATCAAACTTTATAAAGTATGGGAAACAACCAGGTAGGATTTGAAAAGCAGAATACTGAGTAGCTGTAAAAATTTATTTTATCAATAAATTTTGGATTTTGAAAATTCAGAGAATTTACTAAAAACGCTCAAGTGTTAACATTTGAATTTATAAAACCAGCATTTTTTTTATAACTTCACTATTTCCTTCTATTTCCTTTTATCACTTATTTTCTTGCAATTTTAAGTCCTACGATATAAACCCCATGTCACAGTTATGTATCTAATGATATATCTTATAAGTTTTACCTTGAGATATGTAAATGTCTGCAGTTATAAAGTAGAATATTTTGAATCTGAATTTTCATAGAACATGATGGGCAGCGTTTCTGGTAACAGTACTTTTGAATAGGAGAAACAAGGCTGTTTGCAGGTAGGTGCCGTGACGAGGTTTGTGGATTGGTTTAAGTGCAGAAGGGATACCATCCACCTGACCATCTGCTGCAGGAAAAGGATTGTGCTGCAGATTGTGTTTTGGGTCACAGTTCCAACAGTAACCTGGTAATCTGTCTTAGTTATAAATAAAAGGAATAAAGAGGAAAAATGTTAAGGCACCTTGTCAGTATATGAATGAAGAATTTGATGTTTTGAGAAAAGGTGAGACATAGTACAATATAGGGTAGCAGAAACATCAAGCGTGAATAAAGAAAAATTCTTCATAACGAAGGAATGAGGGAGGGAAAAAGATCACATTCCTATAGATTCTAAGCTGAAGTAGGCTAGATCTAGTGCAATGTGACTGCAACTAGAAAACCCTTCTTCAGAAAGGAAAAATAATATTTTTGATGAGCTCAGACATTGGCTAGAAAAACTAATCATGAAGTGGATTAGAGGGTTTTGGTTTTTTTCTGAAGTAGTCGTAAGTGATAAGTATTATTTACCACCACAAAGGAAGACATAAAAATTCAAGCCTTGAGAAGTTTATAGAAAACTTGAGGTGCTTTGGAATATGCAAGGTCACAAAATTAGGAATTTGAGACTATCTTTTCTGGGCCTTTTGGAATGTGGAGGCCATAAAAGCCATTAGAGATGTATAGAAATGGTCTTCATTATTTTCTAAATATTATTGGTATGAAAATGAATGCTGTCTTTCTTCTCCCATGTTATCTTGTATAAATGTAATTTAATTAACCCTTCTTTAATCCATAGTATCCCATCTTATTTTACATTTGCAAATGGGGTCTATTTATAAAATACATGATTCACTGGCCAGCTTGGAGCAGTTTATTATTACTTATCCCTTATGTCACTGTACTCTGTTTACAACACTATAAAGTCGAGGCCTTGTTCAACACAATTTATTTTTTTTTTTTCTCTTCGGCCTTCTGTCTGCTTAAATAATATATTATAAGTGAAATAAGAGAAACTTGATAAACTGTTCTGCAGTAAAAATATTCAGACTTTATTCCATATCTCACAGGGACATTTTTACTAATAGAAAAACATATTTTTCAATTCCTTTTGGTTTAGTGTGCAGTTCAGTTGTTAAGTGTGCATTTCACTGAGCAGAGAAGAGAGTCAAGTTGGAGACATGTGGTAGACTAAAACCTGACATTTCTAAAAAACATGCATTCCTTTTCACAAGCAGTTTTGAGAAGCGACATTCATGCTATATAAAAGAATCTGATGCTTGACCTAGAATAGTAAAGGAAACCCCACAGGACTTGCAAACCTTTCTAAAACTTGAAAAGAGAAAGTATACTTTGAGCTCTACTGCTTAGAAAATTAATGAGTAAATCATTCTAGCCAGGAGTGAGTTAGAGTTACTACAGCCCACTTTTCAAACCCTGGTGGGTGTGTTATATATAAATAGGAGGTGAAAAGAGCTTTATGTTAATTATAACATTTAGCCTCTTAGGCTGAATTAAAATAAATAAATATTGTGTCATTGTAGGTCAGTGAGTGACCTAACCGAGTAAATATAGTTTAGACAAATACAAACTCTCCTGAAGGAATTTTCTTTCTGTTATGTGCACAGACACCCTATCAAGTGACAGTCTTTGACTTTGATAGAAAATCAGATTGCTAAGTTACCTTATACACACCATTTTTTCAGTTTCTTCATTATTATCCAGTGAACCAAGGCAGAGATGAAAGTCATTAACTACATGCTAAAATGATTAAAGTTGTTCATTAGAGTTTTAATCAACCAATCTGTGCATTTAAGTCAAGCATGCCAACTTACATTTTATGTGTCAAGACGCCCAGAGCACATGCATTTGGAAAGTAAAACCAATTCAGTTTTAAGGAGTGGTTTGAAATCATTATGAACATTTGAGTAAGACAATTGATTGCTTTTTTTATTGAACTATAGTTGCTGTGTTATGTAAGTTACTAGTATACAATATAGTGATTCACAATTCTTAAAGGTTATACTCCATTTAAAGTTATTATAAAATATTGACTATATTCCGCAAGGTGAACAGCATATCATTGTAACTTATTTTATACATAATACTTTGTACCTCCTAAATCCCTTTCCTTATATTGCCCCTTCCCTCATCTCTCCCCCACTGGTAACCACTAATTTTTTCTCTTTACCTGTGAGTCTGCTTTTGTTTTTGCTATTGTTGTTATAGTTACTAGTTTGTTGAACATTTTAGGTTCCATATATAAGTGATAAACAAACAGTATTTGCCTGACTTATTCCACATGGCATAATATGCTCCGAGTCCATCCATGTTGTCATAAATGGCAAAATTTCATTCTTTCATATGGCTGAGTAGTCTATGTGTGTGTAGAGATAGATAGATACATGCATACATATAGATGTTTATACATGTATATATATATATATGACAAATATTCTCTATTCATCTGTTGAATGACACTTAGGTTGTGCCATTACCTTAGAAGTTGTAAATAGTGCTGCTATTAATATTTGGGGGGTGTGTCTTTTTGAATTAGTATTTCATTTTAGACATGTACGTATCCAAATTTGAATGCTGGGTCATTTGGTGGTTCTGTTTTTAGTTTTTTATAAAACACCCATACTGTTGTCCATAGTAGCTGAACAAATTTACATTCCCACCAACAATGTACAAGGATTCTCATTTCTCCATATCCTTTCTGACATATGTTATTTTTGTTATTTTTGGTAACAGTTATTCTGACAAGTGTGAGAAGATACCTCCTTGTAGTTTTGATTTTCATTTTCCTGATGCTTAGCAATGTTGGGGCATCTTTGCAAGTGCCTGGTATCCACTAGCATTTTTTTTTCTTTTTTAAGCTGTCTATTGAGTTCATGCAAAGATTGGCTCAATAAAGGACAGAAACAGTCTGGACCTAACAGAAGCAGAAGATATTAAGAAGAGGTGGCAAGAATACACAGAACTGTACAAAAAAGATTTTCATGACCCAGATAATCACAATGGTGTGATCACTCACCTAGAGCCAGACATCCTGGGACGTGAAGTCAAGTGGGCCTTAGAAAGCATCACTACAAACAAAGCAAGTGGAGGTGATGGAATTCCAGTTGAGCTATTTCAAATCCTGGAAAATGATGCTGTGAAAGGGCTACACTCAACATGCCAGAAAATTTGGAAAACTCAGCAATGGCCACAGGACTGGAAAAGGTCAGTTTTCATTCCAATCCCAAAGAAAGGCAATGCCAAAGAATGCTCAAACTACTGCACAATTGCACTCATTTCACACGTTAGTAAAGTAATGCTCAAAATTCTCCAAGCCAGGCTTCAGCAATACATGAACCATGAACTTCCAGATGTTCAAGCTGGTTTTAGAAAAGGCAGAGGAACCAGAGATAAAATTGCCAACATCCGCTGGATCATCGAAAAAGCAAGAGTGTTCCAGAAAAACATCTATTTCTGCTTTATTGACTATGCCAAAGCCTTTGATTGTGTGGATCACAATAAACTGTGGAAAGTTATGAAAGAGATGGGAATACCAGACCACCTGACCTGCCTCCTGAGAAATCTGTATGCGGGTCAGGAAGCAGCAGTTAGAACTGGACATGGTGCAACAGACTGGTTCCAAATAGGAAAAGGAGTACATCAAGGCTGTATATTGTCACCCTGCTTATTTAATTTATATGCAGAGTCCATCATGAGAAACACTGGGCTGGAGGAAGCACAAGCTGGAATCAAGATTGCTGGGAGAAATATCAATAACCTCGATATGTAGACAACACCACCCTTATGGCAGAAAGTGAAGAGGAACTAAAGAGCCTCTTGATGAAAGTGAAAGAGGAGAGTGAAAAAGTTGGCTTAAGTTTCAACATTCAGAAAACTAAGATCATGGCATCTGGTCCCATCACTTCATGGCAAATAGATGGGGAAACAGTGGAAACAGTGTCAGACTTTTTTGAGGGGGCTCCAAAGTCACTGCAGATGGTGATTGCAGCCATGAAATGAAAAGACACTCCGTGGGAGGAAAGTTATGACCAACTTAGATAGCATATTGAAAAGCAGAGACATTACTTTGCCAACAAAGGTCTGTCTAATCAAGGCTATGGTTTTTCCAGTAATCATGTATGCATGTGAGAGTTGGACTATAAAGAAAGCTGAGCGCCAAAGAATTGATACTTTTGAACTGTGGTGTAGGAGAAGTGTCTTGGACTGCAATAAGATCTAACTAGTCCATCCTAAAGGAGATTCAGTCCTGGATGTTCATTGGAAGGACTGATATTGAAGCTGAAACCCCAATACTTTTGCTACCTCATGCGAAGATTTGACTCATTTAAAAAGACCCTAGTGCTGGGAAAGATTCGGGGCAGGAGGAGAAAGGGATGACAGAGGATGAGATGGCTGGATGGCATCACATCGATGAACATGGGTTTGGGTAGACTCTGGGAGTTGGTGATGGACAGGGAGGCCTGGCATGCTGTGATTCATGGGGTCGCAAAGAGTCAGACACGACTGAGTGACTGAACTGAACTGAGCTGAACTGAACTGAATTTAGTTCATCTGCCCACTTTTTTGTCAGGTTGTTTGTTCCTTTGATGTTGAGGTATATGAGCAATTTATACACATATTGTATGGAATCCCTCTCATTACCAATTTCAATAGATTACCAATAGCATTTTTCACAGAATCAGTACAAAAAAATTTTACAATTTGTATGGAATCACAAAGCACCTTGGATAGCCAAAACAATTTTGAAAAAGAAAAATAGAACTGGAGGACTCATGCTCGCTGATTTCAGACTATACTACAAGCCACAGTAATCAAAACAGTATAGTACTGGCACAGAAACAGAAAATACAGGACTCCCTGGTGGCTTAGTGGTATAGAATCTGCCTGCCAATGCAGGAGACAAAGATTTGATCCCTGATCCGGGAAGATCCCACATCCCATGGAGCGACTAAGCCCATGAGCCACAACTGCTGATACCACAAGCTGCAGCTCCTGAAGACCGCGTGCCCTAGAGCCTGTCTTCTGCCAAGAGAAGCCACCATAATAAAAAGCCCACAGACTACAACTAGATTAGCTCCCACTCTCTGCAACTAGAGAAAAGCCAGTGCAGCAGAAAAACTCAGCACAGCCAAAAATAAAGTTATATTTTAAAAAAAAATAAATATTGATCAATGGAAAAAGATAGAAAGCCCAGAAATAAACCCACACACCAATGATCAACTAATCGATGACAAAGGAGGCAAGAATATACAATGAAGAAGAGACAGTCTCTTCAATAAGTGGTGCTAGGAAAACTGGACATCTATATATAAAAGAATGAAATTAGAAGATTCTCTAACACCATACACAAAAATAAACTAAAAATGAATTAAAAACCTAAAAATAAGACCAGATATTATAAAATTCTCAGAAGAAAGCATAGGCGGAACACTCTTTATCGTAAATTGTAGCAATAATTTTTTGGTGGGGTCTGTGTCCTAAAGCAAAGGAAATATAAGCAAAAATAAACTGATGAGATCTAATTAAACTTAAAAGTTTCTGCACCGAACAGGAAACTACTGACAAAATGAAAAGACCACATACAGAATGAGAGAAAATATTTGCAAAGGGTATGACTGATAAGGAGTTAATATCCAAAATATGTAAACAGCTCATACAACACAATCGATTTCTAAAAGTTACATTAGATATTATTGTAGTATGATTGATAGTTAAATGCTCTTCTTCCTGATTATTTACAGTATATTCTCATTTCTCATGGCTTTTGCTGCTTATATATTATTGTTTTTGTTTTGGAAGAAACCACAATACTCCCATTAATGTCAGCTAACAGATGAATTAATGTGCAACATAATAATTATTGTTTTAAAATTTATTACTGACAAATTACAAATGTGAAAATGAGCTTCAGTTATTTTAGGGATTGCAGTTCTTCTCTGAGTACCTGGATGATATGTAAAAATTCTTAGACTATCCTTATTGTTGGATGTAAACTTGGCCATTAGGTATGTAGTGTGGCATAATTTCTAAATAGCATGACCTTTCTCTAATCCCATTTTCCTCTTTGACAGAGTTCTTATTCTTTGAAAGAAGATTGCAGAGAAAAAGATTCTTAGATACATAATAGGGGAATGAAAGTCTTTGGGATTCAGACTTTGGAAGTTTCTTCTTTCAGACCAGTGGTTTTTAAACACTTTTTAAAACATATATCCTGTCATCCATCCATCCCCAAAGTCTGAAATATATTACCCCCAAATTCTGGTAGCATAAAACGTACCTTCCCCATCCCTGAGCTGCAAATTATTGAGCTACACAGTAGTGGCCTCCAGAGTCGCCAAAGGGGGAGAACAACTTACACCAATGGATATGGAAAGAAATATTTAGAATTCCTCTATATATTTATTTTTGGAACATTCTTTAAAGATACTCAGTTAACAATTTATACTGTATATATTATACTACATTAGTAAAGTTGTGATTATATATGTATTTCTTCAAAATTGGTATATCTGTGTTAAAATAAATCCAATGAAAGTCAGATGGTAAGGGATCTGCCTGTAATACAGGAGACCTGTGTTTGATCCCTGGGTCAGGAAGATCCCTGGAAAAGGGAATGGCTACCCACTCCAGTATTCTTGCCTGGAGAATTCCATGGATAAAGGAGCCTGGTGGGATACAATCCATGGGTCACAAAGAGTCAGGCACTATTGAGCAACTAAGCATGCATGTATTTCTTCAAAACTGGGGTATTCATGTTAAGATAAATCCAGTAAAAGTTCACATTAAAGCTATAGACACCAATGGGGGTATAATTGCTATGCAGTGCATTTGTGCAGTATATTTTTGTAAGTGGACTTCCCAGGTGGCTCAGTGGTAAAGAATCTGCTTATCACTGCAGGAGTCACAGGAGATGTGGGTTAAATCCCTGGGTCAGGAAAGATCCTTTGAAGAAGGGAATGACAACCCACTCCAATATTCTGGTCTGGAAAGTTCTATGGATAGAGGAGCCTGATGGGCTACAGTCCAGACAGTCACAAAAAGTTGGACATGACTGAGTGACTGAGCAGGAAAGCATCTTTGTAACTTTAACTAAAAATTTCATGCATCACCTTTCAAAGTTTCTTATAAGTGCTCTGACAATGCCAAGGAGGCATCAGTAGAAATAGGTGTGAAAGTTGTTCAAAGTCAGGTATATATTATGTTGCTTACTGTCACTGTATGTCACTCAATGCAATTTGTGAAAGTTAACGTATGTTTGTATTCAAATTGCACAGCTAGTTTAGAAAAATATATATTTATAGATATGTCCATAAGCAGAACATACAATGATCAAAAGCAATTCTTATTGATACCTGGAAACAACGTGGTGTATATAACATGTATAAAATGTATAAATAAAAGTGATTTAGGACAAGGATATTAATGTGAAAGAAATTGGTATCAAAATATAAGGAGAAAGAGAAATATAAAATTCATTTTAAGTATTATCTTGATACTTTATAACCCTGACTTATTAACTATATAGTTCTTTGTACTGTTTAAAATTATATTTTGTTAATCTAAAAAGTAATGGCTTTCGGTCCCATAGATTTAAATCATATGTTCTTCAGTCTTTATATTTATAAAATTCAACTGAAAAATTGTAATTATTAATGTTAATATTATTGTATTCTATTGTTATCCTGCTTTAATAGATATTTTATTAAGATCTAAGTTAGCTTATAGGACATGTATTCACCAGTACCCAAGGGATTTTAACACAAGTGATTCTACATGGAAAAGCTTACTTTGCATTATAACACATGATGTTTTCTATGATTTCTTATTCTATCTGTTGAACTGTCCTATATGTTAATTTTCTAACTTTTGACTACATTCTTCCCACTTTTTTATAGTCTCTGTTTGTCTCTTCCTTTGCTGTAGAAAAAAAAAAAAGGACAAAAGGACAAAAAAGTTTCTATCTAGTACCATGTTTGAGACATAATAGGCACATAATAAATGATTATTGCAGTGATTTAAACAATGCAGAAATGTAATTAACAGGAGTTGTGGTAATCAAGGCAGGTTCTATTACTTTTATACTCTTATTATTTTTATAGTACTCTAATTCTTATTTGGGATATTAATGTATGTTAAATATTTTCTTAGTCTACATATTTTTATTTAAGTTTTCCATTCCTGGATATATGTGCAAACATAAAAACTGAATAAAGAAAAAGCCAAACAAAGCATTTTCATTCACTTTATATTTCCACAAAGAGTAAGGTCAGTAAATTTGGGGGGCTTATTAGGCCCCTTTTATTTATCTGTATGTTTTTTAATTGAATAGATACAGAGAGAGGAGAAAGATAATCTGGAAGGAAAAGTACTTTTGAATAACAAGGTTTCCATATAAACTTTTATTTTAAAGAAAATATTCAGATTATTTAAGTCCCCCTCTTTCTGTCCTAAACACATAACAGAACTCTTACAAGTTATTCAAATTTTAAATTTCATATGGGCTAGTTATCTCTCTAAGAAGCAATGCAATAAAAGGAGATAATTAGAAATAGCTTCTTGTCAAACTATCACAATACAAAATGTTTCTCTGATAGCGTCACCAGTCTAGTTAACAGTGATGTAACTGAAATATTTTTCATTAATACATATAATTTATATAATTGAAAGTATACGTATCTTCAAATTTTATCTCTTCTCTGGAGTATGCATAAGTGTAAATAGTTTCAGGTGGCAGAATGGGCCATACATTTTCATGATTCACTTGTGTTTGAAAGAAGAGTTGTTTATCATTTTCATATTAATTTCTAAGTGATCTAGATTCTCCCCTTTGATGTAATTTTGCTTATGAAATTTTTATAGAACTAGAATCTAATTTAGATAAGTCATTTAGTCTTGAATGCCTTTTGCCTCCTGACTTTGGATTCTTCATTCAGAATCCTATAAGCAATTGCCAACATTTCATAGAACTTCATTTTGATTATATTGTCCCTCCTCAACATTGCTCAGTTTTATAAATGCTTCTAGGGCTATAATTGTTCGTGTGAATCCTCTGAAAATAAATGTATTATGTCAATCTAAATGCAAATCCCTTTGCACACTAAGCTGCATAAAATGTAGATGATGATGACATGTGTTTGAGACTGAGAATGTAATTCTCACTTGACATAAATTTCTCTACAAGAGTGAAAAAACAATGTAGAGAAAATATTTTCCTAAATAATTTTCATTTGTATTAAATAGTCTTATACTTAAGACTAACCTTAGAAATTATTTATCTCTAGTATCCGGGCTATGAGAAGTCTGAAGAATTCAAGTAACTTGCCTATCTTGGGTTAGATAAAGTTAAAGCTAGAAAAACTATTTCTCAATATGCTTAAGGGTCCATTGTCTTTCTGGTTAAGGTTCAGTATCTTTGAAACATTTTAAACTGAGAACTTCCAATTGTAAGTAAAACAAGTGTAAAAAGATTCAATTAACTGATGTTATAATCATATATTAATACATCTTGGATGTAAAGTAAAAAAAAAAAAAAAAACATGTTTCCTTTAAACGTCATGGACTATCTTACACCAGGGCCAAATCTGGCCCAACCCCTGTTTTTATATGACCCACAGGCTATGATTAGTTTTCACATTTCTAATTGAAAAAATCAAAAGAATATTTTATAACATGAAAATTGTATAAAATTCACGTCAGTGTCCATGAATAAAATTATTTTGAAACATAACTATGTTACTTTTTTTCCGTATCATCTCTGTCTTTTTTTTGCTCTCAAAGATAGAGTTGACTAGTTGCATCAGAAAGCATGTATACCACAGAGCCTAAAATACTTATTATCTGGATTGTCATATACTCACACAAAATTTGATGACCCCTGGTCTAAGAGGTCTACTCAAATATCATTTAATTTTATTTGGGATGTGCTTTTGTTTGATTTACTATTGACTATTTATTAGAGGTTTGTCTTTTGAAATTACAGGCTAAAATGTAGATTTTGTCAGGAGAAATGCAAATCATGTCTCTTGAGTAGAGAAGGTGACCCCAACATTTAGGTTTTATTGCTTTATGGGACATTAATTAACCTATTTTCCAACTTAGTAAACTTTCCTCAAATGACCATGAAAATTTTCTCAAATGATATGATAAAGAACTTCACATCTTGCAAATTCTTTCTTTAATGAGTTAATCAAACTTTGGTTACTGTCTAGTCAGTATTTTTATGAGAGGCATGTTTAAACCTTTTGAAAATAGTGCTTTGGTACATGAAATTATTTTGCTTTCCTAGTAAAGGTAATATACTGTGTTCAAAAAAACTTCCCTTCTGGGTACTGAATTCCCTGGGTAAAAGAAGTTATTATTTCAGTCAACATTTAGCATTAAGACTTAAATGTATCCACTTCAACATTTCAATTTTATTTAATTCCAAGTGTCACCCTCACCCTCTAAGAAATGTGTGTTTGCTCATAGTCTTAGCAAGAAGAACTGTTGTAATATGCTTTCCCATGCTCTCATCTTCCGTTTTTGTCTTATGCCTCTGGCACTGGGAAATGGAAGATGGAAAAGTTCAGAGTTAAAATGCAGCCACATGTTCCCCACATGAGTTGGCAGTGCTTATTTTTTATTGGTTGGAATATTTACATCATCTAGTATAAATAGTGGGCTTCCCTGGTATCTCAGCAGTAAAAACCTGCCTGAAATGTCAGAGACATGTGTTTAATCCCTTGGTCGGGAAGATCCCCTGAAGAAAGAAATGGCAACCCACTCCAGTTTCTTGCCTGAGAAATCCTGTGGACAGAGAAGCCTGGTGGGCTGCAGTCCATGGGTTGCAAAAGAGCCAAACACAGCTTAGTGACTAAACAACAACAGTATAAGTAGTAACAAGGTTGCTGTCCCCATTCTACTGGTCAACAACAGAGTGCGTGGCTGACATGAACTTAATTTTACACATGCCTTCAACAGTTATCAGCTAACTTCATCCCTGTCTGCATCCAATTTTCTTGTCTTGTTTCTCCCCCTAAACTTTACCATTGTCCCTTCTAGATCTGTAATAATTTTGTCCTACAGTACAAAAAAAATATAATTTTGTACTATAGTACAAAGTTTCTTGTATATTTGAGTCCCTTCAGCAGGGATACATCTCATAAATTTATGGGCAATGAGGTTCTTTTTTAACTCCTCAATTTAAAACAAAAACATAACACAGTATCAAGCATGTTGAGATGATTTATAAATTTGTAATTTGTAATAATGTCGCTTCAAGTCACTTTGTCATTTATCTCACATATCTCTTTAGAACCAAGAACATGAGCAGGTATGAATTATCTGTTTAATATCTGTACCAGTTTTCCCTAGAACACTTTCTATGCCAGCAAGATATTAAGTCTGATGGATAAATCAGTAGTCTAAAGCATAGAGTGACAGTCTTCTCCTCTTGCAGATACTCATATCAAAATTCTTTTGTCTTTTTCCCTTCAACTTCAGAGAGAGAAGAACCAGTCTAATGTCTCCATCCATCTCCAAAACAGGAAGCAGTGAAAGGATTACATCCTATGGTAAATACTGAAATGTGGTTGCCAAGAGAAAATCTTTTTATATTTGTCCTCTGCATTCCCATCCATACCACCCTTCCACACGAATATTGTGTATACACCAATCTCTCTTACACAAAGTTTTCAAACCATTCCAAGGTCTTTAGTGCCTGGGTTTATGGGAATGGACACATCGATAATCAGATTCTCTTTGAATTTAGCCTTAGAATTTGTTTTGATGTTTTCAGTAATCGGCTCTATCCATTCTTAGAATCTCAACTGGTATTTTGCCTCATCATTTTATGTAATATAGTACTTTGTGGGTATACGGACATTTCTGTTAGATCAGAGGGGAATTGGGCAGAATTTATTGCAAGCCTTACTGAAGTGGGATAGGTCAACATTTCTCAAATATAGAAAAATATATTATGACTCTGTAAGAATATATGATGAAGAATGCATATTTTTCTGAGCTTTGTTTCATGTTTTAAGCATGAGGGACTGGCAAGAAAAGCCTTTATGTTTTTGTAGATAAGAAAAATGGGCAATTTTAACCATATGTGAAGAATTTAAAATCACAGATAGTTTTATGACTTAAAAATATTAATTTGTCAAAACAAAAGTTGTAGTTAGAGGAAGCCTAGTATGCTTAGGAAGTAATCAGTCTCTTCCCTCTAAGTAGAAATGCAACTGGTCCTGTTCTTAAGCCTCATGGGGCCTGAATGACTGGAATGTGTTTATCATCAAACCCACATGTTTACTGACAAACCCACGTAAAGAGGAAATGATTACAAACTGCAGATTTATAAATCATCTCAGCATGCTTGATGCTGTGTTATGTTTTTGTTTTAAACTGAAGAGTTAGAAATGTATCTCACTGTCCATAACTTTATTGAGTAATATTTTGATTCTAAAGATACATTTTCACAGCTAAAGCATAAACAGCACTAAAACATATATGCTTAGAAAGTTAGCAACCTCCCTATCTAATCTATAATCAAATACCACCATTCTCACCACACTAGACTCTTGATTATATTAGTGTTAAAAAAAGGCAAGCAAGTCATATTTAAAATCATGTATTTATAAAATTCAGTTCTTTTGAGTGATCACAAATGTCACATGTTGGTATCAATTAAATTAAAAAAATAAATTTATGTGTTTTCAACGTCTACATTTTTAGAGTTAAATGCAAATAACTTTATGAACAGAATTTAAATATTCCAAATCTGTTTAACAAGCACTTAGCATATTATATATATGTGTATATATATATGTATATACATATATATAATACATATGTGCTAAAAAGGGTTCAATATTTTAATATTTTGTTTTAACCACACATTACATGAGGCATAATCTTAAGGATTCTTTTTAAACAGAACAGCATACTTAATTTGGAAATTCCAGTCACTATAACATTTTTAAAAAGATTTTTGTTAACTTTATTATTTTCTTAAAATAATGGTATATGTCTTTAGTAGGATATATAGTGCTTAATGATTTGCTGTACTACATAATGAAATCCTTTAAAAAGGATCATTTAAATCTTTTTGGTTCATATTGCCTTCTAAAATATTCTTCAATTGTAATAATTAGGTTAGACTAGAAGGCAATGGCAATCCACTCCAGTATTCTTGTCTGGAGAATTCCATGGACAGGCTCCTCTTTCCCACAGTCCGTGGGGTCTCAAAGAGTCAGACGCAACTGAGCAACTAACACTTTCTTCTTTCTTTCTTTGCTGAGGTAGTTGAGTTAAAATAAGTTTTATTAAAATGTATGATTAAATTAAATCATATACCAAGTGAAACTCATTCCACTACGATTCAAGCAGCATCTACTTATTTATGGTTTTCTCTCTCAAATCTGTTATATAGAATTAAATTACAGACAGCCATAACACACATGCAATCTTCTAATGTACAGTGGCTTATGCTTTTCCAGTAACTTCACAACTTTTGATGGCTACAGTAAAGTATCTCTTACCTTTAATTGATCTCATACACATGAATTTCCATTTAGAAAGCTTTTACCCTTAGCACATGAAGCATTTTAAAATTTCCTTGATGAAATGCAATGGAACAATACAATTTAAATGGGGCAGATTCCTTACTTACACTCAGTGGAAGTGGTTAAAAAAAAAGATTTTACTCTGAACCAGCATATCGATTTCTAGGAATTAATTGCACTAAGAGTTAATACTTCTATCCTAAAGATAGAAAAAAAGCAGTTCTTCACAGCCTAATTTATATGTTTCACAAAGTTATTTTTACTGATAGGGCTAAGAGCTTATCTGCTAAGGATATTTAAATGTTTTTCATGTAATTAATACATTGTTGAAAACACCATCTTCTTATAATGATACATTTAAAAACATATATTTTAATGAGTATTAGTCGCTAGTGTTTTAATATGTTTCACCTGAAACATAAGCCAAACTCTCTCTCAGAGGCGTCAATTAAAAATATTCCAGCTCTTCTGGCAGAGTATTATAAAAATATTCAGGTCTTTTTGCTAGCTCGCTAATGTTACCCACATTGATTTTCAAAGTTTATTTTGAATTTAAGTATATTTTTTCCTTCATGTCCTTTTTTTAACTCTTGCTTCTGTTAAAATCTTTATATTGTCCCACTTAGCCTTAGTTTAGAGTAGTTGAGAAGTTTCAGTATGAAGCCAAAATAAATATTTAAAATGTGTTTTTTATTCAGATCAGGTTGCTATCATGTGGGTCACAGTTCCTTGATAATTTATATAAAGGGAACCCTCCCCCATGACTTGAGGTCATGTCGGCCTTGTGGTGGTATACGAAGAGTGAGCCAAGCCTATGTCGTGTTGCAGCTCTTCCATCCTGTCTGAGAATCAAATCCCTACCTAGAAATGGGTAGTAGCAATGTTATAGATATATTAGAGATGAGTCTGTGGGTCAGCATCAGAATGAGAAGGTTATGTGGTTCATATAAAGATGCCAACAGATACTTCTAAAGAACATATGATACCTTTAAAGAACATATAATACCTTTGAAAAACATATATTTATTAATGACAAATGATGTAAGTGTTCTAGATGTTCTGAAAGCAAAAGAAATCATAACATGTGACTCATCTGAGCAAGCCAGATTCAAAGAACTCTCTTAATCCTTTAGAATGCACATCAACTGATGAGGTAGCACCCGAGGAGTAAAATTAAGCTACACACACACACACACACACACACACACACACACACACACACACACA